>OU696696.1:247949568-248014568 GCA_916050605.2 Platycheirus albimanus | reverse complement strand
TGACACCATTGTTTATGAAATCTATAGTAGTCTGGGGAACGAGGAAGAGATAACGGGGTTTGGAGACATATAGATGTCGCTGATAATTATCACATATTTAAACCTTTCCACCTACATTTTTTCTCCAAAACGAGAAATTTGAAAAAAAGGTTTGGAGGCTCACGGTGTCGCCACAATCGATCCTGCTATCAATATTACTATAGATTTCATATACAATGGTGACACGCGATTTCTTTGTATTTAGCAACAACAATAATTTAAAGCGCTTTAAGAGGAGGGAGTTATAATGAAGTGTGAGATTTCAGATTTAGATGATATTTTATGAGAGGAAGCAGGAAGTCAGTATTTCTTAATTGAGGATACCCAATGTTACAGAATAGAAATATATTATCTAGATATAAGTAGGTACCTAATATTATTTTTGTAACAAGTATTCAAGAATTGCAGTCAGTAGGTGGGTACTAATAGAAATTTAATGTATGAAGGAGGGAGCAGGAAACAAAGTGTGGAATTTTGTCGAAACACAAATTAATTAATTATATAGTATATAGATACATATTTAAGGTCGATACCTAGGTTTCTTATGTTTTGTGGAAGAGGTAGAAATATGTTGGTGTCTATAGGTACCTACAAGGCCGTCTTTACCCTTTTGGGGGCCCTGGGCACTTTTCGAAAATGGGGCCCCTGTATGATTATATAAAAATGTTATATTGTGCAATAAAAATATATAGAAAAAATCACATAACTTTGAATTAATATTTATTCTTTTAATTTTTTAAATAAATAATATTTATTATAAATTGTTTATGCCATTTCGTTTGTTGTTGTTTTGCAGCGCAGCACGTTCATGAAGTTGGAGTGGAGTTGACTTGTTGTTGACTGCAACTTCAAATTGAAAGTGCAACGTACTACTGCTGCAGTTACACTATTTTGCTAAGACAGTTAGAAAATTTCATGGAAGTAAAACAAAAGAAACTTAAGCCTGCCATATGATCATTATATTTAAGTTAACGACCAGCAAGTTAATTCGAATATTATGTTAATGCATCAAATTCTCTTTTGTATTTGCCACATACTCGTACGTGCCTTGCACCCGGGTAAGATGTTGGTGTACAGTAATTTGTATCTGAAAGCATTTTTATTTTTAAAAAATCTATGTGCTTTTTAGATCAAAGTCTTCAAATCACACACATTGAAAACTAGGGGTCAGTTGTTAAAATTCGCAAATAAAAGTCAATCGGAATTGCTTTCAAACGCACAATGTGTTATGCATATACAGGGTGATTCACGCATGTTGTGTCAAAAAGCTAGAGCGTGTAGGTTAGGTTGAGACAAGAAAAAGAATCGTATGGGAGGGGGTCTATTCCCCTCCGTTTAGCCGGGAGGGGCAATTTTCTAAAAACATGACTTAAATTTGAAAAAAGTTATTAAAAGATAACGGTAACTCCCACAATGCCACGCTATACCTTTTTGCAAAGCCAAAAACTTATTATTTTAATTGTAATTTTAAACGAAGTTATTCTATTGAACCGTTTTCAAAATATTAATTTTCAAACTCTAAATTTTGAAAAAAAAAAATTTAAAAAAATAATTTTAAAATTTTAACTATGAATGAACGCTTACTAAATCAATTTGTATAAAAATTCTTTTCAAAATAAAAATGGCAGTAATCGAAATTCAATACGTTTATTTTGTGTGGTCTTCTTTGTCACTTAAAACGAAAATTTTGTTGTCAACAAGAAAACAAATGTCAAAACAAACAAATCCCACAATCAGTGATATTCAAAATGTGTGTGTGTTTTTTTGTTTCTGTCAGAAAGCAATCTGCATTGCCACTCAGTTAGTTATTCACAGCGGAGCATTGTTTATAAGTGCTTCATATTTCTGTTTCAATTTGAATATAATTTCGCAGGGAATGCGATTTTAAATGGTCAGCAAAGGTTGTTGTCCAGCAAAGAAAGTACGAATTCTGATCATTCTTTATGCATCTAAAATTGTATCGAAATATTTTTTTTCTTGATAATAGACCAATAGAGGTTAATTGATATTTCAGCAACTTGGGGGCCCCTGGTTATTGCGGGGCCCTGGGCCCGGGCCCAGTGGGCCCAGTGGTAAAGAGGGCTCTGGGTACCTATGTTGTTGGTATTTTGAATTCCTGAAGAGGTAGGAAGGTAAATAATAGATTTGATAAGAAGCTATTTAACTGATGTAGGGAAAACATTTTGAGGCAAACACCTAACACACGTGACGTCACAAGTGTCATGAATAAACTGACATTAATTTATCGGCGCCACTTACCATCCCACTTTAAGAATTACCAGGTATCCTAACATATTCTTCCTACACTCAACATGGTAGGAAATGCGAATTTCCTATTTTGCTTTTAAATTCCCTCCATCGAACTGCGATACAGTGCTGCCTCAGAAAACCAGCGCTCAAGCAGAGAAGCGAAGATTTCACAATTGTCAAGTATGACTTAACATCGAAATATGAACTGATACAAACACTTAATAATCCAAGCAGCAACTATTCTGAGATCTAAGAATTGAAATAGAGACATTTTTTGAGTTAAAACAATTATGATTATTTGCATAAGGCTCCATCTATGAGCAGAACACATAACAAGTAAAATGATCCCAAAAATGCATTTCCAACCTTTGACGTAGTTTCATGATATGGAGAACCTACATTAAAATGTCGGGAAAGGAAATTTAGAAATATCCCACAGACAGGAAATTGGGCAACATAGCGATTTTTACCTACCTAGTTCGTTCATTTCATTTGTGTCAGCCCATCCAGAAACATTTCGTAAGAATTAAATTAAGTTATCTTACTGTGAAATAAAAGTTATTAAAAAATATAAAACAACTTGGAATACAAGTTAGATAGTAGTAGAAGCAGTGTAGTAAATTAAAAGGAATCATAGAAAGTGGATATAGAAGCAGAAGCTGCGGTGCAGCAGGATGTCCAGGCTGACAAAAGATTTTTTTTAGAAGCTGAAAAAGAAACAAGAACGTAAGTACGCATATGCCTGTACAGAGTCTCAATCAGAGCAGAGGAACTGCATAAATTGTTTTATCAAGCCGCGTCGATATCTAACGCGGAATTTCTTTTTATACGCGATTTAGGACGCTGTGAGTTGCATTTGGACGAACCAGGATGTACGTCCGATCACGTGTCCCATCGCTGGAGGCAGAGATACAAGGTTAGATTCATCTTCTCACATGGATATACAATTCAGTGGCAAGCCCACATCGTCAGGAACCCGTCAACATAGAGGTTGAATACGATTTTGTTTTTCTGAGTGAACACGGACCACGAGACCTGCAGCACGCAATTCATGACCCGCGTCACTTCAGGAACACAGCTCTATGTATTTATTTTTGTTCTCTGGCGATGGACGCATTTAAACGCTTCATGTACATCAGCTTATTAATTCAAAATAAATAGACAAGATACGTCGTTCGACGCATAAGCGTTACATTTTTGATCATTAGTCTTCTGGAATTTTCTACGTCCACGTGCTTCTTGACGCATATTTGAACATGCCACATATCATATCGGCAAGGAACAGCACAATTCAATGCACACATTTTTCGTCGCTACGTATCAGAAGAGGCGTTTCAAAGAAACACCAACATTTCTGATCCCTAGGCTACCTACCTTGACACAGACGCATGCTACAAGGTGCTATAGAGAAACCACATGCGGTTTGTAACACCGCATGCCATACACCGACCAACATATAAGCATGCATATACAAGCATGTACGTACAATTAACGTGCCATGATAATATTCAAAACACAGAAACAAGCAACACAAACCAAAAAGCGACACTTTGTGTAAAGTATATCTTTGCACATCGTGGTATCATCCGTATCCATCCACATATCCAAACGTCGATTCAACCAAAGGAATCCAAACAAATTGGAACCGCAAGTTTTAGACTCATAAGAAGATTTTTATTGTAGATCATATAGATATATAATATTTTACAAGTAGCTTTCTGAACATATAATAGATTAATTGCATTTTTTCCTTTTTATCATACGGTCGAAAGATATGTATATATTCACACAAATAACTATCTTTTGTGTAATTTTACTTTATTACAAACTGCAAATCGCTTCCTAAAGAAAAGATACTAAATTAGATAACATATTAAAAAAAAATTTTACAAAAAAAAAAGATAAGAATCATTAATAGACACTAACCACCTTCCAGGCAGGTAAATCAGGGCATTGACTATAGTCAGAACTTAGATCATGCAAGAGATCCATTCGGACACTTCAAATTTAATTCCACTATCAAACCTAAACAAACATATTGTGAATATAACTTAAAACTTCTTTTTGTTCTTATGTTATTCTGGCAACACTGGTTCATCTTGTAGATACTTGTCAAACTTTGAATTATTAAAACACACCTTTTCCTTTTTTCTACTCAAGTACGGTCTTTTATTTCTTGTGCTCCGTTAAACTCGATTTGCTACAGGTTATGAGCCCAGAATTCGCATAAAGTTAAGCACAAGAAACTATAGGGAAAGTCGCGAACCGATAAAAATAATTTTGCAGCCATAATTTCCACGGATTACCTAAATAATTGAAGATAAGTAAAACCAATAATTTCTTTTTGTTTGAGGTTACAAAATGGCCGCCGCTAGCCATTCGTATTCTTCTATTTCCATTGAGAAACTCAAAGGACGAGAAAATTACGACTCGTGGAAATTCGCAGTCAAAAATCTTTTGGAATATGAAGAACTTTGGGACTGTGTCAAAGGCACATCCAAGGATGAGAAACTAATCACGAAGGCGAAATCCAAATTGATCTTGCTGATAGATCCTATCAACTACGTCCACGTCCAAGACGCCACGAACGCCAAAGAAGTCTGGGACAATCTACAGAAGGCGTTTGACGACTCAGGTTTGACGAGGAAAGTTGGGTTGTTGAAGACTTTGATCACAACCAAGTTAGACGACAGCGAATCAATGGAGGATTTCGTGAACAAAATAGTCTCTACTGCTCATAAATTGCAAGGCACAGGGCTAACCATTAATGATGAATGGGTGGGTACGTTGCTTCTCGCTGGCCTGCCAGAACATTATCAGCCGATGATAATGGGACTGGAGAATTCCGTAGCCGCTATAACATCCGACTCCATTAAGACGAAATTGCTCCAAGATGTGACCCATGCATCAAGTAACACTGTAGCTTTGTACAGTAAGAATTCTTTTGTGAAAAATAAAAAGCGTGTACGATGTTTTCAATGCAATCGATTTGGGCATTTTGCCAGGGATTGTCCCAATCCGAAATCGCAGCAGCAAAAGTCGAAAGGAAACCAAAATGTGTTGTTTACGTCATTGGTTGTAAGCGAAGTCAACACTCAGGCTTGGTTTCTGGACTCTGGGGCGTCAGCCCACATGACATTGTGGCGAGATTGGCCCAAAAATGTCACAACACCTAGTAACAGTGAAGTAGTCATTGCAGATAAAAATCGATTAAATGTAGAGTACATGGGTGATGTTGAAATTCAATTGTCAAATGGTGAGACTGCAACTGTGAAAGACGTTTTGTATGTCCCGAATCTTTGTGTGAACCTTCTCTCCGTAAGCAGACTAGCAAAAGGGGGAAACAGTGTCAAGTTTTATGGAAATCGAGCTGAAATTTTCAACAAAGAGAAAAATCCTATTGTTACTGCGTTCCTTGAGTCAGATGTCTACAGGTTGGATCTGCCAACACCGATGTGCGCAAACTTCTCAGTTCGTGTTAGTCATGATATGAATTTGTGGCATCGCCGGATGGGGCATCTCAGTTTTGACAATTTATAAAAACTTAAGGACATGACAAATGGCGTGAACTTCACCGTGCCCGATAAAAACATCTCGTGTGTCGTTTGTTGTAAAGGCAAACAAACTAGAATGCCGTTCAAGAATATTGGAACTCGTGCGACTGAGATTCTACAGATAGTTCACTCCGATGTTTGCGGTCCTATGAGTGTAAATTCTATTGGAGGTGCGCGTTATTTTCTAGTTTTGGTGGACGACTACAGTAGAAAAATTTTCTTATATCTGATGAAAGAAAAAAGCCAGGTAAAAGACAAGTTTGAAGAATTCATGCGTCTGGTTGAAAACCAAACTCAAAGAAAAATAAAAACTCTGCGCACCGACAACGGCACTGAATACTGTAATGCGGCATTACTCTCGTGTCTACGTAAGCATGGAATTTAGCACCAAACATCCGCACCATACACACCGGAGCAGAATGGTCTTGCCGAGAGAACCAACAGGACGATCGTAGAAAAGGCCCGCTGTTTGCTCTTCGATGCAAAATTGGAAACCGAGTTCTGGGGCGAAGCTGTAACGACGGCAGTGTATATAACCAACCGTTCTCCAAGAAAGGGATTGAAAGACAAGACTCCTCAAGAGACATGGAGTGGGCAGAAACCAAATTTGGAATTCTTTAAAGTTTTTGGTTGTCGTGCAATGGTACACATACCAAAAACAATTAAGAAAGAAATTTGACCCGAAGTCCAGAGAATGCCTAATGATGGGATAAAGGAGAAAGGTTTACGTAAGCAGGGATGTTGTTTTCTTTGAAAACGAAGGTGATGAGCCAAAAAATAAGAGTCTCAGTGCAAACGAAAATGATTGTGTTTCTATATGCTATGACAATTCAATGGGGGATGAGTCTGAACCTCTTAATGTCAGCACATCTGAAGAGGAAGGAACCATTGAACCACCAGAAACCAATTCTCATCATGATGCGAGTTCCTCATCCCATCTATCCGAATCATCTGAGGAAACCTTTTACTCTGAAAGTGACACAACAGTTCAACCTGAAGATGAAGAATATTTACCACCAGCAAGCATAAAAGTTAAAGTCCCCGAAGCACGACGATCATCTCGCCCACCGAAGCCTATACAGAGGCCTGATTTTGTGAGTATGGTAGCCGCAAGTTTGGAACTAAATGATCCAGTCACAGTGAGTGAAGCTATGGCCAGAGCGGATGCCAACTTATGGCATGTAGCCATGAATGAAGAGCTCGAGGCTTTGAACCAAAACAAGACTTGGACGCTGGAGACTCTGCCACCGAACCGAAAACCAATTGACTGCAAGTGGGTGTTTCGTACAAAAAGAGATGCCACAGGTAAAATCGTCAAATACAAAGCCCGTTTAGTAGTGAAGGGCTGTGCGCAAAGAAAAGGCGTCGATTATGGCGAAACATATTCGCCAGTGGTGCGCTACAGTTCCATAAGGGCACTCTTAGCTTTGGCAGTTCGATTTGACCTGGACATCGACCAGATGGACGCGGTGTCCGCATTTCTCCAAGGAGAACTCAGCGAGGATATCTTCATGATCCCACCCGAAGGTATGAGCGGTGATACAACCAATGTTTGCAAGCTACACAAATCGCTTTACGGTCTCAAACAATCGAGCAGGGTTTGGAACATCTAACTGGATTCAGCATTGGCAGCCTTTGGTATGAAGAAATCTTCAGCTGATCCCTGTGTTTACTACAAATCAGTGGGGAATAAAAAGTTATTTGTAGCAGTATATGTGGACGATCTATTGGTGATGTCAAACGATGCGACGATGAAAACGCACTTGAAATCAAAGCTGATCGAAAGTTTCCAAATGAAAGACCTGGGAGAAGCGCGCTTCGTACTAGGTATGCAACTGCAGCGCGATCGAAACAACGGTACCATCTCTATTGACCAGGAGCAGTACATTAAGGAGATTCTTCAGCGGTTTGGAATGATGGATTCCAATCCAGTTTCAACTCCATTTGATGTCAACCAGATTATCTCAAAAGAAATGTGCCCAAAAAATGAAGAAGAAATTGCAGAAATGAAAAATGTGCCTTATCAAGAAGCCATTGGGTGCATAATGTTCGCTGCTCAGGTCACACGTCCAGACTTATCGTTTCCCGTTAGCTGTTTGAATCGGTATAATCAAAATCCCGGTAAGTCACATTGGAATGCCATTAAAAGAATTTTTCGTTACTTAAAGGGTACCGTCAATACGAAGCTGGTGTTTACTAAAGATGGTAGCAATGATTTAGTGGGTTATTGCGATGCTGACTGGGCATCTGATACAGACGAGAGGCGATCAACAACCGGATACGTATTCAAGCTACAGGGTGCTGCTATTTCCTGGAGCACCAAAAGGCAACCTACTGTTGCATTATCGACCACAGAAGCTGAGTATATGTCAATGTCATCAGCAACTCAAGAAGCTCTGTGGTTGCAACGTTTTTTAAATGAGTTACTCGAAGACACAGCTTCAACAAAAATCTACTGCGACAACAAAAGTGCATTGGACTTGGCTGTTCTCAATGCGTACAGAGCACGTACAAAACACATAGACGTGCGTCATCATTTCGTCAGGGAGCAGATCAACGCAAATTAAATCATCCTTGAATACATTGATACAGACAGGATGTTAGCAGATGTATTAACGAAAGCAGTTAAAAAATTAAAAATTGAATTTTGTTGTAAGGGTATGGGATTAGAAGTCCAGGTTGCCAAATAAGTTTTTTTATTATAATGGGGGTATTGTGAACATAACTTAAAACTTCTTTTTGTTCTTATGTTATTCTGGCAACACTGGTCCATCTTGTAGATACTTGTCAAACTTTGAATTATTAAAACACACCTTTTCCTTTTTTCTACTCAAGTACGGTCTTTTATTTCTTGTGCTCCGTTAAACTCGATTTGCTACAAAACAAACCAACCAAGTTATCAACATTTCAATATATGTAATAAATCATTCAAGAAAACAGCTGTCGAATTCAACGGCACTCCTAGACATAAAGTCGGAGGGAGTAACTCAACATCAAAGTAAATTGCATCATCGGATATAAGTAAATCTCGCAGATACCATCATCTGCAAATACAGAAGCAGTGCACTGGTTCCAGTTAATGTATTGGTGAGTCGAAATATGTTTCTCAGATTATTCTTGAACATATTATCTATATTGTTAAATGTTGATAAAATTTGATTGAATCTGGTTTCTATATTTGAAAATATTGGTGTGTACAAACAGTAGATATTTTTCCTACCTTGAAATACACATATCTCTCTCGAAGCATAAAGAGATATACATAGTGACCGATACCTGTATAATATACATGAGGTTGCATATTTGAACAGTTGAACACATAAATTCCTTCTTTTTGCTTATACTCTTAGTTCCGAACAATAATATCAAATTCCGAGTTATACATATGCCAAAATAATAGCTGGCTACAGAACTCCTATAGTAGTTAAAAAGATTATCTATTTTTTTTTTTTTTTTTGTCTTGCTTTTGAATTTCATTCGCGCAGTAATTGAAAAGAAAACAATTCTCACAGAGTATAAAGAATCAAGAAAGGGCATGATATAAACGTAACGACATACGACACATCTATGAAAAATCTGTTGTCATAATTTTTTTTGTGTTTGTCTTTTATTTAAAGTAGAAATAAAGAGCTTCGTTAATGGACCCATATAAAAATAGAGAGATACATAATTCGATGATATTCGTTTCCGTGATTTGCTTTCTGGAAGGTTATAGGGTTATACAGAACTTAGATAAGCATACAGGCAAGTTAGTATCATAGGAAGTGGAAAATTGAGAATTTTCTTTCACGAAAGAGACATGAGTTAAAGAGTCAGTAATAAAGCGACTGCTCTTCTTAAATGTTATTTGGATTATTGTCTGTCATTTGAACTTAGTGATTGATAATTTGCTGAATTTTGTTTACTAGTAATAACTTTTTGAAAACAAGATTAAAATTAGATTTAGCTTAAGTTGAATTAAGGTTAGCTTTTAGAATATCTTTCTTATTATTAATTGATTTGCATATACGGTTAAGATAATCTTAGAATTAATATTTCTCATTTATCAATATAAGTTGAATAAATATTATATGATTTTTGAATTTTATAAGGAATATGTATATCCTGACTTATTATTTAGTACATAATTAAATTATTCAGTATGTATGTTTAGGTATCTTCAGGTTCGAAGGGGGTTGGAGACCTCCCTCTCCGTCATCGGTGGAATAGTTTGTTTGCAACTGGGAGGAGATGTGTAAGGAGATTTTGATGTTAAATCAAGAATAAGTGTGAATGAATTGTGGTTTGATATGGACAAGTTGTTGAGGTGTGAATGAGTTTAGAAAGAGTAATAGATAGTTTCAGGGATTATCTCTTCATGTTCAGGGGCCTTACATTAATATATTTCAAGTGCCCAGTGAAGCCAAGGTAAGCGTAGGATTTGTTCTACAGCTACAGGTTTTGAGCACGGGATACCAATTCCATCTTCAGGTATCCCCCGTCTATAAGTGAAACACCGAAGTTGTCGTCACAACAACAAAGGAGCTTGGTGATGACATATAATTAACAGTTCCAGGTTTACGCGTTCACCTACGTCGACCCAAGTTTCAAGCTACGAGGATTAGAAGGTTTTAAGGTTTAGTTTCGGATAGTTTATTTTCAGGTTCATACTAGTATCGGTGCGTAATCTTAGTACAGTAATACAGGGGCTATGGGTTGCATCATCCTGTGGTGCAATCGACCGTCAGGTCGCCTAAAATTACGAGTAAATTCGGGCCCCCAACAAACGAACATTGCGAGCAATTACAGCAAGACTCGAGGTCTGCAGAGAAGGAAAAATAAGAGGTAACACGGCTGCCGCAGGGTTGCAAGGATACCACCCCTATATGCTCCTGGGTGAACCAGGGCCACGCGCTGCAGACCGACGCAGCACTGGCGAGCAGCATCCTTGAAGTGTTTAACTATTCTCTTGCTATTGGTAGGGAGACGTCCTAACAATCAAAGAGAGGGATACTTATACTCTTCAAGGTTACGCACAGACGAGAAGGGGACTGTTAGTGGATAGTAGTTTGCGTGTATGAGACAACGCGAGTAATAGGTGCTAGAATAGCACACCTTAGAGGGAGGACAACTTGGAGAGGAACAGGTGTACTGCGGGGTGTAATAGCACAAGCAACTTCCACAACAGGTTCTGACACGCAGTGTAGTTTCTTGATCTGGGAATAATTGAGTTGAATTAGTTTAGTACTTATATCTTGGTGTGTTCATGTTTTGTTCCGTTCTGCTATCTAGGATACGGATCACTTTCGTATCACTCGTTGGAGGAATATACATGGAGACGCGAACCGAAGTATGAGGGAGACTAGAGGCAATTGACTTCATTCTGAGAGTAGGAGAGTAACGTGTTGAGAAAATGGGCAGATATCACACCAACATTTGCCATCCCACGATACAGATGTATCGATTTCTAATATTTCTGTGCGATGAATGGCAAGAGGTGACGTGAGAACTAGAGACTTGGGGCTTAGCTAGGGTGTCCATATAGGATTTTTTAAAAAGAGAACATTTTCCTCCAAAACCTTTTAAAAAAGAGAACATCACAAAAAAAATAGAGACAAAAAAAGAGACAATAAAAAAAGAAAAGCAATGTTGATTTTTTTTTGTTTTTATTGAATATAAAAATATTTGTTTTAGGAACAATTTTACATAACATTTTTTATTAAATACCTAAATACATACAAAAATTAACAAAACATAACAAAAACAATAGTTAACAAAAAAATAAAAGCTCTATACAGTCTGTTTTAGTTTAAGTCCATTTAAATTAATATAAATCACATACAAAATTAACAATAACAGATTATTTTTACATAAATAAAATGAAATCTTTTAATTAAAAAATTTCAGCGTTTTACAAGATACGAAGAGTGAAACTTCTTCGAAACGTCGGGAAGAATAAATAAATAAATATTTCTAATAATTACGCGGTAAGCTTCCGAAAATCTTATAATATTACAATGATTAATGTCCGCGAAAAGAAAAGCTTAAAATTTCATACTTATAAATACCTTAATTTGAATTGAATTCATTTAACTCACATTTTTTCAAAAACAGTAATGATTTGTGCTTAAATCTTTCTTATTCGATGGCGCAACGAAAAAATATTCAAAACATTTAAATTGAATCTGACATTTGACAGCCACCCCAGCTGACAAGTAAAAAGTAGTAGTCTTTTAAATTTTGTAGTAGATAGAAGATAAAATCATAACACATGGGTTATAATAATAAAGATTACTTGTAGGTATTATTGAATAAAATCAATTCAAAAATTATCGGAACAAAAAAAAGAGACATTCACGAAAAAAGAGGACAAAAATAAATCCTTAACGGAAAAGAAAGCGTAAAAAAGATCTGAACAAAAAAAGAGAACACGTTCTCTTTTAAAGAGATATGATGGACACCCTAGGCTTAGCTAGAAGTAATATATTCGCCGAGTATAAATACACTGATGTTAGGGTGAGAGAGGTTATTCTTTGTCTACAGATTTAGGTGGTTTTGTGTATGCAATTCCAACTCGTTTTATGAAGGATGTCCTAGGGGGTTTTATGACGTAGAGGTGATTGACCCAGCTCGTGGTCATGAAGGTACAATATATCCTTACTCGCGTATAAGTGTTGCTTGAGAGATTTATTAGTTTATTTCTATATTACAGATGGCGACATAAGCGATCATACTCAGTTCTCAGTCGTTTCTTGTTTACGAACGTTTATTTATCTTTAATGGGTACTCGAAGTTGGAGTGATGATTCGAAAACATTTACGTTAAATTTATTATAGGAACGTTACAGATGTCGCATTCGGGCCCTGTCTGTGCGCGTTGATGGATATAATCAATTTTTCGATTCGTAAACATTCGTGGATAATAGTTATTCGTTACAGATGGATATAAACCTTCGTAACCATAAACATAATATCGTTTAACTTTCGTTACACTGAAGGTATTAGGACTTAAATTCTAAAAGTGTGAAAAGAAATAGATACCTACATATATTATTATGTTATGTACCTATACGTATATAACCGAGGTAGGTCGTATGCAAATACCTGACATGATTGAAAGGTGGGTAGGTGGTGGGTGGTAGAGTAAAATTTAATTTTTGTATTGATAGGCTCATATGTTTGTAGATACATATATACCTACATAGGTATGTACCTATAGGATAGGCTATTTATTGTTATGAAGGTAGGAAGATACCTATATTTTATTGTGGTAGGATGTTACATTTAGATATATGTAGGTAAATGCACAAACTATTGTCAAATGATTAACATCCCTGACCCTGACATCGACCCTCTCTTTCTATTACCCATCCTACTTTCCTTGTCATCTGTCTTTCCCTTTTTCCTTCTTCTTCTTATGTCTTTCTTTTTTATATACCAGTCAGTTGATACGAAGATTCGAGACGGAGAAGATCTTATTTTTTTAAATAAAAGTGCGTTCAATAAATAGTCGTTTATTGTTATTTTTTTATTTTGTAAAGAGACGGAACATTTTCAGGTCGCCTGACAAATTTTAGAAGTGGAATAAAAGAATCCGTGATAAAATGCCGAATTTTAAAAACCTAAGCGTGTCTGCATTGCGCGAAAAGTGTGACGCCTTAAAAGTCTCGACTACGGGGTCGAAATCGGATCTAATAAAACGTTTAGTAAAATATCAACTCGATGAAAACGAAAGTGAAAAGATCGCTACACTAGAAAGTGAAATTTAAATATTGAAAAGGCAACTACGTATCGAAAAATTCAACCGTGTCGAGCCGATTTCAAATGTACCAGGTATAACGGTCCCCGTTGAAACGGAAAATACACTTGTACAGAGCGGCGTACGTGATTCGGTTTATGTACAATCGGTCCCAAACACTTTAAACTCGGGTGATGTGCCACCACCAATATCGTCGTCCATATCATATATATATGATCAACAAGCATTCCCTTTATTTGTGCCACCGGTACCAACGTGTCGGGGTCGGCGTCGTCCATACCTAAGCCCAACATGTATGATCAACAACCACTACCGTTTTTCGTGCCGAGAACCACCGCGTTCATTCCGACGAGTGCATATACCAATACCAACCAGCCACAAATACAGCATAGCACACCTTTTGTGTGGAATAAAACCCATATGCTTTCACCGACAGCATATCACACACCAGTCCCTTCACCAACGTCTTTTTTTCAGCCCAATTGTAATACCTACCCCTCACCAAGAATTCCAACATCGTTTTCCAGTTCTTATGTAGGAAATTTGCCCTCATGTGCAGCGAACATACAAGCAAATGTACATACCAATGTACAGCCAACCGTCACCGCTGCACACTCACACGGACAGGGACATTTTCCTTTGCAAAGCAACAATCACAGTCAACCGAATGTTAAGGATATTGTCGAGATGTTGCCCGAATTTAACCCGATTGCTGAGACATCGTTGTCTGCGGAACAATTCGTTCGCCGTGTTAATATTCTTAAACAGGCATACAATTGGGATGAAAGAATCTTGTTGTTTGTTGTGCAAGCGAAGTTGAAGGGGCCAGCGAAGTTGTGGTTGGATGTAGAGTTGCGCAAAACAGTTCCAAAGGCGGAACGGACATGGAACAGTTCTTTTTTCGGTCGGAACTAGTTCCTGGAACCATGTCCGCGGAACTATTAAGGGAACTTTGTATGAGCATAACCGCACATGAAAGAACTACAACAAAACAAATGCACTATATTCCATATCCATCATACCTAGTATAAGAGTGGAACTACGAAGCAATGTTAATTGGTCCGACCTCTCATCATGCAAATAGTTCCTCCTGTAGTTCCATATCTTCTTCAAGCACATTGCCTATAACATTTCTTAGTAGTTCCACTTTTATTGCTAGCTATGGACATGGATGGAGTATAGGTATAGTGCATTTGTTGTAGTTTCTTCATGTTCGGAACCGGTCCGATCTCATTATCACAGAGGACCTAAAGGAGAGTGAAATCTTTCGTACGTATCACCCTCCGACACCCATTTCCGGTTTTTTTTTGTTATTATTTGAAATCGTGTCGGTGAATAAATGCAAGAACAACAACACAAAATCATATCATACCAACTGTGCTTGTATGCAAGTTTTTACGCACACATTCGCAGATGGTATGATTTATCTGTCAAATCAGCTTGTAGGCAAAATCCCATTTCCAGTCTACATTAAACTCTCTTTCATATATCCTCTCTGCTCATTATCATGTTCATAGTTCCCTTAATAGTTCCATGTCCTTTGTTGGCATTGTATTTGCATTTTTTCTAATTAGCAATATGTATGATAGGACCGAAACATGTTCGAGTCAATGTGCTAGAAGAAGATATACATATATATGGAACTATTTGCATGATGCGAAGTCGGACCGATTAACGTATAAGTATTAAGTGTATCGTTCCGGTATGTATCTGCTATACTTTATCATTCTCATTCGTGTGTTGGCTTTGGCTGGAAATATTTCGCAACAAATATGCGTGTGTATTTTAATTTGTAACCAAACAAAAACATGATCGATGTTCGCTCTCGTATTGTTTCTCGTTGTTGTTTTGTGTTTATGTAGTCGGAACTATGGACATTGGACATGTTTAAATTCAGTTTGTGGAACGAGTGGAACTGTATCCGAGAGAGGACATGGTTCCTGGAACTATTTAGGTCCGGAACTACCCAACTCTAGTTGGATGGTCTGCAGGTTGTGCATGGTACGTGGAGTGAGTTTGTGTGTGATCTACTGGAAGCTTTTCCAGTTGCTGGGAGTGAAGCTGACATCCATATGCGACTCATAAAAACAAATCGAGCAAGTGGTGAAACAGCTGGAGAGTTTTTTTTTCGGGTTTGTGCTGTCGCGCGTTAAGGTAATTTGTCTGATGAATCAATAGTGCGGTATACATTGCGTGGATTAAATATGAGCCAACTACAGCAGGCATTGGCAGCCGGTTTTTTTAAAATGGCAAATGAGTTATTGTTCGCAATTCGTCGGTATGTGTCAAACGATGTTCAAATGCCCAAATTTGAACGGGTTAAGGAAAACGCTCCGCGGCAAAAATTCGAGCAACCCACTGACAAAGTAAAGTGCTACAATTGTTTCGAAAAAGGGCACATTTCGTGAAATTGTCCAAAACCTGCAAAATTAGCACGTTGCGGAAGTTGTCACAAAGTGGGGCATACAGTGGAAAATTGTAAAAAAAATCGCATTAATACAATAAATACCACGCAACAGAAGTGTATAACGAAAGATTTACAGATTAATGGTGTTACCCTTAATGCTATAATCGACACTGGTAGTGACGTTTCGTTAATAAGAAAATCTTGTGCGGCATGTTTTCAAGATTCAGCACAATATTCGGGAAAAATGCTCTCCGGTATTTTCGGCGGTAAATATGAGTGTTCGAGCCAAATAAATGTTGTTTTGACGGTTGATGATTTGGAGCTCCGGGCGGTACTGTTGGTTGTTGACGATGATTTACTCATTCAATCGGTGCTAATTGGTAATAATGTCTTGTGTGATTCCAAAGTGAAAACAACAATCGAAAATGGTGTATGTCAAATCAATGTGAAAAAAATGAAGATTCGGTGCTTCCTATCGACTTAAATGAAAGAGATGATTTACTCATTCAACCGGCGTTAATTGGAAATAATGTTTTGTGCGATTCTAAAGCGAAAGTTTCAATCGGAAATGATGTATGTCAAATCAATGTGGAAAAAAAGGTAGATTCGGTGCTTCCTATCGATTTAAACCAAATACTTATGGACTTTCAGGACTGTTTTGCTATTTCGACGTCTCAGATCGGAAGATACAACGGGAAAAAAATGTGTATCAAGTTAAATTCTGATAAGGTAATAAACCGCCGAGCATATAATATCCCATTTGCAAAAAGGGAAAAGGTACGTAAAATTATTGATGATTTATTGCAACATGACATAATTAGACATAGTAGTTCGAACTTTGCATCACCAATCGTAGTGGTGAAGAAAAAGAATGGCGAGGATCGCATGTGCGTGGATTTTCGCGAACTCAATAATATTACCGTCAAAGAAGTGTTTTCGATGCCACTGGTGGAGGAGCAATTAACTTTACTCGCCGGAAACAAATATTTTTCGTCTCTTGACTTGTTCTCCGGTTATCACCAAATTGAGCTTGACGAGCGAAGTAGGTAAACATCTGACTGCTTTCACGACCGGAGACGGTCATTATGAATATAATATGTGGTTCCATTTGGCTTGGTTAACGCCCCTGCCGTTAACCAGGGCATTATGAACCAAATCGCAAGAGAAATGAAACAGGGAGAAATTATTGTGTATCTGGACGATATCATTATTCCTAGTTTGAACATTGAAGAAGGAATCAACCGCCTTCACAAATTTCTAAAAATCCTTCGTACAGTCGGACTGACTTTGCGTAGAGACAAATGCAAGACTCTGCAGCAGGAAATCGACTTTCTTGGCCACGTCATCAATAAAAACGGAATGCGTCCTGGGGTTGACAAGACCAATGCCATTGAACAATTTCCTGCTCCAGTAACAGTGACTGAGGTCCGGCGTTTCCTTGGGCTTACTGGTTTCTTTCGGAAATTTGTGAAAAACTATTCCCTCATCTTTAAGCCTCTGACGAATCTTCTGCGAAAGGATTCTAACTTTTCGTGGGGACAAAATGAGGATGAAGCTTTCCGTAGGCTTAAGGACAGTCTTATTAAACCGCCGATTTTAACACTGTACGAGTTTAAAAGAGAACATGAGGTCCACACTGATGCTAGCTCGGTAGGACTGGCTGGAATGCTGCTGCAAAAGGGTGGAGATGACATTTGGCGACTGGTTTTCTACTTCAGCCGTCATTGTAGTGAAACAGAGGCTAGGTTTCATAGTTATGAATTGGAAATGTTGGCGGTAGTGGAGACTTTGGAGCGTTTTCGAGTATACCTACTTGGTAAGCCTTTTCGAGTGGTGACCGATTGCGCGGCTTTATCATCAATGAAAACATGCACGAATAATGCACGAGTAGCCCGGTGGTGGCTAAAGCTAATGGAGTATGATTTTCAAACGGTTCACCGAGCATATCGATGCATTGAGCCGGATGCCAGTTGAATCTGCGAGAGAAGCAATCACAGTAGCCGACAAGATTTTCCGTGTGGATATTTCTTCTGAAGACTGGCTTGGAGCTATGCAACGACAAGACGAGAAGCTCAAAACTATCATCGAAGTACTGCAAGGGCAAGCGGAGTCTGACCAAAAACAAAAATGGAAAAAGGAATTTAAAGTGAAAAATTCCTGACTTTTCCGTGTTATCGGAACGGAAGAGCTTTGTGTCGTGCCTTAAGGGGCCCGCTGGAGAATTGTGAAACCTTGTCATGATGATGCTGGTCATTTTGCTCTCGAAAAAACATTGAGCCGAATCGCTACGACTTATTGGTTCCCTCGCATGAGAAATTTCGTAAAAGGGTACATATCAAATTGCGTCGATGGCTGCTATCATCGAAAGCCTGGAGGCCAACAGGAAGGTGAACTTCATGTCGAAGAGAGTGGAGATTTTGTCCCTTTCAAAATCTTGCATGCTGATCACCTCGGACCTTTTATTAAAATTCGAAAGGGGAATACCCATATCGTTGCGTTCGTTGACCGATTCACTAAATTCATCATAGTAAAGGCGGTTCGGAATACCAAAACCGATCTGGTGATTAACGTTTTAAATGATCTTACCACGATTTTTGGACTGCCAGAAAAGATGATTACTGATCGAGGAACTTCATACACTTCGAAAACTTTTGAGGACTACTGTAGTGTTAACAACATTCAACATATAAAAACAGCTGTTTGTACCCCAAGGGCCAACGGCCAGGTAGAACGCATTAACCAGAGCATATTATCTTTTCTCCGCACGAGCGAAGCAGATTCGAAGGGATGGGACGAGGAGTTACGCAGACTGCAGTGGACCCTAAACAGCCAAGTCAACACAACAACTGGGTACTCTCCAAATGATCTCATTTTTGATTTCCGACTCCGCGATATAACAGCTAATAAATTGCATCACGCTCTTCAAGAACCAGCAAATTAAATTAAAATGACTTGTCGGCGAGAAGAAGCTATTCAGCGCATAAATGACGAAAGAGCTAAATGGAAGCTGAGGTTCGACGGTAAGCATAAGCAACCAACAAAGTTTTCCGTCGGCGAACTGGTTGTAAGCGAAAATGTACCAGCAGCTAGTGGCGAGTCCCGAAAATTGGAAGCAAAATACAGAGGCCCTCATATAATACAAAAGGTTATCGGTAACGACCGATATTTGGTGGAAGATTTGTACAGCGGATCCTCATCCAAACGAAAATATAAGGCGATTTTACCTTCTGATAAGCTGAAGCCATGGTGCGAGCTTACAAGCCGATTATTGCTCAGCACCGGCAGCCGCCATAATTGCTTTCCGTGGAACAAATAAAAACACCATGAACATATATAATGAAACAAACACATAATTCTAAAAAGCATCTGTGGTCTGGAAGGAGAGTGCCCGGAAACAGCAAGAAAGGACGTTGGTTCGAATCCGGCAATAAGTTTTGTTCATTTTTATTTGATCTTTTCTTTTTTTTTAAGTTTTTCTATTCTTTTTTAGTTATTTCAATTTTGTAGTTGTTAGTTAAGTTGTTTTTAGTAGTTTAAGTAAGTATCTCAGGCAGGCTTGTATTTTATGTATATACTGTATAAGCACCCATGTAAATGGTAATTTCCTTTTTTATAAGCACTGAGGGCAACAATAATTGAAATTCATTTTTTTATACATATACCTACCTACTGTGATCTGTGATACCAATTATTAACCTAGTGAAACGATAAAGTTATACAGATTTTTTTTAAAGAGTTAACGAGTTTTCTTGGAAAAACTAAGTACATAAATACAATAATTTTTTTATTACTAAATGTCTATCCAGGAAAAAAAAATTTGAAAATCGTTCGACAAGTTTTTTTTTAAGGGTTTTTTCTTAAAACGTTTCGAAAAAATATTTTAAATTTTCGTTGAGTATTTCATTATAAAATAATCTGTAGTTTCCATATGGGAAAATTATTTAAAAAAAATCCATTGACCCGTTTTCGAAATATTTCGAAGTCCAAAAATTTTTTTTGAAAATCATTAAAAATCCAAAAAAAAATTTTTTTTTTTATTTTTAAATGCAATACTAATTTAAATATAAATGGCTTGCTGTTTTAAAATTTGTATTGAAATCGGCAGATTGGTTTACGAGAAAACCTTATTTGAAAAAATCGGTTCTATGAGAGGTACCTACCGTTACAAGCCCCCTGTTAATCACAACCCCCCCCCCCCCCCCCCCCAAAAAAATTTAGCAGGGTTTCTAAGCCAATATATGGCTTGGCAAAACATTTCAACTTTCTACGGATTATGGTTTCTCAGGAATTTGAAAAAGAGTATTTAGGCCGGCTTTTTCAAAACAAGCCCCCTGTTAATATGTATCTATACAGGGTGATTCACAAGCGTCATGCCAAAAAGCTAGAGCGTGTAAGTTGAGTTGAGACAAGAAAAAAATCGTATGGGAGGGGGGTCTATTCCCCCCGTTTAGCCGGGAGGGGCAATTTTCTGAAAAATTGACTTATTTTGTAAACAAAAATATTAAAAATCAACGGCTTCGTTTACAACACCGTGTTATACCTTTTTGGAAAGCCAAAAACTTCTTCTTTCATTTTGTTTTTAAATTAAATTGTTTTAACGAATACGACTTTTTGTTGCCAAGGTATTCAAAAATAACCGAACCTATTTCTTCTCAAAAACAAGAAAATCTAGCCTTACGGGATGGCACAAGTGATCATTTAGCCAATTTTTTCGTGTTTTTGTGAAGAAGTAGTTTCGGTTATTTTTGAATATTTTGGCAACAAAAAGTCGTAGAGCCATACGGTTTTCAATGTTGGATTAAAGATTAATGGGAGCATTGAATTCTGAGAACAAAAATTATAATTAATTACGTAAAATTTTGAAAAAAATTAGTTTTAAATTATTTTTTCATATTTTTTTTCAAAATTGTGAGTTTGAAAATTTATATTTTTTAAACTATTCGTTAGAACAATTTAGTTTAAAAACAAAATGGAAGAAAAAGTTTTTTGCTTTCCAAGAAGGTACCTATAACACGGTGTTGTAAACGAAGCCGTTGATTTTTAATAATTTTTTTTACAAAATAAGTCAGTTTTTCAGAAAATTTCCCCTCCCGGCTAAACGGGGGGGAATAGACCCCCCCTCCCATACGATTTTTTTCTTGTCTCAACTGAACCTACACGCTCTAGCTTTTTGGCACAACGCTCGTGAATCACCCTGTATAATTAATTAATTCGTGTTTCGACAAAATTCTACACTTTGTTTCCTGCTCCATCCTTCATACATTAAATTTCTATGTAGTACCTACCTACTGACCGCAATTCTTGAATACTTGGTGCAAAAATAATATTAGATACCTACTTATATCTAGATAATATATTTCTATTCTGTAACATTGGGCATTGTAAGTATATATAAACTATAGTACTACCACTTGAGGTGCGCCATCTATCGACGAAAAACTAAGCTCTAGAATACCATGGGAAGCAACAACAACAATTAAAATGGTGGAAATTGTTGTTGTTGCTTCCCATGGTATTCTAGAGCTTAGTTTTTCGTCGATAGATGGCGCACCTGAAGTGGGAATACTATAGTTTATATATGCAATGCATTGGGTATCCTCAATAAAGAAATACTGACTTCCTGCTTCCTCTCATAAAATATCATCTAAATCTGAAATCTCACACTTCATTATGACTCCCTCCTCTTAAAGCGCTTTAAGTTATTGTTGTTGCTAAATATCAAGAAATCGCGTGCCACCTGGATACTTAACAACAACAACAAATAATTGTAGCTGCTCCTCCGTTCAACCTTTGTATATAAAATCTATAGTAGTGGAACGTGCAGAATCGACGGTGTCGGCCTCCCACGTCGCCACCTTTGTATATAGACACTATAGTAATGGCGTCAATGAGTATATAATTACGCGATTGTTGAACATGATACAACTAATAAAGATATGGCCATAGACATACTATATATGGACTGCCAGTTGCCAACTTCACGTTGGTTCCAACATAACTCACAGCGCCACTCAATTACAGCGGGTAATATACATGCACATGATGAGAAATATATATATATAAATATAAATAAAATAAAATAAATAAATTGTTCTTTGCCATAGACAATAGAGACACTACTGTATAGTAGTGATTGACATTTGCATTGAAAATGACATTGGGATCATGAAAAAATATGATGGATATTAGTATTGCTATTCGCCACTGTAATTGAGTGGCGCGATACGAAGGTCCCGATTTAAAGCAGCGTTTGAATGGAAATTAAATTCGACTAGCAGTCCATATATATAATATGTCTATGGATATGGCATTGCGCATGGACCTAATAAGTATGGACTGCTAGTTGATTTTCGTTTCCATACAATATCTGCGAAAATCGTGTCGCCAACGAAACTAGCTCACTGAAAAAGCAAGTTGTGAAATACTTCCCTACACGAAACTTTTTTTCATAGGCGTGTCTAAGATATGAGCGAAGGGGTGTTGCAGCAGTTTACTCTAAATTTAAATTGCCTTTAACCTTTTTTAAGTAGAATACTACAAGCAAAAGTATGAAGTTTCGCAATAGAATCATATTTTAAGACAGAAAGTTGTAGCTTAAATTTATAATTGGATATCTTTCTGGTATATATTTTTAAAAGTTGAGAGGGGTTAGTTGCCCTGCTGCCTCTACCAGTTTACGCTCCTGCATGGAAATGACGTTTCGTTTGACAGAAACATTTGCAAATTGATTGATTATAATAAATTTAACATAAGTACCTACTGTGTTCTGAATTGTTAAAACAGTTTTATGTTGTTTATGCAGTGGTACGGTTGGCGTTTTCCTGAACTTGGAAAGATTGTCAAGGATAATGTTTCCTTTATAAAAAGGTCCATGGTTAAATACATATATGACTACGACTCATGTTCGTTAGACATAACCGGACCGCTTATGACTATAACCCAAAATGTTACTGGTCTGGCCTTCAGTATCCATGATGGTTTCGCAAGAGAACAAAATGTAAATTAATTTTTTTTTATTTAAAGTAAATGTCATAAGCTAATCTCCATGAAAACAATTCTAGGACATGACAAGAATACTTTTCGTATGTTTTGAACTTCCAAGGCCTGATGGCAGGCCCATTAGTATTCTACCGTGATTACATTGAATTCATCGAAGGATATAACTTGCTTAAAAGTCCCACATCGATGTTAGTACTTTGCCTGTTCTTCGACAAACTTACAGCTTCCTAGTTACCTACATATTTGAATTTATTTATTAATTCATTGGTACATTTGCAAGGCTTCTTTTGATAATGGAAACACAAAGGAAATCATCATTGAACCATCACCAACGAAAGCTGTTGTAAAGAAAAAGTTATTGGCAGTATGGTGTGTGCCTTTATATTTATGGTTATCATCGTCCTATAGCGCTTTCCATTGACGGTGACCACCTCACCAGCGGCGCCCACACCCAACATAAAACTTTGCTGCAATTTGAAGCTTCGCAAACCTAAGCTCTTATTGTTGGCAAACCAATTAAAACCTATTCATGCGATTTTAAATAAAAGATGATGACTTTGATCCCATATCAAAAACAGACGCAAGACAGGCGGCCTGAAAACTCGCATTTCACTCAAATTATGGCAATAATACGATAAAAACTTGATTTGACTAAAGCAGACTCCTGCAGAGAGGCATTAAAACTGGCTAAGGACGTTGACCCAGATGGTCGGCGGACGCTTGCAGTTGTTACGAAACTTAATCTCATGGATGATGGAACTGATACCATCGATATACTTTGTGGTCGTGTGATTCCAGTTAAACTGGGCATTATTGGTGTAATGAATCGATCCCAACAGGATATCATAGATAAGAAGCACATTGAAGACCAGTTAAAGGATGAAGCTGCCTTCTTGCAGAGGAAATATCCCACTCTGGCCACTAGAAACGGAACACCGTACTTGGCAAAGACATTGAACCGTCTTTTAATGCATCACATTATAGATTGTCTGTCTGATCTCAAAGTAAACAATGATAGTGACAAAAATATGTGGTTGGGACTAATTTGATTGTATTTTTTTATTTTTAGACTCGTGTCAACGTGATGTCATCACAGTTCCAATCTTTATTGCATTCATATGGAGAAGATGTGACCGATAAAAACCAAACTTTGCTCCAGATCATAACCAAATTCGCCAGTGCATATTGTTGTACAATTGAAGGCACAGCTAGGAATATAGAAACCACAGAACTTTGTTGTAGTGCTTCAATTGCTTTGGTTTTTTTTTAATTTTTTGGTTTATTCTTGTCTTATTCTCACTTGAACAATAATCAATTTTAAACTTTCAATTGTATTTTGAATGAAAATATAAAAGCGCAATTTTACAATCAGCTGTTCCTCATCTGTCAAGATCATTTTGTTTCCATGTTTGACAACTGGCTTTCAAGGCGCTAATTTGGAACCAACGTGAAGTTGGCTCCTAGCAGTCCATACTTATTAGGTCCATGGCATTGCGCATGGTGCCAAAAAAAAAACGTCAAACTATTGTCAAAGTCCCGGGTGTTCTTATAACGTAGGCGCATAGGGTAGAGCGACACAAAAAAGTTAAACGGGAAGGCGAAAACGAGAAGGCAGGTGTTCTTATGACGAGATGCGCAGAACAAATCAAAAATGAAAATTGGAATGCGTTATCTCTAGTAGTTGTATCATGATTGTTGTACGTTGGATGTCGCTGTCAATGTGCTGGCAGAGAAAATTGCGAAGAAGAGTAGAATGTTGCAAGAATAATAGAAAATGTTGTTTAGAATGTCATATCATAAGTAATGAAATAAATGTTGAGTTGAGCTGTCGCTTGGAAACTGAGTGGAACTGGTTGTATTTTACACCTATCCATACAAGGAAAATCGTTTGTATGTAAATGCATAGACAAGTAGAAAAGCAGTATTTTTGTTTCAAATGCTAATAATGTAAAATAATATATTTCAAATAGAAGCCAAATGCCGACGGGGTTTGAAAAATATAAATATGTAGATACATATTTTTCAATTTAATAAATATCTAGGTAGGTAGGTAGGTAGAGATGGCGGTTCTAATTTGAGTTGAAAAACTCCTTAAAAGAACCCAATTAGCGCTGGTGTGCGCCGTTTTGTTACCATTAACCAAACAACTTAACGGAGGCTTAGACGGATGTGATGGTATGTGTTCCACGGAGAAGGACGGGAAGAACTAGTTTTCTTTTGGAGAGGTGACTCAATCTACCAGACCAAACCATAGGACAGTTCCATGTAGCCCAACTCCAGACTTTATGCCACCTAGGCAGGTTGCTGGTTGGTAAAGGTACACTGGGTCTGTCCAGGGTTGGTCCAGTACGCGGGCTTGGCGCAGAAGCCCCCCAAGAAACACAAAACCGCCACCTAGGCGAGATGTATGGTTCTCAAGAGGGCTTCCCCGTCAAGAAAAACGTGATTGATTAGAGGGATTGTGAGAAAAGGACTACGAGAGGGAAAGGAGGGAAGGGGAGACAATTATAAGCCACCCAGTCACCCTTAAGTCGGTTTCAAGCAACCAAACTCCAGACTATATGCCACCTAGGCAGGGTGCTGGTTGGTAAGGTCGTATTGAATCCGTCAAAAAGGGCTGGCCAAGTAGGGGGAGGTAAGATAATTATAAGCTGCCAGAAAACTCCCAGGTCGACTTCAAGCAGCCAGACTCCAGACCATATGCCACCTAGGCAGGGTGCTGGTTGGTGAGGGAACATTGAAATCGTGCAGGGAGTTGTCCTTGTAAAAGGGTCCAGCATAGGAACCACCCAGATCATACCCCACCACCTAGGTGAGATGTATGACCCTCAGATGGGTCCCATGCTGATCCCCTGATTGCTTGATTGGGGGGACTAGAAGGATTTTAAGAAGAGGGATGGGATGAACTAGTTGGGGATGTGATTGTCGGGATAGACGATATATTTATAGCCATTTTGTCGCATTCAGGAATTTAATCAAATCTTTGATTTTTTTATTTGACAGTTCCCCAAGGTCCTCGTAAAAATCTCCACCCAGGGTTCGCATCCTGATGCGAGATAGAGCTGGGCATTTGCACAGTAAGTGGAAAACAGTTTCCTTCTCTGCTACATCTCTACAGGATCGGCAGTAATCGTTGAAAGGAATACCAATCCTTGCAGCATGCACCCCCACTGGCCAGTGGCCCGTGCTTATTGCTACCACCCTGGCTATATCTGACCGGTCCTTGCAGAGCAATGCGTTAGTTCGTGATTTATTGTAGGCAGGCCACATCTTCCTGGATATGATGCAATTGGTCAAATTGCTCCACCTTTGATTAGATACGGATGTAAAGTGTGATAAGACAATGCCCTTCACAGCCCCCAGCGGAATGTTGACGGCTTCGGCGAGTGAGCTGTGAAGGGCTGATCCTTGCCTGGCAAGCTCATCTGCTTTTTCGTTCCCCTGAAAACCACTGTGCCCTGGAACCCAGAGCAGAGTGGTGTACCTCTATTAACGAATTTGATGGTTTGGATATTGCCTAAAGATGCCTGAATAATTCTATTACTGAGCATAGAAACTATCCAGTTACGTATGTATTCATCGACTCCGAAGTCGACTAGTGATTGACGAATTGATTCAGTCTTTGTATATAGACACTATAGTAATGGCGTCAATGAGTATAAAATTACGCGATTGTTGAACGTTGGATGTCGCTGTCAATGTGCTGGCAGAGAAAATTGCGAAGAAGAGTAGAATGTTGCAAGAATAATAGAAAATGTTGTTTAGAATGACATATCATAAGTAATGAAATAAATGTTGAGTTGAGGTGTTTCATGGAAACTGAGTGGAACTGGTTGTATTTTACACCTATACATACAAGGAAAATCGTTTGTATGTAAATGCATAGCCAAAGCCAAGTAGAAAAGCAGTATTTTTGTTTAAAATGCTAATAATGTAAAATAATATATTTCAAATAAAAGCTAAATGCCGACGGGGTTTGAAAAATATAAATATGTAGATACATATTTTTCAATTTAATAAATATGTAGTCATTGTAGTAATTTTTAATAATTAAAAAAAAAATATATTTGATTTTCGAAATATTTTGATATTATTTATATTTTTGGCAATTTTCAATATTTTTACTTGCGATTATAGGTATTATAAGGCAAGTTATGCATTCGTGGAAAAAAAAGTTTTTTTTATATCGTAGTTTTTTTTACATATATTGTAGGTACCTACAAATGGGAAATTTAATTTTTTTGTAAAACAAAAAATAATGGTACCTGCCATATAACCGTTAGGTTTAAATGTCTAAAAAAGATACTTTCCATAGGACCGTTTTTTTTACTTTCGACTATCTCAATAACGGCTCAACCGATACTTTTGAAATTTCACACATATAAAGGTGTAGATAGCTCAATTTATACTGCATACCGATATTTCTTAAAAATATTTGTGTGTATTTTTAAAACATTTTTTTTAATTTTTGGAAGAAAGTTAATATTTTGAAAACTGACCATTATTTTTTTTCAAAAATATATAGGTATGAATGTATTTGCTGAATACTTATGGACTATCGTTTTTAAATTTTTTTGAAAAATGTTTTCAAAAAGTTTTCCAAAAAAAACAATTTTTGAAATTTAATTTACTTAATTTTTCTGAGAAAACTCTTAATTGAATTTGAAAAATAGAAGAATTTGCGAAATAATTTTAAATATAAGTTATGCAGCCAATAAACAATTCTCAGACATTAGAGCAAGTTCGTGCAACCCAGTCGTGCATTTTTTTTTGCAAATATCTATGACCAGCACAGTTAGCAAGAATTTGCCAAATTTCAATTTCAACACAATACACTCACACAATCACTTCCCAGTAAAAATATCACTCAATAACAATTTGAGCTATGGATGTTAGAACGGTGAAAAAATCTTGCTGCAAGGATTTCAAACGTACTGCG
This sequence comes from Platycheirus albimanus, assembly GCA_916050605.2. Lineage (NCBI taxonomy): Eukaryota > Metazoa > Arthropoda > Insecta > Diptera > Syrphidae > Platycheirus > Platycheirus albimanus. The sequence continues at coordinate 247,986,643 of OU696696.1, read as the reverse complement.
ATATGATTGCCAGCTCTACGGGTTTCTGCAAAATTTATAAGGTTTTTTTAACTTTAATAGTAATTTCCTGGGTAAATATTTGCGTACCAATGCATTAGTAAAAATTTTATTTCTTTTTACCTATAGTCATTTGTGCAATCGTTGTAAAAATCATACATAAATAAATTACTGTTTGCAATAAAATAATTCTAGATTCAATTGCTTTATTTTATATTAATAAAACCCAGTTCTCTTTTCCATATCGTCTTAAAATAAACTATCGAAATTTCCAGGAATGCATTTTAATTATACCTATAACTGGCCTCAAAGAAAATAAAAATTATATACATATCTCTGGCTTTTATAAAAAATATACCTACCATAAATTTATAAGCACATAATGGTTATCTAATTCAAAAAAACCATCGAATCCGATACGACTATTTTTCTTATTTCAACCCATTGTGCACGTCCAAGATTTGTATTGTACGTACCTTATAATATTCCTCATATGCCGCATATAATCCTTTAGTGAATTTACCTACCTATACACAAAAGTGCAAGACCCACAATAATTACCTAAAACACCAAACATATTATTTTGCTAGAAAAATTTAATTATTGGCAACCATATGCCAGCCACATCAAATGTGAACATTTCATACATTTCCTCTGCAAAGCCACCAAAATCCATCAGAGCAGTTCAAAAAAATGAAAATAAAAGATGGCTGCCATACATTTCCACCAAAATTCATCAAGCAAAAAAAAAAAAAACAATAAAATCCTACTAACACACAAACCCACCCGCAAAAGACAATTCCACTCATGCAGAATTCCAATGCACTCAATTGTGTTTCCTTACATTTTGTCCTATTCTCTGCAACATAAGTCTCGTCATTCTTAAAGTCCACACAAAGTCTGTAAATGAGTAAATTGTGTGGAAGCGTGCGAGGCCGACACCGTCGATTCTGCACGTTCCATTACTATAGATTTTATATACAAGGATTCAGTTAAAACATTATTGAAGGCCCCTTCCACATCTAGGAAGGATGCCATTGTAAATTCTTTGTAGTGTAGGGTTTTTTCTATCGTTCTTACTACCTCATGCAGAGCTGTTTCGGTGGATCTGCCTTTGAGATAGGCGTGTTGGGATTTTGAGAGGGGAGATCTTTCTAGGATTCCTCTTATATGTATGTCTAGGATGCGCTCAAGAGTTTTCAGGACAAAAGACGTTAGACTTATAGGCCGAAAATCCTTAGCGGATTCATGCCCACGCCTGCCGACCTTGGGAATGAAAACTACTCTAACCTGCCTCCAAGTATTTGGAATATGGTTAAGTGATAGGCATCCTACGAAGATTGCCTCTAGCCATGGAATAGTCATTTCTAGTGTTTTCTGCAGCATAACTGGCAGAATGCCATCCAGGCCAGGGGACTTACACGGGTCAAAACTCATTATAGCCCAGGCTATGTTTTCTTTGCTTATTACGGTTCTGTGATTGTCCAACAGTGCAGTCTGCACGTCTAGATTTTGTGGTATGTTGGAATAAATATGTAGTCATTGTAGTCATTTTTAATTATTAAAAAAAATATATTTGATTTTCGAAATATTTTGATATTATATATTTTTTTTGCAATTTTCAATATTTTTACTTGCGATTATAGGTATTATAAAGCAAGTTATGCATTCGTGGAAAAAAAAAAGTTTTTTTTATATCGTAGTTTTTTTACATATTGTAGGTACCTACACAGATGGGAAATTTTTTTTTTTTTTGTAAAACAAAAAATAATGGTACCTGCCATATAATCGTTAGGTTTAAATGTCTAAAAAAGATACTTTCCATAGGACCGTTTTATTTACTTTCGACTATCTCAATAACGGCTCAACCGATACTTTTGAAATTTCACACATATAAAGGTGTAGGTAGCTCAATTTATACTGCATACCGATATTTCTTAAAAATATTTTTTTGTATTTTTAAAAGCATTTTTTAATTTTTTGAAGAAAATTTAATAGTATATTTTGAAAACTGCCCCTTAATTTTTTTCAAAAATTATATATGAATGTTTTTGCTGAATATGCTTATGAACAGGCGTTTTTGAATTTTTTTTGAAAAGGTATAACCACAAAAGTGTAGTAAAGAAAATTTATGGGCAGTACACACTGCATCATTTCTACTGACATGGATTTCGGTCCAAAAATGAGTACTTTGGAGTAAGGATTTGAGTAATATATTGAGATTTAAGGCTCTGTTCACACTAATAGATGTTAATTTGCGAATCAAGATATCGTAAATGTCATAATTTCGTGGATAAATGTCAACTTAGTGACAACTGTCTCTGACTGAAGCTGACATTATGGGTGACACCTTTGTATATAAAATCTATAGTAATGGAACGTGCAGAATCGACGGTGTCGGCCTCGCGTGCCTCCACACAATTTACTCATTTACAGACTTTGTGTGGACTTTAAGAATGACGAGACTCATGTTGCAGAGAATAGGACAAAATGTAAGGAAACACAATTGAGTGCATTGGACTTCTGCATGAGTGGAATTGTCTTTTGCGGGTGGGTTTGTGTGTTAGTAGGATTTTATTGTTTTTTTTTGTTTGATGAATTTTGGTGGAAATGTATGGCAGCCATCTTTAATTTGAATTTTTTTGAATTGCTGTGATGGATTTTGTTGGCCTTGAAGAGGAAATGTATGAAAACGTTCATATTTCATGTGGCAGCCATGGTTGCCAATAAATACATTTTTCTAGCAAAATAATAATGTTTGGAGATTTAGGTAATTATTGTAGGGCTTGCACTTTAGTGTATAAATGCACTTAAGGATTATAGGTATGCGGTATTTGAGGATTACCTATATAAGGTAAGTATATTAAAAATCGAGGACGTGGGTTGAAACAAGAAAAAAAAATAATGCACATGAATTCTAGAATTATTAATATATATGCAACTTACTTTATTTGATTGCCGCTTTTCTTAGTTAACAACCGTTTTACATGATGTGCTGTGTTTGAACTTAATAAGTACCTATTCTGAAATACTAAAAACGAGAAATTTCTGAAACCCTTTCCTTTCAAATAATTCTAGCCTTCCCTTTCCTAAAGAAAACTAGACTTATGTATGATTTTTACAACGATTGCACGAATGACTATAGGTAAAAAGAAATAAAATTTTTACAAATGCATAGGTACGCAAATATTTACCCAGGAAATTACTATTAAAGTTAAAAAAAGACCTTATAAATTTTGCAGAAACCCGTAGAGCTGGCAATCATATCGCAGTACGTTTGAAATCTTTGCAGCAAGATTTTTTCACCGTTCTAACATCCATAGCTGAAATTGTTATTGAGTGATATTTTTATTGGGAAGTGATTGTGTGAGTGTATTGTGTTGAAATTGAAATTTGTCGAATTCTTGCTAACTGGACTGGTCATAGATATTTGCATATTTGCAAAAAAAAAAAAAAAAAGCACGACTGGGTTGTACGTACTTGCTCTTATGTCTGAGAATTGTTTATTGGCTACATAATTTATATTTAAAATTATTTCGAAAATTCTTCTATTTTTCAAATTCAATAAAGAGTTTTCTCAAAAAATTAAGTAATGCAATAAAATCTAAAAATTTTTTTTTTTTGGAAAACTTTTTGAAAACATTTTTCAAACAAAATTCAAAAACGCTTGTTCATAAGCATATTCAGCAAAAACATTCATATATAATTTTTGAAAAAAATTAAGGGGCAGTTTTCAAAATATACTATTAAATTTTTTCAAAAAATTAAAAAATGCTTTTAAAAATACAAAAAAATATTTTTAAGAAATATCGATATGCAGTATAAATTAAGCTATCTACACCTTTATATGTGTGAAATTTCAAAAGTATCGGTTGAGCTGTTATTGAGATAGTCGAAAGTAAATAAAACGGTCCTATGGAAAGTATCTTTTTTAGACATTTAAACCTAACGGTTATATGGCAGGTACCATTATTTTTTATTTTACAAAAAAAATTAAATGTCCCATCTGTAGGTAGGTACCTATATTCTGAAATACTAAAAACGAGGAATTTCTAAAACTCTTTCTTTTCAAATAATTCTAACCTTCCCTTTTCTAAAGAAAACTAGATATATCTATGATTTTTACAACGATTCACAAATGACTATAAAGCAAAACAAATTTTTACAAATGCATAGGTACCTACGCAAATATTTACCCAGGAAATTACTATTAAAGTTCAAAAAAAAAAAACCTTATAAATTTTGCAGAAACCCGTAGAGGTGGCAACCATATCGCAGTACGTTGGAAATTTTTGCAGCAAGATTTTTCACCGTTCTAACATCCATAGCTGAAATTGTTATTGAGTGATTTTTTTTATTGGGAAGTGATTGTGTGAGTGTATTGTGTTGAAATTTGGCAAATTCTTGCTAACTGGACTGGCCATAGATATTATTTGCAAAAAAAAAAAATGCACGACTGGGTTGTACGAACTTGTTCTAATGTCTGAGAATTGTTTATTGGCTGCATAATTTATATTTAAAATTATTTCGAAAATTCTTCTATTTTTCAAATTCAATAAAGAGTTTTCTCAAAAAAATTAAGTAATGCAATAAAATCTAAAAATTGTTTTTTTAGAAAACTTTTTGAAAACATTTTTCAAACAAAATTCAAAAACGCCAGTTCATAAGTATTCAGCAAATACATTTATATGTAATTTTTGAAAAAAATTAATGGGCAGTTTTCAAAATATTAACTATTTTTCAAAAAATTAAAAAATGCTTTTAAAAATACAAAAAAATGTTTTTAAGAAATATCGGTATGCAGTGTAAATTGAGCTACCTACACCTTTTTATGTGTGAAATTTCAAAAGTATCGGTTGAACCGTTAGTCGAAAGTAAGAAAATGTTCCTATGGAAAGTACCTTAATTAGACATTTAAGCCTAACATTTATATGACAGCATTGTATATGAAATCTATAGTAATATGGATAGATGGATCGACTGTGGCGACACCGTGAGCCTCCAAACCTTTTTTTCAAATTTCTCGTTTTGGAGAGAAAATGTAGGTGGAAAGGTTTAAATATGTGATAATTATCAGCGACATCTATGTGTCTCCAAACCCCGTTATCTCTTCCTCGTTCCCCAGACTACTATAGATTTCATATACAATGATGACAGGTACCGATATTTTTTGTTTTAGAAAAAAAATTTAATTTCCCCTCTGTTTGTAGGTACCTACAATATCTAAAAAAAACTACGATATAAAAAAAACTTTTTTTTCCACGAATGCATAACTTGCCTTATAATACCTATAATCGCAAGTAAAAATATTGAAAATTACATATTATATCAAAATATTTCGAAAGTCAAATATTTTTTTTTAATTATTAAAAATGACTAGGTATACAATGACTACATATTTATTAAATTGAAAAATATCTAACTAACATATGTACATATTTATATTTTTCAAACCCCGTCGGCATTTAGCTTTTATTTGAAATATAACATTTTAGATTTTACATTATTAGCATTTTTAACAAAAATACTGCTTTTCTACTTCTTGTCTATGCATTTACATACAAACGATTTTCCTTGTATGTATAGGTGTAAAATACAACCAGTTCCACTCAGTTTCCAAGCGACACCTTAACTGCTGGAACACAATAGAAAAACGCAGTCGGAACCGCAGCCGCAACCGTATCGCATGCCGTTGCCGTACGTACCTAATTAGAAGTGCCCACAATGGAGTCGTCCGTACGTACTCCACGTTTTTTTACAATTTCCACTGAGAAACATACATATATATGCATATTAAAGATGATAAAACATATATCGCATCATATATAATCTTTTCTATAAATTTGTAATTACCTGACCTAATTTCTAAAAGGATTTTATTAGCACGTTGCTCTTTTTTTTATGGAATGTCAAAAATACGCACGTATTTATTAAAAGTTGGCCAACTCGTCCGTCACCGTTTCCGGCTGCGTTTGCGGATCCGTCTCGTTGTGTTCACAACATAACTCAACATTTATTTCATTACTTATGATATGACCACTGACCAATAAGATACAGACCGCCAACTCACTGTATGGTTTCTCTTTTTGCCTACAAGCTAAAACTCAGCTGATATGCCATTTATTTTGAGAGTGCGACGTTTTCCCTTGCTTTTAAAACCCATTTAGCAAACACACCTACAAAATAAATGGCATACGCAGGTATAATTGCCATGTTGCCATTACAAAATGAACAGAGAGAGATGTACACGTATTCACAGACAGGAAAAAATATTTCGGGGGTGTTTCAGGCCTTGTATATAAAATGTCGTACTACACTGTGATATAGTGTGGAACCATGATACAACTATAGAAGATAGCGCATTCTGAGTTTTCATTTTTCTCTCTTTCTGCGCATCACGTCATCAGAGCCCATTTAGTTTGACGGTATCATGACATCTTAGAAGATTATAAAGATTTATTAATAAACACAAATCGCGTGCGTCCTAAAAAACAATAATATTGGTATATAAATATTATTAAATCATCTTTTAAAAGAAAAATTATGAATTGAAAGGAAACTTGAGCCTAAAAGCTGCTCGTTGTGTAAATGTTCATTGTTCGCGTCTATTTTCCAAGTGTTTTTGTAAAACATGTTGATTGTTTGGTTTAACTTCTTTTAATTATTAATAAATATAAGTGAAATATTAGAGTTCTAAAAGATTGTAGATGTACTTACTTTTCTTAAATTAAATTGCATATGTTCAATTTTAGATTGTAGCTCGACAAACAACTTAGTTACTCCAGATAAGAATAAAAGACTGTTTCTACTTCTAATTTTTATGTTTTTATTTTCAGTGGTTTTAATTTATAATTTTTTTGTATTTTCTTTTTCTTGTGTTTTTAGTTTCTGTGATTTCCCCGTTAAGTTTTCTTATTCGAAAATACATCCGCGATCGGAAAAAAAGTGTTTTAATACTGTCGTCGCAAACAATATTTGCCTTCTCGGATATTAATATCATATGTTTGATATACTTTGTGCAAATGTACAAGCCATCACTTTCTCCATTGACTGCATTGAACACTCTTTCCAAAGATGAGAGCTTGTTCATTACGGATTCTGACGGTTTTGACAGGCCGCCTTCGTCCAAGTGATTAACCCAGGAACTCTCGCTCTTTAAAGGGTCTTCCAAATTTGGAATTTTGTTTTTAAGACGATGACAGATGTAGCCAGCCAAATTCTCTAAGCCATCGTATGCCATTGGCAATTCAGGCTCATGCTGGACTTCTTTTTCGACCTTGATAACTTTGAAAATCTTTCCTAAAATATAAGATGATTGTGAGATCTTGAAATTGATGAAATTACTTAAGCAAACCTGAAAAAGATTCTTCTTCCAATTGAAGGTCTGGGGTATCATCTACCTCGACATTTCCATTTTCGGAAATAGCACCTTCATTGTGCCCCAGAATGTACGAGCGCAATCTATACTTGAACTCTTGTCTATCTGGGTGGTCGTGAAGGCCTCCTTTTGATCGTATAATACCAAAAAAGTTTTCAAGTACATCTTGGTTCAATCGATAAGTCATAATGAACTTCAGATTGAATCTTGCTTTCATGTCTTCTAATAACAACTGCAAGGCAGTATTAGATTGTACTATACCTTAAAATTAAAAAGATAGCATTGTGTTTTATAGTTATTGATTTTTAATAAATTTACCTTTTTGGAATGGAAGCATAGTATTTTTGCCACAGACCCGCATATTCGAAACTAAATCGGTCATGTTGTTTAAAATATTGTTTTGTGTTTCCAAATGCAGACCGTAGGCATGGACTCTCTCTCTGGAGTCACTATAGGGTGACCTAACGTTCATAACGTCGAACCAATCATTTGTCTGAGGAAAAAAAATCAACATTTGTGAATACGATTTGTTTTTTAAACTTACATATTTTATGAGCTTATAACATTCCTCCCAACTGTCATCTTGCAGAAGTCCTAAACTTACAGCTCGAGACAGTGCTCTCGCGACTGTGTGAGAGAACAATTTTGTTGCCAACTTTACTTTTTGCCGCTCAGCCTGAACAACATTTAGGTTCTTCTGTGTAATTTTGTGAGTTACACTTAACTCTCCAGATGTAATCGAAAGTAACTTTTCAATTACATCTTTTTTGACAATTTTGTTGTCGATCACGAACCCATGGTCTATAAAGTGATTCCTTATCAGCTTTATAAGATGCGGCACATCGGCGAAGACAAAGATCTTCTTTTCTTTATATAAAAACCTTCAGAATAAATAAACGATTTAGATTTATTAACAAATTGTTACAAGATAAAAAATTGTACCAGGGTTGAGTCATGTTGACATTTAACTCCTTATAAAGACCTCGGTTAGCACCGCCTAAGTCACTTGTTATTGCAACCAAAGTAAAACCGCTATTTTCTATGCTTTCGAAAATGTCAAATATTATTTTTTTTGACATTTTGCAGTCGAAATCATAGAAAACGGGCTGTTTCCATTTTCCAATTAGACCTGCAGTATAATTAAATACATACAATGTATAAGAATACAGATTTAACTTTTGATTATGCTATAAAGACTTTACCTCTCAGCATTCCTACTTGAACATATGATGCTGGTTTCAGGGTAGTATCCGTAGATCTGTCATAACAATATGCTTCCTTGATCTTCATTTCGTCAAAGCTAAGCACGCATATTTTCTGATTGTCAGTCAAAGCACTTGCCGCTTTCATAATCTTAATAACCGGCTTCATGACCCCTGGTGTTAAATCAATCTTCTGAGCCCATGTCTGAAGCGTTCGAACGGCAGGAAGGGGAAAATTTTTACGTCTCAGAAACTTGTAACCTCGAGAACTTGTTGAATATAAAGTTATTGATTTTGCTATATCTTCTTCCGACCATTTTGATCTTTTCAAAACACCTTGTTTAAGTTTCTTAACTTGTCCAGGTGTGAAAATTTCAAGCAGTTTGTTTTCCAAGTTTTGTCGATGAAATTCAACTTGGTCAACTCTAATTTGAAGGCTATTTATTTTTGTTTCAGCACTCAATAACTTTATTGTCAACTTTTCGTTTTCTTCACGTAAGATTTTTCTACAATTTAATAAAGAAAAACTTAAAAAGTTGAAAAAATGTTTTGTAAGCTAATAGACGAAAAAAGAAAAGTCCATATTCTTCTGACTTACATTTCCTCTATGAAATCCTCATTTCGAGTTTCACTTTCTGGTAAAATTTCCGTCTCAGGAATAGTATCTTCATTATGGGTTTCGTTCCCGATTTCAGTTTGTGGATCGCATTCCTCAAGTGCTGATTCTTCAAGCAATCCGTGAATCAATTCCTTGTTTTTTTTCGTGTCCATGCGCTTTGAACGTGCTGTTGGTTCTATTGCTGTGGCAAACGAAGATGAAGATGCCTTTAAATGGACAGTTGGAGCCGCATCCGGCTTTAGGAGGTGCAAATTCGTAAATCCTGTAAGAAAAGAAATATAGCGCCTGCATCCCAACCTATCAATAAACGTTTTACTTACCCATTTCAAACTTGGTGTTATTTAAAAAATCTTCTTTGGTAAAATGCAAGCTACAAATTCTTGCAGTTTGAATATTTATTTCATCTTTCCGTTTGCAAAAGGAAATCCACTGCTTCAATAAATTATTATTTCCTTTCGGGAATGTATGAAAACTCGTTTTTGGTGTTGACTTTCTTCTTGTGTTGTTATTACACTCAAATACAGAACAAACACCCATTTTTTTTGTCTTAAGATTTTTATTTATTTATTTAAATACAGAACAATTCAACAGAAAAAGATGTATTTCCAGCTATTTCCTGTATAATAGAATGTAAATGGCGCCAAAATATTCTGGTGGTGGGCTCTGATGACGTCACGCCATTTTGACAACCTAGCCCCAAAATGCGCAATGCGTTATCTCTTTTAGTTGTATCATGGTGTGGAACTACCATTGACATACTATACATGGACTGCCAGTGAGATGTCATTTCCATACAAATCGCTTGGAAAAATTGACTCCACGACAGTGCTCCTCTTGAATCGACTAGCGGCAAAAGTTGTAGTATTTTAAAAAAAAAATTGTAGCGACATCTATTGCCACTTGACAAAAGCATAAGCGAAATCCTTAGAAGTGTCAATTCATACGAAGCATTCTTAACAGCTTAACCAATCTCAAATTGAGAAGTTGTGAACATAGTTGCCTGCCAGGTGTATGGACATACGCTTAGTGCAGCTAGAAAGTTGCGTGCGTGGGACTGACTACGAAAAAGTAACTAAAATCTCTTTATTCCACTAAGCTGTTAGAGTCATACTGGCGAAACTGGTAGAACTATGCGTGCGAATAGCAAGTCTCAAACAGAGACATCTATTGGCATTTTTACAAAGTGCAAAAAAAGAAATGATAAATGTCAAAAGCCTTCTGACATGTTTTTGTTTTCATACTTTGTTCAGTCAGTGAAAAGTGAATTGTTAAAAAGTATAAAGATAATTATTCACAAATTAATATAAAAATAAAACTAAGGAGTGTAATGAGTTAATTTATTGTATTCGTGTGCAAGTGAACAAAATGTGAATTTAAATCAATGTATCTGGTGCCAGGGATAAGCGTTTCGTTTGGATTGCTTGCTTCTTTACTGTTTGGAATCCATCGTGTGTGAATTTAGAGCTCCAGTTTTCACAGAACTATCAGCTGAAAGCTTTCTGGAGCTTAGAGTTGGCCAACGAAAAGTTGGCCATGGTTCCGATTGATTCAAGGCCTATACAAGTAAATCCTTTGTCTTGGCCAGGACTTGAAGCCAAAAAAGTCTTTGGAGATGCCCTTCAAGAGGTTGTGGTCGACCAGGGGACCTATTACTTTGTGATTCCAGTTCCAGCACAGAGAGCCATGTTTGCCGTATGGAATGAACAAAAGCTTGTTCCGAAGCTATATTGGCCTTTCATCCGAGATCTCGATATTTCCGCTTATATTATGAATAATCAAAGAGTCATCCTGCAATTAGTTCCTTCAAAACCTCCAAAGAGAGGAGGACAAAAGAACGGATATGATTACATTTACAACTGTGAGTAGAAATGGAACTAACTCCGATCGTCAAAATGACCTTTGAATCATTATTTTGCAGCTCAGTGCAAGTACATTGAGATGTTCCCTTCGGCAAGTTCACTCAAAATGGATCCAGGATTTGATAACGAACTTATGGGTTAGGCTGATTGAATATTTTAAAAACTTAAAGTTTTTTGTAATCTTTTTTGTGACTCTTATTTTTTCTAGATTACATCCGTACTCAAACTTCTTTTGCTTGTATCACAGTTTTTGTGATGTGCTTGGGAAGCTTTTTTACGTTTTACACTTTTATGAACCCGCGTTACATGTTCAAGCACCTAGCTGGAGGCATCCACCTGGTGTCCGCTTCTACCTGCATAGTTGTGATTCAAGTGCTGATGTCTTTAGTGGATTACACGAGAGAACATCTTTTCTACGCATACCCTAAAGGGGCTGAGCTAACGTAAGGTCAACTCCTTCAAGCCTTAGATTTTAAACTTTGAAGGTCCTTATTATTTGCAGATATGGCTATGGAGTCTGGCTGGCTTGGTTTACTTTTATAACAAATGTGGTTTGTGGCCTTTTGTTTATGTGGTACTCCGGAAAGAAAAAGGGCAATAAGGCACCCACTGATGAACTAGCTATGGCTGATGAGGCTACAAATTTGGGAAGATGAGAAGCGCGTGTTCATAATGAGTTTTGTAGAATTCAGACTTCTTCGACTGCCATGGCATTTGTATATAATTCTTTATCATTGTCGAATATACGAAGCGTCCTCTTATTGTTATTTTATTTAAAATTTTAACTCTTTTTCGTTGTTGTTTTATTGTTTTATTTTTAAGAAAATTTTAAAATTATGTGTAAAACATTTTGTTCCTGGAATGTTTTCTTATTTGTTTTAATAAAAATAGAGTTTAAGATTTTACTCTACTAAGACAGAAAAGTGTTCACTTTTCAGGATCCTTTCCGGTCTAGCAGTGGACACTCATGTTCCTGTGACGCTTCTCAAAACGACTGTATTTGCGAACAAAATGAAGGTAGTCCCTACGGATAACAATGGTCCTTTGCATCTTGCATTTACGAACTACTCCAGTAAGGATACGTCATTTCTTGTCAATGTAGGTGCCATCGATAGCCTAAATCATGACAAAACAAAGTCAAATCAGAAAATTCTTTTTCTAAATCAATTCAACTCGCAGGAAACACATTGGGAAACAATAAGACGACTTTGGTTGGTTGGTTGATGCTTACTTACCTCACGTGGTATCTTGAAGCCCAAGCCAATTTCTCGGCTGCGACGAAGAAACTTCTTCTTGGCCAAGCCAGGCTTGTTTTTACGGTTTCGGAATACCAAACTGTTTTTGGAAGGCTTTCTCGTTCTATTTACCATGTAGGAAGTGTTGTATGGTACACACAGTGTAAGGTTGGGGAGGAAATGGGGACAAAACCATGCAAAGAAACAAAGAAAATCCATTAAAATGGGTGGTCACTTGGTTTTTACCTCGGTTGGTGTCTTAAAGCCAAGTAGAATGCTTCTATAAAAACGTGATTTGCGTTTGCTCATCACCGATTTCCTGCGTACAACAGGAATCGCGAATTGCTTGCTAAACGAACGTTCAGTTTGCTGAACAAGAAAAATTATAACATATTTTAATTTAGAAAGCTTGAATCATTTAAAAAAAAAATTTCACTCGAGGGGTTCCGAAAAAAAAAAATATATATTTTTCAACACGCGTGCAGGAAATGACATTTGAATTTGATCGACTTTGAATGATTGTGCTTCAAAAATTTTGCTACTCAAAACTGTAGATATTTTAGACTATTTATTTTCATCACAATTTAGTTGAAAAACTTTGTAAAACATAATTTATTTATAATTTTAAGTTCACAAAATCGCGGCTTACCTTGACAACGAAAGAAAAGGACAACAACCAAAGAAATGTCAAAATTTTAGTTCTATCTTTTTCCGGAAGGGACCCAAGCGCGCTGGTGTAAAAGTGGAACCAACGTGAAGTTGGCAACTAGCAGTCCATGTATAGTATGTCAGTGGGAACTACCTTTAGCAATATTTTGTATGATTCTTGCTACCACGGACCAAGAAGATACCGACCGCCAACTCACCATATGGTCTCTCTTTTTGCCTACAAGCTAAAAATCAGCTGATATGCCATTTATTTTGAGAGTGTGACGCTCTCTCTTGCTTTTAAAACCCATTTAGCAAACACAACTAAAAAATAAATGGCATACGCAGGTATAGTTGCCATTACAAAATGCACAGAGAGAGATGTACACGTATTCACAGACAGGAAAAAATATTTCGAGGGTGTTTCAGGCAAGGGGAGTACGAGTTGGCGGTCTGTGTATGGTCTGTGCTTGCTACATTCTATTCTTCGCTTTTTTTGCTGCCAGCCACTGATCTCTATAAACTTACTGGCTGCTCACAATGGTGAAGCAGTAGCAGAAGCACGCAGCAATGTCAAAGTAAATGCCAAAAAAAGTAGCTCACAAAGTAGCATACATGAATACAATGTGTAGCACCGAACTCAAACAAAAATCATGTCTGCCATTTTGGTTTTTTGTTGTTTTGCAGCGCAGCAGGTCGTGAAGTTCAAGTCGAGTCGACTTGTACTTCAGCGACTCTCTCTGCTGCATCTGCTACTTCACATTGTAGCCGTGCAATACGATTTTCATACATTTAACTTTGACATTGCTGCGTGCTACTGCTACTGCTACACCATTGTGCGCAGCCAGTAAGTTTATAGAGATCAGTGGCTGGCAGCAAAAAAAGCGAAGAATAGAATGTAGCAAGCACAGACCATACACAGACCGCCAACTCGTACTCCCCTTGCCTGAAACACCCTCGAAATATATTTTCCTGTCTGTGAATACGTGTACATCTCTCTCTGTGCATTTTGTAATGGCAACTATACCTGCGTATGCCATTTATTTTTTAGTTGTGTTTGCTAAATGGGTTTTAAAAGCAAGAGAGAGCGTCACACTCTCAAAATAAATGGCATATCAGCTGATTTTTAGCTTGTAGGCAAAAAGAGAGACCATATGGTGAGTTGGCGGTCGGTATCTTCTTGGTCCGTGGTAGCAAGAATCATACAAAATATTGCTAAAGGTAGTTCCCACTGACATACTATACATGGACTGCTAGTTGCCAACTTCACGTTGGTTCCACTTTTACACCAGCGCGCTTGGGTCCCTTCCGGAAAAAGATAGAACTAAAATTTTGACATTTCTTTGGTTGTTGTCCTTTTCTTTCGTTGTCAAGGTAAGCCGCGATTTTGTGAACTTAAAATTATAAATAAATAAATAAAGAGATCGGTGCTTCCAGCGCATTGACAGCGACATCCCACGACGGCCTTTTGCGTAAATTTATACTCGTTTACGACAGTACTATAGTGCCTATATACAACGATCTGAACACCGCCATCGGATTTGCCAATAAACAAATTTTGCACTGAGCACACTTGAGACTCGGCCATTATTATGTGTTTGGTTAGGTGTGTGTGCATCGAATCTCTCCAGTCTCCAGCAATCATATCTCTCCAATTAAAAAAAAAAATATTCCATCAACTTCGACACTACGGGCAGACGACGTTTCGTTTGGTTCTTTACTTTTTTAGTGTCTACCGTTGAGAGAAACTTCACTTAAAAAAATCTTGCAATCTAAATAATAAAAAAAAGGAAAATAATACTTACTAGCTAAATTTTTTTAGTATAAATTTTATATATAAAAATCTTAAGTAAAAATTTCAATCATTAAAAACCTGGATAAATAAAATCCATTAAATCCACCCATTATCGATTCTGAAGTAGCTGCTAGCCTCCAGGCCGTGATAAATAATAAATGTCTGAATTGCAGTCATCCCTTTTGCTTAAAAAGCAACTAGGAGGTAAGTCTTTTTAAACAAAAGGAATATAAAATAACTAGGTTAAATCTGAGTCAACAAAAAGTACAAAAAATTTACCATGAAAACACCCTGCCCCTGCCAGACAAGAAATAAGAACAAAAAGAAAAAAAAAAAACCAAAATGCCGCAGACTACGAAAACGAACAAAAATTCGAGGTTAAAATTATTTAATTTCGAATTGTGTGTGCTCTATACGTTTGGTTACAAAAAACGTGCCAAATTGCCCCATTTTTCTCATGGCAGTTTTGCTTTCGGAAAAATCGATTTTTGTCGAATTGAAATCAATTTCTTGAGATTTTGCAAATGACAAACATCTTAAAAGATGCGACAAATAAAAATGAAGAAATTTCTTTGTGTTAGGCTTTTGGCTCCGGATTCGTGTCGGTTTCGAAAAGGCAAGGCACACATAAAAGAAAAAATAAATCTCGGACAACGGTGGCGAAATTATGCGTACACCGTACATAATACATGATACGATTTTTTCTGTTTACTTTGTTTGGGTCCTGTGCCACTGCCAAAAATTAAAAGCCTTTTTCTTTTTCGATAAAGCCAGCCGTTCATATAATAAAGGCATATCATCATCTTCAGAGTCGAAGTAAACTGCTGAAGCCGATTAAAGTCGTTGACTTCTTACGGCGAGTGAAGAGAAAAGCAGACGACAGCGACTACGACAATGCATGGTTGTTTGACTTTTGTGTGAACCATTTTTTCTTTACTTTTCTTATATTGTTTCTTTACCTGTATTCTGTTTCTAAAATTTACGAAACACAAGTATGTACCTCCTGTCCTGCTATACTCTACCTGTCTTCTCCTTTCCACGAACAAGCAATCCAAGAGGTGTAATTCATTATTATGATTTCTTTTTTAGAATTGAACAAGAATCCTGTTGAAGGATTTTCAGCTGGACTAATCGATGACTGTGATATATTTCGATGGGAGGTTCTCATAATCGGTCCACCAGACACACTCTAGTAAGTATATTTTGGTTTATGTATTGAAAATTAATGCGAATTATTTTGAGAATACTGTGATAGGGTGTGTGATGACGTCCCAACCCAACCACAACCACAAATCAACACAAAGTTCCTACCTAAATTTCAAAACAAAACAAATTATTTTCACGATGCTCGGGTCGTCCATCTTTATGGTAAAACTAGCTGACCCGGCGAACTCCGTACCGCCTTTTTTTAATAAAGAATTTTGAAAATACTGAATTTTTTGTTATACTGTTTACAAAAGTCTCAGCCACACACGAGTGTAAAATAGCGGGCTAGCGAAGTCTAACACATCTAGTAAATTAAAATCAGTTAAATTATCAAAAATTACATTTGTTGGCGCAATTGATGTATAGCGAAAGTGATTTACATGTCGAAAAGGAAAGTACCGTTTATTTAACACTTTACGTAGTGTGGAGCTTAACGCGTCAAAAATTGAATGCTGTCATTTGTCAAAAAAGCTGAACATTACCCCCTTTGGCATTATACGTGAATGATTCTTGCATAAGAGGCCAAAAAGCTATCAGTACTCGGTATGTGTATCACTGACAGCCTTGGTTGGAATAGACTACATACTTAAGAATGCCAAGTGTACTGCAAACTGTTTTGGCTTTCTTTATAGATGCAAGAATTTTGTCACCCCTTCTGATTTGAATACACTACAAATCGTTAATACGCCTTAGATTCGAGTATAACTCCCTGGGCAGATATTGCTCAAACTTTTTTACACCTGCTCAATTAAAATTGATAGAAGAGAGAAGCATTACGGAAACTTTTACATCACTTAAACATCTTCGAAATGTTTCTTGTCTTTCCTTATTTTACTGCTTCATCTACAAAAAATGCTTTAGAGGTACACTGAACCAAAATCGGTGGAGAAAACAACTAAATCGCAGGTTAAATTGACAAAAAGGTGGTCAACATAGATCCTACTAATCCGTTTGTTATCGCGAATAATTCGTTCATTTAATTTGAATATTTGGTAGTCAGCTGTAAATTTGAAGAAAATTCGGTAAATCCACTAATCCTTCTTAGTCATTTTACGTTTGTTGATTCAAAGATTAATTTTCAAATTGAATAAAAAAATTACATATTAAAATATTTCGTCAATTCTGCTAATTAAGGTCGTTAATTTGACGAAATTTTGTTGATTTTTAAAAACAAATTAGTCAAACTAAATATTAATTTAATTAATTTGACTAATAGTATTTGTGAATTTGACGAAAATATCTTTAATTTAACTTATTAGTGTAGTCAATTAAACTTTTTTTTCTTAGTTTGAATTAAAAGTTTTGTTTAAAAAAAAAAAATATTCATTTTCACAAAACGTTTTTACCTTTTCCACAATGCATTTTTTAAATAAAGTTTTCCTTTCTCTTTGCTTCACGAATTTCGGGATCTGGAGATAGCACGTAACTTGTTCGAATGGAGCATCAATTGAGAATCAGTATTGGTAGATGCTTTACTAAAAAAAAAAAAATCAAAGATTCGACCATGAAAGTAATAACGACACCATAATAACGACCACAACGAAATTTCTTTAAATAATTTAATTTCTTGTTAAACACATTTTTTTAAAAGTTTTGAGAAATAGTTTTTTAAATTTTTAATTTACTTTAAGAATTTAATTAAACAATTGTTTGCCGGATTTTCGACATCGTATTCGGTTGCTAGGCCATACAATTATTTTTGAATTAATGTCCAAACAGACACTGATGCTCTCGTACATTTTGGAGAGCAACGACTTCGAGTTGGGGTCCTTTTTTTCAGAATAAATTTTTAGTATGTCCTTTGAAAACCTATACAATTTTAAAAGCACACTGCTCCCATTTGGGAAGAGATGTTTAAAATTGCAAGAATTTCTTCACCTTTGCTTATAAAAATTTGTATAACTTTAAATATCATAAAGAAACGATTTCGTGGTCAGGAACACTTGGATTGTTCCGTAGTTACCCACTTTGCTAAAACATTTAATGTGCATTGCAATCCACTACAGTAAAGCCAAGAGTGCTGCAAACTGTTTTGGCTTCCTTTATAGATGCAAGAATTTCTTTACCCCTTCTGATCTGGATACAATTTATAGATCGTTAATACGCCTTAGACTCGAGTATAACTCCCATCTCTGGGCAGATACTGCTCAAACTTTTTTACACCTGTTCGATTAAAACTGATAGAAGAGAGAAGCATCATGGACACTTTTACATCACTTGAACATCTTCGAAATGTTTCATGTCTTTCTTTATTTTACAGCTACTTCTACCAAAAATGCTTTTGAGGTAGCCAACTGCGTTTCACCCTTTAAAGAATTCCCCCGTAACACTCATCTTGTTTGGAATGCTCATCAGTTTCCATTTGAACCCAAGCGTTGATATTCTGCAGGAATGAAAGGGACCTACTATTTACAGTCAAATCCGAATGGCTAACAGAGAAGCAATTTCCATGACATTCATTGCTCTTGGAGGATTTGTCACTTCCTCGCAAGAGGCAGTACCCCGGAAAAGAACTTCGGTGGAGTTGTCAGGGATCGAACCCAGAACTTTCGGTTTGGCAGTCCGACACACTAACGACTACGCCACGGGGAACCAGCTTGAGCGTGTGTGCTTTATAAAAAAAATCTATTTAATGAGAAAAAATGAGATAAAACCTGAAATAATAGATTTCTAGCTTACCAAAAGGTATAGCATTTTTTTTTTGCGGTTTTCTTAAATATTTTTTTTCTGTTTTAAGCAATTTTTTGTTTTTTGGAAAATTACCCCCATTGGGAATTATTTTTTATAGGCTAAGACGTTACATTAGAATGGCTGACAACTTTTGAGATTTTCGACAAAATGCACTAAAAGCATTTCTGTCAAATTACTAAACTTTATAAAATTTTGACCAAACTACACATAAACCTTTGTAGACATCCTCAGATGACCCTACAATAATTTTACATAATGCACTAAAAATGCATAAAATAAATTTCTTGGATTTTCTCATCCTATGTCGATCCTTGGGCGAATACTTATTCATCAAGCCCTAAATCGTCAAAATTGACCCATCTGTTCTCGAGTTATAAACGAACACACGTACGACACTCTCTTTTATATATAGAGATTACTACAAACCTTCATTTCCGCAAGGGAAAACAAATAATCGTCGTATTTGTGTACTCCAAGTCTTTGTCAATTGATATATTTTATTGTGGTTATTGTGTTTGTTAGAAACAAAGCCTTGATGTGATTGCAATGACCAATACCTATACCCAGCCAGATCACACGGAATAGATTAAGAGACCAGAGAAAATTGTTAAGGGTGCGCGGTTGGTACTTTGCTTCGTTTAATATTGAATTAAAAATATGTACTGCAAAAAAAAAAAAAAAAAAATGCAATTTACTTAAAAAAAGTGTGAACAAACTTTGTAGCTTACACTCTTAACCACTCCTGGACCTTAAATTTTCTACCGAATCCGAACTAAAAGTTCTTCCTCAATGCGAAATGTATTCTTGGAGATTTTGCTCCTTACTTACAAGAGGCGATACCGGCCCCGAAAACTTGCTGGATTCAGGGATTTAAAACCTAGAGCTTTGGTGTGTAACTCCGCAACACTGATCAATCACTATGCCAAGGGGCTATTTTATAAATAAGATACCAAAATAAGTCGTCACAGCAAGTATAGTCTTCCTTAAACTTTGGACTTGTGATAGAATGAACGCCTTAATAAAAGCTTTAGTTAAAACCACATGAAAAAAACCGTGGGTCTTATATAAAAGCAACAGCTGCAAATGCGTTAAAACGGATTTTATATCCCTCACCTAGAGTATTTTTCCGGTATGAATGTCCTTTCTTATACTGACAATGTGTGCGAAATATTTCATGATGATGGTGGTATAGCTGCAGTCAGACAACACCCGAAAAAAGGTATGCTGATCAAAATCAAAAATCAATTTCTTATTAAAAACCAATAGTTTGTAATGTAAAAACAGATGTTTAAACTTTTTAAACTTATTAAACTTAAATTTTTTTCAATTTTTCAAACAAAAAACCAACTTCCTATAAAGAACCAAAAATTAGTTAAAATGTACATTTATAATCAGATTTAAGAGTTTTTTAAAACTAATGAAACCTATGAAAAAAAAAAGTTCTTCGCTGAGTCAAACAACTTGACTCAGCTTGTCGAAGAGCCAACACGAATCCCGGACATTGTAGGTCATTCCGCATACACCCTAGACTTGTTTCTTACCTCTCATCCTGATAAATACACGATAAATGAATTATCGCCCCTAGGCACGTCGGATCATTGTATCATATCAGCAATTTTCTCGTGTTCCAACAGTACAGTTAAAGAAAACATTCGTAAGAGAACCGTATGGCGATACGAGAGGGCCAATTGGGACGGTCTCAATAATTTCTTCAGAAACTTTAACTGGTCACTATGCTTCCTCGCGATAGTGACGTAGACTCCAGCGCTGATATGATAACAAACATTATTCTCTGCGGGATGAGACATTTTGTTCCGAATAGGACAAAAAGTATCAAACCAAAAGAGAATTCATGGTTCGACTTGAGCTGCAGAGAGGTTATCAAGGAGAGAGAAGTAAGCTTCCGATGTTATAAAGCCAACCCTTCTGAGGAAAACCGGAAAAAGTTCAAACAAGCTAGAAAGACCTATAATGCTCACATTCAAAAAACCAAAGGCGTATCTTCATCCTCCTAAAACTACCGACCAATTGCACAGATGTCCCTTCTTTCCATGGTCATGGAAACTCTGATAAACTTTCAGATCAAGAAATATCTTGAGAAACGGAAACTTTTTAATGACCGGCAGTACGGTTTTCGTAGCAATAGGTCCACTGGTGATATGATGATATATCTCACCGAACAGTGCAACCAATCTTTACATCGTTTTGGAGAAAGTAAGATTATTGCACTTGATATTTAAAGTGTCGATCAAGTACTCGTCGTGTGCGGTCGCGTTGTTTCTGTGCGCGTGTGTCACCCAAAAAAATATTAAAAAAAAAAAAAAAAAAAACCAAACCATACCATACATACCATAAATAGTGCAATAAATCTAAAGCCATAAATTAAATTCAGCCCAACACTTGAAAAAATAAATATAATCAGTGCCAATTAAAAAGAAAAAGGAAAAAAAAAAAAATATACACCAAATAGCTCGCTCGCATTCGCAGCACAGCACCCAACAATACCCATCCTCTCCACCCGCGCCACCAATAACTGTTGCTTTCTATGCAGTGCAAGCCTCTTGTAAGGCTTATTGCAAGAGGTTTGGCACTGGATAGGTGAGTAACATGTGATGTATATTTCAATTGTGTTTTTTTTCTATATTAATTCCCGTTTGCAAATTGTTTTATGGGCATAACACCTAGGACAGTTTGTTTATAATTGGAATTAATATGGGCCTATACTGCACGGCCGAAATTAGTTTCGTCAAACTTGAATTTTTGTGTTTAGTTTTTCAAAATGGTAAGTGATTTTTGTGTTGTATATTCAAATGTTCGTGGGCTAAGAAAGAATTTCTTTTCTGTGTACGCCCATACTGTGCAATACAGGCCAGCTGTTTTGGCATTAAGTTAAGCCCAGGTTGGACAGAATACTGATTTATCAGAATTTTGTTTGTTTGGATATAACTTAGTGCCATTACTTTTTTCCCACCATGGTCTTGTCGTTTATGTTAGGAATGATATAGCTTGCCAGAGCCTTCCCCAATATGGGCATTGTTCTAATACGAACTTTAATTTCCTGTGGCTCAAATTCACTGTCCGCTAGCATATCATTCATTACTGTTTTCTTTACAGGAGTCCGAATCTTGACAGCATGTCTACTTGTGATGAGTTAGATGTTTTGTCAGATTCAATTTCCCGAATTGTTTCCCATTGTCCTCACACTGAAGTCTTGATTACGGGCGACTTCAATGTACACAATTCAAGTTGGCTCCGCTATTCTGGCCAGACAACAATCGAAGGAAGGTATACTGAGATCTTTGCTGAGTATAACCATCTTACTCAGCTTGTCGATGAGCCTACTCGTATACCGGATGTTGATGGGCATTCCGCCCATACTCTTGACTTGTTCCTTACTTCCCATCCTGATAAATATACTATTAAAGTAACTTCTCCATTTGGCACCTCGGACCATTGTGTCATTTCAGCTAATTTCTCGATCTCCAACCATCCAGTTAAAGAAAAAATTCCCACTAGGACCGTTTGGCAATACGAGAAAGCCAACTGGGACGGTATGAATAATTTCTTTCGCAACTTTAACTGGTCATTATGCTTCCTCGATAATGACATTGATGCCAGTGCTGAAATGATTACAGAAGTGATTTTTTTTGGAATGAGAACTTTTGTCCCTCACAGAACAAAATGTATCAAACCAAAAGAAAAGTCTTGGTTTACCGAAGAGTGTAAAGAAGCTATCAGGTTGAAAGAAGTAAGCTTCCGATCCTACAACGCCAACCCAACTGAGGAAAATCGGAAGAAACACAAACAAGTTAGGAACTCGTGCAACTCCGTTATACACAAAACGAAAATTTTACATGACCAGAAGTTACGGCAAAAAATTCTGCAATGTCCCAAAGGCAGTAAAAACTTCTGGTCATTTGTAAAAACGTCAAGAACTCAACGTCATCATCAGTTCCAACGCTCATCGTCGCCGATAAACCAATTGTCAGCTCTTCAGAGAAGGCGAATATGCTCGCAGCTCATTTTGCTGCAAGTTCTACGTTGCCTGCAAGCAACTGTTATAATCATAAAAACGACCGCTTCTTTTCACTTGTATAATAAGACTCGTCTGATGTCTTGTCATTCGGCCGATCGCGAACCTCAAGTTCAGCTATGGGAAGCCGCCGACACGTTTGAATAGTGAGCACAATTCAAGAATATATTTGTTTGCACTTTGATTGACCCAAAACGTCGGTAAGGTGATACCGTCTGGTCAATCAAAGTGAACAAGGCAATTTGAAATGCGCTGAGTTCAACGCACGACGACTTCCTCTAGTCAGTGGCCGGGTGGTAAGTATGTACATGCATAACTATGCATGTACAACATCCCTCCCCCCCTGGGGGGAGCTCGTGATCAGCCGCATAACAATCGCCAAGACCGAATCATTTTTATTTATAAATTTTCTTAAATATAGGTGTTGTAACATTTTTTTTTTATATTAAGCAAATACAGTCTTTCTTATAATATTAAACAATGCTAAATGCTCTAAAGTTGTTTTTCTTTCTTAAAACCAAAATTGAGCTAATTATTTTTTTCGTTTAAAACCAACAAAAAAAAGCGGATACATATATTTTTTAAATCTATAATCATTTTCGTGTAGGATTTTAATAACTATATTACAGAAATTGTCTTCAAATTAACAAGCATTAATTTTTCATTAATATGTAATTATTATAGAAAACAGAAATCTAGTCCAATAAGTTAATTCAAAGGAATTTAATTATTTCATTTATAATTATTTCTTATAGTCTAATTTTTAATCTTAAGTTGAATATTACAATTTTACATTCTATTTCCTTTTCTCATTATTTCAATTCAATATTCGTTAATCTTTTTTTTTTTTTTTTTTTTTTTTTTTTAAACGCGGGCAAATGTTAAATTTCTCGATGATTTCCTTTATGGCAGGTCACGGCTTCCTTCATTTGGCGAGGTTGGGCATCCTTCAGACTGCTTGTGGACGATAGGCGACGATATATTGAAAATTGGTTGTGGTACGTAAGCGTTGGAGGATTTTCTGCAACTGTACAGCCTTAGAGCAAAAACGATAATAAGTGCAACTACTACGAAACTGCTGATGAATATTATAGAGTACCGATGAATTTGCACTTCATATAATTGATCAATAGCTTTCCTGTTGTTTTCCAACTGATCAGCTTCCCTTTCCAGCTCACTCAGGGCTTTCTTCCCCTCCGAAAGTGTCGTTAACATATCTGCATGATTTCTGATCTTGAAAGGTGGCAACTTGTGAGGAGCTTCAATTGTCACGTCTTCATGTTTGATTCTTAAAGCTTCGATTATGTCTGTGTGATTAACTTTTGGCTGCCGAATCTCTAGTTCGGTTTTCAATATTTCTTCGTATGGTAAACGCAGCTCTTTGGTGCTTATTTCACAGGATTTTTCGATTTTAAGTATGCCAAGATTTTGCAGAATTGGGGCATAGTGTGTGCCATCGCAATCAAAATTTAAAACTAATGGGTCTCTTAGAGTGAAAAACCATTGGTTACTTGTGGCCATCTTTAATATTAATCCTTTAGTTGCGGGAATAGCCACGTATTTACAATTTTGCGATGACGAAATGGCATGTTGAAGAAGTTCTACCACACATTCGGAACTGCCGCTGGTATGTATTGGCCTGTTATATTTGCAAACTTTCACGGAATGTGAAGAATTCTAACTAACATCGATGCATTTTTCGAACTCTTCTTTTGACAAATCCACATAAAGACCCTGATTTTCGGCGATGTACTCAATCTTTACTTCGAGTATTAGATCCCATTTGGTGTTGAGCTTTGTGGGAATAGGATAAATTTTATGTATGTCAAACATATTCACTTCGGGCAGAGGTATTGATACCTTTATGATAAGTGAATCCTTTTCGAGGTAAGTGGACAGTGTATATGCCTGGTGTAATACAGAGAGATCTTGGATAAGCCACCTAGGCTTTGATGTCTGTTTAATTTTATCCAGGATATCGGTAAGATTTTTAGAGTCTAAAATGAAGGGATGTAGTTTATGCTGATACAAATCATTAAGAATTGACAATTCGATAGTTTGGCGGTTTTGGATTTCGATTAGTTTAGATATGATGAATAATATCATCTCGTTTATTTTCGTTTTGAGTTGAAGGGAAACTATTGCGTTGTTTGTTGCTCCAGCAAACTGATTGAATTCTGCACTTACGTTGTTGAGATTTTTCGTTATTTGTTCAACCTCTAGCATTAACGTTTTTACTGGTGTGTTCAGCCTATCGAAATTTGAGTTCATAACAGTAATGTGTTTCCGAATAAGGTCCATGGTTTGTTGGTCATTTCCTCTTAATATTCGCAGCTGGTTGTAAATTTTGTTGGAATCATCACTGTCCATTGTCCCGAAGGCCCATTTGGAAAAATGTCCAATTGCTTCTAATGCCCGTTTACTTCTGCGTTGGGTGAACACGTGTTGTAGGTGAATGTTGTTCTGTCGCAAGTTGTTTGTAATGACTCGTACTTCATTAGTCACCAGATCACAAGATTGTTGGAAACTGTCTGATCTAAGCATTTCACATAGTTTAATGATTTTACTATCACATTTATCCGTAAAATTTAAAACTGTTGAGAAATCCATTGGTGTCATCTTAGTAAAAATTGTCCAGGTGTTTTTGTAAAAGAGTGCTCTTCCGATTGTCTCGAATATCGCTGGAGATGGAGATAGCTCTTGGAGTTGGAACGGTGATGATGGTGAACTTAGTCCATTGATAAAAAAACATTTGCCTTGTCCCATGTTGCTGCACGAGCACGTAGCACTGATATTTTCATTAATAAAATTATTATAAATTGATATTTTTTAAGGAAATTTTATTATTGATACCATTTTTTTTTTCTTTCAACGTTTACAAATTAAATAGCATATAAATAATTTAAAAATATTGTGTAATATAATTATAATGTAATATAATATAATAATATTTATAATTTAGTAATGTAAGTTTATTATTATTAATTTTTATATTTTTCCTGTTGGTTTTAATATATGTACATACATATCTATTAGGGTGGCCGTTTTCGTATGGACAAAAATAAAATTCGTACGTAATCTGAAAATAGAAAAAAAACTTTTAATTACCTATTGATTTAAAAACAAAGTTATTAAATGCGAAGAAATTCGTTAATCTTGTTAGGAGTGGAAGGGTTTTAATTGGTTGTTATGCACCCTTTTCGACTTTCTGCCTATTTTAATAGTTGAATTTACACCTCCGCTAACAGACAACACCTCATATGGACCCAACCAGATTTGCGATAGTTTGTTTTTTCTGACGGGGTTTTTGAGCAACACCTTTTGCCCTGGAACGAATGATACCGGGTTCATTTGTCGATCATACTGCCTTTTGGACGGAAGCTTAGCTTTGTCCAAATTTTGTCGGGCTAGTTCATGCGACCTCTGAAGTTGGAATCTCAGCTGTTGCGGATAATCATCGGTGTTGTATAATGGAGCAGGTTTTCTTTTAAGATTAGTTGGCACATTTTTGCTCTGCTCATTAATTTTTGTTTTGCTCCTTGTTTGGACAATTTTTATTTCATTTTCTCCCTTCTGAATCCTGCTTAACGCGTCCGCATTACAATTGGTTTTACCAGGTTTGAAAATTATCTTATAATCATATTCCGACAACTTGTGATGAAATCTGATAAGCCTCGTAGTCGGATCCTTAACATTGAAGACTCCAATCAGAGGTCGGTGATCCGTATATACTGTAAAACGGCGTCCAAGAAGGTATGTGCGAAAATGTTTGCATGCCCATACTATTGCCAAAAGTTCCTTTTCTATCGTCGAATAATTTTTTTCCGATTTATTCAGTTGCCGGCTTGCATAAGCAATAGGCTTATCCTCACCTACTTTACCCTGGGACAAAACAGCTCCCAATGCTTCGTTGCTGGCATCGGTAGTCAAAACAAATGGTTGCGTGAAGTCTGGATAGATAAGAACAGGTGGTGTGGAAATCGCTTTCTTGAGAAACTTAAATGATTTCTCACAATCTGGGGACCAATCGAAACTATTTTCTTTTCTCAAAAGCTTTGTTATTGGGGCAGCTATTTTGGAAAATTGTGGTATGAATTTTCTATAGTAGTTGGTTAGTCCCAGAAATGATTGCACCTGTTTTATTGTTGTAGGTCTTGGAAAATCTGCAACACACTTGGTTTTAGCTGGGTCGGGTGAAGCTCCAGCCTCAGAGCATATGTGTCCCAAATATGATACCTCACGACGCAGAAAATTACATTTCTCGGTATTTAATTTGAGATTATGCTGCCTGAGTTTACCTAAAACTTTAGATAGTTTTTGGTTGTGTTGTTCAAGTTTTTTCCCATAGACGACAATATCATCCAGATATACGAAGCAATCAATGCCATGCAACCCGGTCAGGATGTGATTCATTATCCTTTGAAAAGTTGCCGGAGCACCGGTCAGACCAAAAGGCATTCTATTAAACTCGTAATACCCTGTGCTTGTACTGAACGCGGTTTTTGCTCGATCGGCTGGATCGATCAACACCTGATGGTAGCCGCTTGCCAAATCCAAGGTTGTGAAAAATTGGCAGTGTCGCAATTTGTCAAGGATTTCCTCTATTCTCGGTAGGGGAAATGCATCTTTAATGGTGACTTCGTTAAGCTTTCTAAAGTCAACAACGACTCTCCACCTTTTTTGACCCTCGACCGATTTTTTAGGTACAATAAGCAATGGCGAATTCCATGGAGATTTACTTTCAGAAATTATTTTTTGGTCAAGCATCTCCTGCACTTGCCTTCCAATTTCCATTTTATGAATCTCCGGGGTTCTATATTGCTTTGTGTTGATCGGTGCTTGGTCAGATTTGGTGGGTATGTTGTGTGCTAACACGGGTGTGTAGCTTAACTGATCGCCCTTTAGTAAAAATACATCATTAAACTTGATGCATAATTCCTCTACGGACTTCTTTTCCTCATTGGTTAAATTTTCATCCAATTTTAAGGAGTCTAAGAGAATTTTTATTCGTTCACTGTTATATTCTTTTGGAAAGTTCGACATAATTTTTGCTCCCGAATTCTTATCAAGAATTTTATAATTCTTGAAATTGGAATGGGTAGGTACAAAATGTCTGTCCATGAAATAGTCCTCAGTTGTGCAATTTAAAATAGGG
This sequence comes from Platycheirus albimanus, assembly GCA_916050605.2. Taxonomy (NCBI): domain Eukaryota; kingdom Metazoa; phylum Arthropoda; class Insecta; order Diptera; family Syrphidae; genus Platycheirus; species Platycheirus albimanus. The sequence goes on along the minus strand of OU696696.1, from coordinate 247,958,825 downwards.
ACATGGACGTGACTTTCGCTTGCTTTTACAATTGTGTTACCCAAATAAATCCCACTATCAATTTCCTGTGAATGTATCAAGAGTTCTTTTGATTTTGAATTCGGGACAAGTAACTTAACAATTGTTTGAGTCCGAGCTCTAATTTTACACTTAGCAACCTTTTCATTTACTAAAGACATGGCAGGCAGACTCGAAGGCCAACATTTAAGAGGTAATTCAATTAAATCCTCCTTTTTCCCACCAAAGAAAGTTATTCTTTTGGAAACTGCGTCGATGATTGTGTGATTCCAAAGAATATCACGACCCAGTATACCGTCAGCAGGTATATCACTGCCATCGACTATGTTCCATTTTGTAAAGAACTTCTTTGGGAAAAATAAATTGGTTTTAATTGTACCTAATGTTGTGCCTACACCGCCAAAGACACCACCCAGTTGCTTGGTTTCTCGGATGTTTATATTGTCTGCATTTATTAAAGAACTTCTTTTAAGTAAGCTCGAGTCTGCCCCTGTATCTACCAGAAGAAGTACCTTTCCGTTCTTAGCTAATGGCATATGCAGCTCAACGAACACGTCGTGCTTACGAAGATTCCTTAATGCATACAATACTTTATTTTTATCTTTAGTCATAGCAAACTGGGGAAAAAACTTTAAAACCTTGAGAATTAAACACCTACAATTGTCTGCCAAACAGATAAACAAATTTTTCACCTTTAAACAGCACTCACTCAAAACGAAACGAATATGTAGAATAAGTAACCAGAGATCGAACTGACCTAGGTTTACTTTTGCCCCAGATACTAGTGGCCTTGATTTTCGCTTCGTTTTACGAACTGACTCAAAAGTGAAGAAATTGGACTCCTTCGAGTCAACATTTAGATTTCTTTTTTCTTTTTGTCGTTGAAGTTCGTTTGATATATTATGTGCTGATGATGGCATTAGTTTATTTGTTTGCTTTTTAATTGTTTTTTTTTTGTTTGTTTTTGGCGGTGATTGGTTTGTGGAAGGGAAATTGTTTTGGGTCACAATTTATTGATTTAAACTGGCCCCTGGACCGTTTCCCGATTGCTCCCTCAGATAATTCTTCTTAGAGAAACAATCGTCTTCCACATGCCCCATCCTAGAACACCACTTGCATTTTACTCTGGGCTTTTGGCTTGTTGTCCGTGTAGCCCGTATTTGCGAGCGGGGACAACTATTTTGACTATGCCCGTAGTCCTCGCAAGTATCGCAATATGGTGTTTTTTTCCGAATACGACATTCAACATAGGTGTGGTTTTGTTTACCACAAAATCCACATGTTGCAATTGATTTTGTGGTCCTAGTTGGCTGTCTATTGCTTGGTTGGGGGGAGTCTTGGAAATAAGGTGTGAAGTGCGGTATAGGTGTAATCTGATTATCTATCTGAAAATGAGGTGAATAATTTTGTGAGTGTGGGGAATAATTCTGTAAGTGTGCCTGCAGAGGCATACTTGGTATCGCTCGAGGTTGTTGTGGTGAGTAGGGGTGTGTAATTTGCGTTAAGAAATTGGCGTGCGGAAGTTGAGGTGTTGCCAAAACTGATGCTTGTTGCGCTAGCTCAGCTAATTTTTCAAGATCCTTCTCCGTTGTTGTAAGCATATATTGACGCAAACAGGGATCAAGGAGGCCTCTTTTGAATGCCACTACTGCTGAAGAGCTTAGCTCTTTGACGAGACCTATTGATTCGGAGGCATTATAACTCGAATCAATAATTTCTTTCGCCTTTGACTGTAAGCACAAAAGGCGCCTTGCAAAAGAGTGAATATCCTCTGTTGCAAGTTGATGGGTTTGTTTAATGTCTTGCAGTACCGAGTCTAACGTTCTTACAGGTAAGTACGCATTTTTCATCGCCTTTTCCAGGTCTTTTAACGTCTTGGGAGTGTTAGTTCGAATCAGCTCGAATGCATCGCCTGTAAGTCTCGTAGTGAGTAAGGAAACGTAAAGCTCTTCGTCTGCACTTGTCAAGCACTTGAGACCTAGTTGGCACGCATTCAGAAATTCGTACACTCTCGTAGGCAAATCAGGTCTTTGCAGACCTGAGAACTGAGGGATGACACGGGCAACTACCTTGGATATGTTTTCGTACGACATTTTTGTGCTTTTATCTGAAGTTGTGTGACTTACAATTTCTATTACTTCAATGACCTTAAGAAGCTCGTCTTCCAAATGCTGCTCTTCTTGTTTATTTCCTGGGGTTTGAACTCCCTTACTAACAAGTTTCTTAAGAGGCGTAATTGGCGACGATGTTGAAAACAACGTCAAGAGATTTTTCTGACAAACCGGTGCCGAGGATTGTTCAAGTTTTTCTTTCAAAACTTTCTGTGCTGACAAGCTTTTATTAAGTTCACTAGTCAGCTGGTCTAGTTGACTATCAGCTTCTTCTGCCGCTTGCTGGAGCTGTTTTTCAAACTCCTTGCGCAAGAATTCGCTTTTTTCCAGCTTCTTAGCAAGCTTTTGTAATTCTTTTGTGTGTCGATTTCTTAGATTCTGAACGGCTTTTAAATATTCCGTCAGAATAGCGTCTGTTGTTTCTACACGCGTAAATCGACCCCACTGAGAACTAAACTGCTCTTTAACTAGACCAAAGACTTCAGAATTTAAAATTTCTTTTAGTTCTGAGAGAAATGTCTTGTTTAATTCCTCGGTTTGGCGCTGGTTGTCTTTTTTTTCTTTTTTAAGAGTTTCTAGCTCTTCTATAAGGTCATTAAGTTGAGCCTCAGAAATATTTTCTGCCATCAACTTTTTCCCAAACAAATCAACTTAGTACGAAGAAAATTATATATTATATATTGAAAACTATTCCTTTTGTTTTTGGAAAAAAAAGAGAAAGGTAATTTCGATACTTAAATACTCACCCCTTTTTTTTTTCTTGTTTTTGTATTCCACTTCCACTTATTTGTATCTATATTGATTCAAACTTGCAAAGCTTGATTTTCACTTGTATTCGCACAATTTGTATTTTATTTTTTTAAAAGAGAACAGATCAATTTTTTTTTTTTTTTTTTTTTTTTTTTTTTTTATTATTACTATTTTTTCTTTAAGATCAATTAAATTAAAGTCACAAACTACACAAAAATTATAAACCTATCGTTTTAAAGGAAACTTTAATTAATGTTAATAATATATCCTCGGTTTATTTTTTTTTTTAATTAATTTTCTTTTTAAAAAGGTTCGCGAACCGGCTGCGCCAATGTTATAATCATAAAAACGACCGCTTCTTTTCACTAGTATAATAAGACTCGTCTGATGTCTTGTCATTCGGCCGATCGCGAACCTCAAGTTCAGCTATGGGAAGCCGCCGACACGTTTGAATAGTGAGCACAATTCAAGAATATATTTGTTTGCACTTTGATTGACCCAAAACGTCGGTAAGGTGATACCGTCTGGTCAATCAAAGTGAACAAGGCAATTTGAAATGCGCTGAGTTCAACGCACGACGACTTCCTCTAGTCAGTGGCCGGGTGGTAAGTATGTACATGCATAACTATGTTGTTATGTACAACACAACAATGCCCCTCCTGTACTTGAGAACGTTAATTTTTCTATGGGACAGGTATTTTTCCGCACTCGTACAGTAGCAAGAGTTCTTCAAGATCTTGATATACACAAATCCGCTGGCCCGGATGGTATACCCCCTATTCTTCTGAAGAGGTGTTCTTCATCGCTGGCAAAACCACTGCGTAAGCTTTTCCATCGCTCCTATCGTTCAGGAATCTTTCCTAGAAGATGGAAAACGGCATTTGTCCAGCCCGTCCCAAAAAAAGGTGACTCCTCTTCCCCCTCCTACCGACCAATTGCACTTACGTCCCTTCTTTCCAAGGTCATGGAAACGCTGATAAATCGTCAGCTCAAGAAATATCTCGAAGATCGGAAGCTTTTAAATGACCGGCAATACTGGTGACCTGATGGCATATCTCACCGAACAGTGGAACAAATCTGTGCATCGCTTTGGCAAAAGCAAGATTATTGCGCTTGATATTTCAAAGGCATTTAATAGAGTTTGGCATGAAGCTCTTTTATCGAAAATGCGTGCATTTGGTATCGATGATACTCTTATTCGTTGGATTAGAAGCTATCTTCTGGACCGTTCAATACAAGTTGTATTAGACGGTTTGAAGTCTGATCTCCACAAAATAAATGCTGGTGTGCCCCAGGGCTCCGTTCTGTCTCCGACTCTCTTTCTCATTTTTATAAATGATCTCTTGTCTGTGACTTCTAATCCATTAAATTGTTTTGCTAACGACTCAACCCTCAGCTTTTCGTATACGGTTGATAATTCACGGCCTTCGCCTTCGGACGTGTTATTACAACGAAATCGTATGATAAGCTCGTTAAACTCCGATTTAAACAGTATTGTGAATTGGGGTACTAGAAATCGTGTGGAGTTTAATGCGTCGAAAACTCAATGCTGTCTTTTGTCGTTGAAGCTAAACATACCCCCTATGCCATTATCTATGAATGGTACTTGCATCGAAGAGGCCGAAAAGCTATCAGTACTCGGTATGTGTATCAGTGACAACCTTCGTTGGAATGATCATATACTTGAGATTGCTAAGAATGCTGCAAGATGCTTAGGCTTTCTTAATAGATGCAAGAAGTTTTTCACCCCTTCTGATCTGGCTACAATTTACAAGGCGTTTATACGCCCTAAACTCGAGTATAACTCCCATCTCTGGGCAGGTGCTTCTCAAACTTTTCTTCACCTGCTCGACAGAGTTCAGAAAAAAGCGTTAAAATTGATAGGAGAGAGAAACATTATGGAAACATTTCCGTCACTCGAACATCGTCGAAATGTCTCATGTCTTTCCTTATTTTACAGATTCTTTTACAAAAAATGCTCACTCGAGGTAGCCAGCTGCGTTCCACCCCTTAAACATTTCCCCCGTAATACACGTCTTGCTAGGAACGCTCATCAGTTTACATTTGAGCCCAATTTTGGACGTACCGTGAAATATAGAGATTATTTCTTTAGCCGTACAACACGAATGTGGAATGGATTGCCTGGCAGAATTTTTCCTTGCCATTTTGATCTTCAAACATTCAAGATCAATGTTCATCGACACCTCCTTTCCCTTCCTTCCTAACTTCCTATCGCTCGCGCTGTGACTTATCATTAAAAGGGCTATAACAAACCCCTTGAGCGCGTGTGCATTATAAAAAAAAAAAAGGCATTTGATAGAGTTTGGCATGAAGCTCTTTTATCGAAAATGCGTGCATTTGGCATCGATGAACCCCTCCTTCGATGGATTAGAAATTACTTTCGGACCGTTCAATTCGCGTTGTTTTGGACGGTTTTCAGTCTGCTACCCACAAAATAAATGCTATTGTGCCCCAAGGCTCCGTTCTGTCTCCAACACTCTTTCTTATCTTTATAAATGATCTCTTGTCTAATACTTCTAATCCACTAAATTGTTTTGCTAACGACAGCACCCTCAGCTTTTCATACTCCTTTCCAGATTCACATCCATGTTCTTCGGATGTGGAACTGCAACGGTATCATATGATAAGCTCATTAAATTCCGATCTTGACTGCATTGTCAATTGGGGAATTATCAACCACGTGGAATTTAATGCTTCAAAAACTCAATGCTGTCTTCTGTCGTTAAAGCATAACCTACCCCCTATGCCACTGTCCATAAGTGGCACTTGCATCGAGGGAACCGATCAGCTTTGCGTTCTGGGTATGTGCATCACAAATCATCTTCTGTGGAACGATCACATATTTGACGTCGCCAAAAATGCCGCAAATTGCTTAGGTTTCCTAATTCGATGCAATATACAGACATTCAAAACCAATGTGCACCGGCACCTCCTTTTAACTCCTATCATTTCCTGAACGCTCGCATTGTTTTGACTCATATTAAGGGTATTAATAACCCCTTGTGTGCGGACTCAATGTAAAAAAAAAAAGTGAAGGCGTGAAAGCGTGAAAGAATGCATATAGCATTATTGATTCGGAGACTGCTTGAAAAACACGATATTTACTGCTATGGGCAATGTATTTGTTGGCGAAACAATTTTTCCATGTAGCACCTATGGCATTCTTGGCCTTTCCAATTTTCTCTTTCAAATGCTTTTCCATGCTCAAGTTTTTAGTAATACAGACACCGAGATATCTGTACTCTTTAACAACTTCTATACTCATTAAAATACCACCTCTCGTTTGAACAGTTTCTGCCACCACCATTCTTAAAAATCATGACTTTAGATTTGTTCAGATTCACTTTAAGACTCCAAGTTTCGCAGTATCTAAAGAGTTGATTAATCATCAGCTGCAAAGATTCCGGTGAATAAGCAAATAGAACTATATCATCTGCAAAGAAAAGTGCCTTGATAAGGGTTCCCGCATGATCAATACCTCCAGATAAACAGTCCGTAAGGTCTTCGATGTAGAGAGCGAACAGCAGAGGACTCAAAGCGCATCCCTGACGTACTCCTGATTCAGTTTGAAACCATTCAGTCATTTCCTCTCCATTCCATACTGCTGCTTTTGTATCTCCGTAAAGGTTTTGTAGCACTCTCCCAAACTTTTTGGACATCCCTAATCCAAATAGCTTGTATATTAAGGCCTGTCTGTCTATCGCATCGAATGCTGACTTAAAATCAACAAAAAAACAAAATAATTTTTTTCCATTTTGAAGAAACTTTTCTGCCACGCTTTTTAGCACAAAGATGTGATCTATGGTGGAGTATCGGGCCTAAATCCAGCTTGAAATTCCTTAATTAAATGATTTTCATCAATCCAGGAGCTAAGTCGTCGTTGCAGAATTGCAGTAAATATTTTATAAGAGGCGTTAAGAAAACTTATCCCGCGATAGTTTTCTGGGTTCCTCGTGCATCCTTTTTTGTAGATCGGGAAAATTAAGGATTCTTTAAACTGTTGCGGAATACTTCTGGTATCCATGACCTGGTTAAACAAAATATTGAGCTTTTCTAATAACTCTATTGTCCCGTGTTTGAAAAACTCCACTGGAATCCCATCAGACCCAGCCGCCTTTCCATTCTTTAAGCTCCTTAGTACATCTTTTATTTCAGCACTACTGATATACGCATCCAGTAGTTGATCTTCAAAGTTCGGTGTTGCATAAGAAATAGTAAAACTATAAGAAGCAAGATTCAGCAGCTCCTTAAAATGCGTAAACAAGATACCAGGCGTTAGGTCTTGATTTATAACGAACTTGTTTCCGTTCAAGGTTCTTACCAATTTCCAAAAATTGTTTGCAGTATTGGATTGTGCCAACCTTCTAGACTCTTTCTCAAAGTAATTTTGTTTTTTAATCTTGCATAAACACTTATACTCCACATTTGCCTCCATGTACTGGGTCTTGCTAAATTGATCATTTTGAACGCGAAATGTTTTTAGCCACGCAAATGATTTCTGCCTTGCATTTTTACAGTCATCATCAAACCCAGGTGAAATTGGGCTCAGTGTATTTCTACTCCTTCCACTGTTTCCAGGATAGGAAGATCTTATGCTGTTTATAATATCTGTAAGATCCGACCCGTGCCTTCCAAGCGCAATGTCAAGGTTTCTATGATAACTGGCTGTTTTGTTTTCTATCCACTTTAGTTTTGGTAGCAGTGTTAATCATTCATTTCCCCAAGGTCAATATGAAGGGAAGGTGATCTGAGTACGGTACCATGTCAACTTTGAAATCTTTCACGTAATTTGTCCATAGACCACCAGCCAGAGTATAATCAATGACCGAATTTCCTTGTTTTCCCACAAACGTAAAGTCTCCATACTCATCAGAGGCACTCGTTCCATTCAAAATTCGTAAGCCAAAAGAGTTACACATGTCTGGTATTTTATTTCCTCTTGCATTGCAAACAATATCCTTAGATTGCCTGTTATATCCCGCTGCTTCATTTTCTACTCCTGCCTCTCTTCCAGATCTCGCATTAAAATCGCCGACCAAAAGAACATTTGAATTGCCATTGTGCAGCATAAACTCGTACAAATTTCCGAAATCTGATTCCCACTTGTTACAATTTAGGTATATTGGTAATATCAAAAGTTGTTGACTAGATATATTAACTTTCACAAATGTAGTCTCATCTTTGTATTCAAATTTACATACTAGGTGTTTTATGTCCTTCTTTAGTCCCAGATATGAACCACCACTTGCTCTACCTCTTGTATTCGATCTTATTGCTGCAATTCATTTAAAGTCAAAATTTTTAAAATTACCCACATACTTTTCAAAATTGTTTTCAGTTAAAAAAGTTTCAAACAAAAAAACCATATCAAAACTATTAACTTAATTATAGAAATCCATAAATAAATTCTTATTGGCAAGGCCTGAAACATTATAAGCTAAAATGGACAATTTATAATTTAGCGTTTTTACATTATTTACATTTTTAATCCTACTAATATTATAAATGTGAAAGTTACGATGTTTGGATGTTTGGATGTTTGTTGCTAACTAACGCCAGAACGGCTAAACGGATCTGGATAAAATTTGGAACAGATATAGCTTATAGTCTGGAATAGCAGATAGGCTATTTTTTATCCCGGTAAAATGTATGGTTCCCGTGGGATAGATTTGTTTTAATTTTTGAAATAACACCAGAATGGCTGAACTCATCTGAATGAAATTTAGCACAGAGATATATTATAGTCTGGAATAGCATATTGGCTACTTTTTATCCCGGTAAAATGTATGGTTCCCGTGGGATAGATTTGTTTTAATTTTTGAAATCACATCAGAATGGCTGAACGGATCTGAATGAAATTTAGCACAGAGATAGATTATAGTCTGACATAGAATATTGACTACTTTTTATCCCGGTGGAATGTATGGTTCCCGTGGGATAGATTTGTTTTAATTTTTCCAATCACGACAGGTGAAATCTCACCAGAATGGCTGAACGGATCTGGATGAAATTTGACACAGAGCTAGATTATAATCTGGTATAGCACATAGGTTTCTTTTTATCACGGTTAAATGTAGGTATTAAATTATAAAGCCATAAAAGAAGAAGAAGCTAGATTACGATATACTATACTCCTCAAGCTACAGTCTACTTCTTGATCAGCTGAAACGCGAGCGAAGCCGCGGGTAAAGGCTAGTACTAACATATATATAAAATTAATGAAATACTTATTGACACAGACACTAATGTTTAAACTGTAATTTTCTCCATTTACCAAAATTCAGTTAGTTTAAGAATTTTTAAGCGGTAGGCCATTGCAGCTAGAGCTCGTTAATCTTTAAGTATAAGCATGCAATT
>OU696696.1:245359912-245742412 GCA_916050605.2 Platycheirus albimanus | reverse complement strand
TGGTCCCTTGAGAGAGGGCTTTACTACTAAGATGCCTTCTTAGCCCGAAGAAACAGCGATTGGCAAGAGTGATTCTTCGACTGATCTCTTCACTGATGTTGTTCTGAGAGGTTATAGTGGAACCCAAATAGACAAAGTCCTTGACAACCTCAAAGTTATATCTGTCCATTGTGACGTTTTGTCCGAGCCTACGGTGATGATCTACTTCACCCGAGGACAGCATATACTTTGTTTTATCTTCATTTACAGCCAGACCCATTCGAGCCGCTTCCACTTCAATACTTGCGAATGCTCCACTGACAGCGCGCTTCGTTCTTCCAATAATGTCAATATCATCAGCATAGCCAAGTAATTGAACGGATCTAAAAAAAAATCGTACCGCTGGTGTTGACATGCGAGTTGCGTACGATTGCCTCAAGAATGATGTTGAAGAGGTTACATGACAGCGCGTCACCCTGTCGTAAGCCTTTCTCGACATTAAGTGAGTCGGTGGTGTTCTTACCAACCTTGACGGAGCAGCGAAAGTTCTCCATAGTCATCCTGCACAATCGAACGAGTTTGGCAGGGATGCCAAGAAGCGACATGGCTCTGTATAGCTCGTTCCTGTTTACGCTGTCATAGGCGACTTTAAAATCGATAAAGAGGTGGTGAGTATCGATCTGGAATTCTTGGGTCTTTTCTTAAATCTGCCGAAGTGTGAAAATTTGGTCGACGGTTGACTTACCGGGTCTGAAACCACACTGATAGTGGCGAATCAGTTCACGTGCGAAAGGGTTCAGACGTTCACACAGAATGGCCGACAAGATTTTATAGGCGACATTTAGGAGACTTATACCTCTGTAGTTGGCGCAGCTTAGAGTATCTCCTTTCTTGTGGATAGGGCACACAATGCTGAGGTTCCATTCGTCAGGCATACTTTCATGCGACCAGATTGTACAGATGAGTTGGTGTATGCTCCTCACCAAGTCATCTCCCGCTGCTTTGAAGAGTTCAGCCGTAAGGCCATCAGCTCCAGCAGCCTTGTTGGACTTTAGTTTAGATATTGCTATCCAAACTTCTTCTTGGTCGGGAAGACGGAAATTTTGTTCATCATCATCCAAATCGAATGGATCATTCTGCCTGACAGCGATTAGTTGGTTGTCTTCGCCGTTTAACAGTCTGCAGAAGTGTTCTTTCCAAATTCTTAGCACCGACTGTGTATCTACAACGACATTCCCACCCTCGTCTCTACATGCTTCCGCTCGGGCTTTGTAACCCTTGGACGAATGCTTTACCCTTTGGTAGAACTTTCGAACATTGCTTCTGCCGTAGCACCCCTCAATAGATTCAACCATTCGTTTTTCCAGTTCTCTTTTTTTTCTTCGGAAAAGCCGATGTTCGTCTTTCCTCTTTTGCTGGTACACCGCACGGAAAGCACTCTTGGCAGCTCTAGTTCTGGCATTCAGAACTGCATGATAGGCTTCGTCTTTGGCCAAGTGTGCGAGCCTGCACTCATCATCAAACCAGGTGTTTCGTTGTGGTCGCCTAATGAAACCCAAAACATCCGTGGCAGCGGTTTTGATGGCCATTTTGCAATGTTGAAACTGGGCCTCTGGGTTTGGCGCAGGCGCCGGGCTTGTCAAGAGATAAGAGGAGACATGATTGGCAAAGGTTGTGGCGGTCTCTTGCGATTGTAACTTAGCAACATCAAACTTTCTCACAGTGGATGTTCGGTTCTGCGGTCTGGTGGAGATCAACTTTAGCGAAGTGGTCCGAGTCTATGTTGGCCCCTCGGAAAGTGCGCACATCCATGACACTGGACGCATGTCTGCTATCAATCGCAATGTGATCAATTTGGTTGACGGTATTTAGATCAGGAGACCGTCAGGTCCCCTTGTGAATATTGAGGTGTGGGAAGTATGTGCTAGCTAAGATGACACTTCGCCCCGCAGCAAAGTCGATTAGCCTGTGTCCGTTACCGGTGTTGTCGTGCAGGCTATGCTTTCCGACAGTCGAGCCAAAGTTACCCTCCTTTCCGATTTTGGCGTTGAAGTCACCAAGAATAAACTTAGTGTCGTACTTCGGGCATTCATCATACGTCTTCTCGAGAAGATCGTAGAATTCTTCTTTGGTCGTGTCATCTTTTTCCTCCGTGGGGGCGTGGACGCAGATCAGCGAGATGTTGCTGAATTTGGATTTAATGCGGATTATGATAATGCGTTCGCTTATGCCACGAAACCCCAAGACTTCTTACCTAAGCCTTCCTCTTATCACAAATCCGCATCCAAATAGCCGCTGTTTCCTTGTCCTGTAGCACTTGCCGTAGTAGATGTCACAGTTTTTCATCCTCCTTGTGCCTTCACCATCCCATCGCACTTCTTGGATGGCTGTGATGTCGGCTTTGACACCATCTAGGGCTTCCACTAATTGTTCGGCTGCACGTGGTCTGTTAAGGGTCCGGACATTCCACGTGCAGAACCGAAATTCGTTGCCCTTGTTTCGTTTGCTAGGGTCATCATCAGTAGGGTCATCCATATCCGAGGCAGTTGGTTGTTTCGGAACAAGAGGTTTTTTACGTGGTAGGGAAGTTACCCCGACGCACAACCCCCAACCTGGGGGACCAGGCCCTATGCTGCTCTCCTTGGACAAAAGGAGCCGGAGAAATCCAGAGTCAGTAACCCACTACGGGGATGTGAGAGCTACCGTTAGTCCTATATGGGCTCATCCGTCACCTTCTCTACTTCACTACCCTGACTAATAGTAGTGAAAGGACCCAAAGACCTGAACTCTGAATATGTCGAAGTAGCTCAATGGGGCGCCTACCATATTGTCTGTAAGCGTCGCCGTTGGTTCACTTAATTGGAAGCTCATCCGCCGCTCGCTTGCTTTCTGAGGGGTTCGTACAGAATAAACTGCTACCCAACAAGAGAAACAGAGGAGCTTAATGGCAGGGCAATTATAGTGTTGCTATTTTTCTGTGATCAACACTCGCGCTTATAAGTTCAGCAAGTCAAGTCCGGGTGGACAAGACCAGTACCCGATAGCTACCACTTGGAGGTAAAATAAGCACAATTGATGCGTATGAGACAGTTGCAACGCTGGGCATCGCCATGTTGATACCAATCAGGGTCTACCCTATTCATACAGCACCCAGCCAGTTTATGAGTCTACCTGAAGACATATGTTTTTGAAACCAATCCATTTTTAAGTTTCTTTCTTTCCGGATGATAAAAGTGTCTAGGTATGATATTTGCTGGTTAGTTTAGATTTCACACGTTTATTGTAGTTTGCTGTGGAAGCTGTTGAGGGCATTTAGAGTTACGTCAATGATGGTTTTTTGACTATGGCAAGGATATCGTCCACATACTTCGTAAGTATTTTAGGTTTGTGTGCAAGTTTGGCGAGGGATTTGTCTAGAAGTACTTCCTAAACAATGTCAGCTATTATTGCGGAGGCTGGATTTCCCATGGGCATGCCATCTCGTTGTTGATACGTCTTGTTTCCGTTAACAAGGTAGTGTTTGTCAATGATACAAAAGCGAACAAGTTCAATGAATTTGGTCCTTTTTATAAGCGTGTGATCTTTTAGTTTTTCCCAGCTTTTGCTTATAAGTTCTAGTGCCACTTTTAAAGGTATGTTGGTGAAAAGGGATATGACATCAAACGACACAAGGACTTCATAATCTTCAACGTTTATTCCGTTAATTTTGGTTTTGAATTCCATTGAATTCTTAACATTGTACTTGGGGTTTCATGTTAGATTGTTGAGAATAGAGATTAAGTATTTAGCTAAGTTATAGCATGGGACTTTGACAGACGAGCACATTGGACGTAAGGGCATTCCATCTTTGTGAATTTTCGGGAGCCCGTAAATTCTTGGAGCCACAGGGTTATACGTTGTCATTCTTCGCCTTTCTTGCTCACTAAGAATATTACTATCAAATAGATATTTCACGAATTCATTGTTTGTTTCTTGTAATTTGTTGGTAGGGTCGGTCCTTACTGGCCAATAAACTTGCCTGTCTTCCATCATTGATTTCATCTTCTGATCATATGTGCTTTTGTAAATCACAACTGTTACATTTCCTTTATCTGCAGGGACTTCAATACTTGCGAATGCTCCACTGACAGCGCGCTTCGTTCTTCCAATAATGTCAATATCATCAGCATAGCCAAGTAATTGAACGGATCTAAAAAAAATCGTACCGCTGGTGTTGACATGCGAGTTGCGTACAATTGCCTCAAGAATGATGTTGAAGAGGTTACATGACAGCGCGTCACCCTGTCGTAAGCCTTTCTCGACATTAAATGAGTCGGTGGTGTTCTTACCAACCTTGACGGAGCAGCGAGAGTTCTCCATAGTCATCCTGCACAATCGAACGAGTTTGGCAGGGATGCCAAGAAGCGACATGGCTCTGTATAGCTCGTTCCTGTATACGCTGTCATAGGCGACTTTAAAATCGATAAAGAGGTGGTGAGTATCGATCTGGAATTCTTGGGTCTTTTCTTAAATCTGCTGAAGTGTGAAAATTTGGTCGACGGTTGACTTACCGGGTCTGAAGCCACACTGATAGTGGCGAATCAGTTCACGTGCGAAAGGGTTCAGACGTTCACACAGAATGGCCGACAAGATTTTATAGGCGACATTTAGGAGACTTATACCTCTGTAGTTGGCGCAGCTTAGAGTATCTCCTTTCTTGTGGATAGGGCACACAATGCTGAAGTTCCATTCGTCAGGCATACTTTCATGCGACCAGATTGTACAGATGAGTTGGTGTATGCTCCTCACCAAGTCATCTCCCGCTGCTTTGAAGAGTTCAGCCGTAAGGCCATCAGGACTTCATAATCTTCAACGTTTATTCCGTTAATTTTGGTTTTGAATTCCATTGAATTCTTAACATTGTACTTGGGGTTTGATGTTAGATTGTTGAGAATAGAGATTAAGTATTTAGCTAAGTTATAGCATGGGACTTTGACAGACGAGCACATTGGACGTAAGGGCATTCCATCTTTGTGAATTTTCGGGAGCCCGTAAATTCTTGGAGCCACAGGGTTATACGTTGTCATTCTTCGCCTTTCTTGCTCACTAAGAATATTACTATCAAATAGATATTTCACGAATTCATTGTTTGTTTCTTGTAATTTGTTGGTAGGGTCGGTCCTTACTGGCCAATAAACTTGCCTGTCTTCCATCATTGATTTCATCTTCTGATCATATGTGCTTTTGTAAATCACAACTGTTACATTTCCTTTATCTGCAGGGACTGAAACTGTCCCTGTGTTTTTTTTTTTTAAGGAAAGTCTTTGTTTCATTGAAGACATGTGAGATGTATTTATTGAAATCGCAGAATTTTTGCTTTTCCATGCAATTATTCAACATGTTGGCAAACTTGGCTCGAGCGTTTTCTCTAACATCGTTGTCACAAAGAGTGTCGTGCAGCTTTCACCGTCTGCAATTATTTTGAATAAGGTATTGGAAGTGGAGTGGATAGTACTAGGGAGTGCGTATTTCGGGCCGAGTAAAAGAAGGTACTGAATGTCTTCAGGTATGACAGCACTGGTTTTGTTTAAGAACCATTTCTCATTTAGTTGCAGATTATATTTTTTCCTTATCCCTTGTTTTAGTGATTCTAATTTTTATAACCTATTCCATATAATGGGTATATTGTTTTTGGTGTGGAGCTTGTAACATAGAAAAATAATACCGTTAGGTATAGGAAAATATATATATTCTGACTCAGAATCAAAAGCCTAGTCGATTTAGCCATGTCCGTCCGTCCGTCCGTATGTATACTCTCTAGAGGTGGCAATTTTTGAGCTAGAAAGCAGAAATTTGGTATATATAATCTTTGGGAGTGGCAACACTGGTTTAAAGAGTGGCAACACTGGTTTAAAAGTGCAAAGTAATCAAAAAGTTTACTCTTAAAATAAAAATAAAAAAAAGTAATATTTTAAATGTATAATAAAAAATCGATAAAACCATATTTGAAGCAATATTAAACGGAAAGGAACTTAAATAGAAAAAAATTTAAAGGCAAGTCTTATAAGATTTTATTAAGTTTCTAAAAACAATAAAAAAAAAAAAAAAAAAAAAAAAAAAAAAAAAAAAAAAAAAATCATTGCTGCGAACAAGGAGCAAATGTCACAACTAACATAGAAAGGGGATGAAAGGACGCACCTTCTCACAGCTTTCGCCAGATAAAATGGGTTCACCAGATAAAAGAGGTAAGAATGAGGGTGATCTAGTGTCGAGCCTGACTATTGGTCAAAAGATGGAACATCTTGCAACTAAGGATGACGTAGACGATTTACGCTCAGATATCAGGGTATTGAAACAAGAAAATGATGTGCTAAAGAGTCAAGTCTACAATATGCAAGATAAGGTTGGACTCCTTGAGAGACAGATAGAATATTTGCAAATGCAGTCCTCTGAAAAGAATCTTTTATTCAGAATCGAAGCTAACGATCGCCAAGAACAAAAATCACAAGTGGTGGAAATCTGTTCTCAGCTGTCAGATGACACAAACATAGTAGATGAAATAAAAGAAGTAAAATCCTGGAATTCCAATAAAAAGAACTTTATTGTAAGACTCAAAACAAAAGAAAACGTTTACAAAATCTTAAGAAACACAAAAAGATTAAAAAAGACTAATATTTCAATACAGAAAGATTATCCAACTAGCATACGAAAGAGAAGAGCACACTTGCTGCATGTCAGAAAAATTATAAAACACGGCCAAAGAAACTTAAAAGCAGTAGTTCGAGATGATAAGCTTTTAATAAAAAATATTGAATTTACATGGAAAGATGGGGAAGGTCTGAAGTATGGGAAAAACTGTGGATTCAAGAAAATTTGTGAAATGTTTAACTTCTCCGAAGCTGTCTTTCAACCATGTTTACAGAAAATATGCTCAGATGACAGTAAACATTCTCTGACGCGTGCAAACAGATTGACAGATGACACTCAAGTGCAGAAAGAAAGAGTGGGGCCAAGTATTTCAAAACACTAGCACAGGGAGGCCATTGATAATAATTTCGTACAATGTTGGTGGTTTAAATAGTAAATCGATATTTCCTGGATTTTTTAACTATTTGTATTGTTTTGATATTATTTTTTTATTGTAAACTCATGTCGAAGAGAACAAAACTAAAAACTATGAAAATTATTTTTCCTCCTATCAATGCTTTTGGACGCCAGCAAAAAGAACCTCGAATAAGGGCAGAGCTAGCGGAGGAACACTTACTGCAATAAAAAAAGAAGCCCGGTTGACATTTAAAACTAAAATAAATGAAGAAATGGTATACATTGAGTTCAAAAATGGTAAGAATACTATGTACATCGTTCCTGTCTACTTGAATTGTAATCATTGGCTTCAAGATTATGAAATATTGTATGATTTATTATGCTCTCTCAAATCACAAAATTTAATCATAATCGGGGACTTGAACGCAAGAACAGCTGACTTGGAAACGGAAATAACTTTAAGAAATCGAAAACGTAACGCAAAGGATGCTAAAGTTAATGCAGAGGGGAGAAAAATCCTAGAATTATGTAACGATTTTGCATTGAGTATTTTAAATGGAATCGCTGAGGGAGACAAAAATGCAGAGTACACATTTATTGGAAAGCAGGGCAGCTCTACAATTGATTATGGGTTTATTGGGGGGGACTTAAATTTATATTTCAAAGATTTTAAGGTAGCAGACACAACCTACTCAGATCATCTACCAATAACGATCCTAATAGAAATCGATCATACTTACGACACATCAGTAGCTAAAGTAACACCCGAAAATAGGCGTCTGAAATGGAGCTACAGACAAAAAAACGAATTCCAAGAAAAAACGGACTTTCTACTTCAGGCGAAAATCAGCATACCTATGTCAAACTATGTTCCTTTATGTGATCTCGAAACCATTATTTGGAAAGCAGCAGATCAACTACCGAAAACACCTCCACTTCAAAAGAAAAACGAATGGTATGACTTCGCTTGCGAAAAAATCAGGAAAAAATCATTAGCTCTCCTGAATTTATTGAGAAACTATGACTTAATAAGCATAAGAGACGAATATGTAGAAACTAATAAACAGTATAAGCAGATTTGTAAATTTAAAAAAAGAGCCCACGAAGAAAAACTGGCATTACAATTAAGTCAAAGTAGGGATGCAAATGAGTTTTGGACTTTGACAAGAAAGCTCTCCGGGAATTTTAAATCAAAAGAATATGCTTCGATTGCGGTGGAACGTCTAAGTGAACACTACGCTTCTCTTCTTTACCAGTCCAACGAAATGAAATGGAGTTTTGCAAAGCCCAGGGTTACAAATGAACATTTAGACAAAGAAATAAGATTAGAAGAAGTAGAAATAGTTCTACTGTCATTAAAAGATGGCAAGGCAGCGGGTTCCAACGGAATTCCGGCTGAGTTTTTCAAATATAGTTCAATTTCGTTCAAAAAAAACTTAGCTAAAGCACTAGACATCATTTTTAAGTTTGGCACTCTTCCTGATCATTTTTATGAATCCTAGATATTGCCTATATTTAAAAAGGGAGACCCGTCTGACCCAACTAACTATAGGGGTATTTAATTTTTGAATTCGGCTCTCAAAATATACACCACCTTATTATACAAGAGACTGAACACTTGGGTAAACGTCAACAATAAACTCAGTGAATTTCAATCTGGTTTTCGGAGTGGTTATTCTACGATAGACAATATATTCGTGCTTACTTCTATAGCCCAAATCAAGTTAGACCAAAACAAGAAACTATACACATTTTTTGTGGATTTCAGAGCGGCCTTTGAAACGATAAATCCGAACGCATTGTTTTACAAGCTGCATAATCTGGGAATGTCTTCAAAATTCGTACGCGCAATAGAAAAGTTATATCAACAAACTTCGGCATTTATAATCAACGGAAAGGAACGGTCAGAGAAAGTGACAATAAACAGAGGAGTTAAACAAGGCTGCAACCTCAGTCCCCTGTTATTCGCACTTTTTTTGGACGATCTGGTGGAATGTCTTACTTGTGGAGTAGAGATTGGTTGCACAAAAATAAAAGTAATTATGTACGCAGATGACATAGTCATACTTGCAGAATCACCCAATTCACTGCAACTGATGATCAATAAGCTTTTTGAGTATTGTACACAATGGGGGCTGGAGGTGAACGTCGATAAGTCAAAAGTAATGATCTTTCAAAAAGGATCTGGCAGGATAGCAGGATGTAAAAATTGGAAATATGGCGAACACAACTTGGAGGTAGTAAAAAAATATATGTATCTTGGAATGGAGCTAACATTCAACTAAAAAATGGAAAAACACCTAAAAACTAAAGTAGACAAGGCTAAAACAGCAATATGTTTGAATTGGAAAACAATTTTCAGCAGTAAGCTTATATCCGTAAGCTCCAAATACAGCGTATTCAATGCAACGGCGCAGTCGATACTTTTATATGGGGCGCAAGTTTGGGGTGGGCAAAAATTTTAAGTAACCGAAAACCTGCTTCGATTCTTCCTAAGAAAGATATTTTATTTACCCATTAATACCCCAAAATATATGTATCATCTAGAAACAGGCCTTCCAACAATGTTTATATCATCGTTAAAACTTCATGCAGACTACCTAACAAGGATATGGAGAATGGATGAAACCAGACTTCCAAAGCAGATTCTCCGATACGCTCTTCTAAAGAAAATTCTATTTGTAAAAAACTGGAATAACCTGGCAGCAGACTGTGGTATAATATTAAACTTAACTGAACATAACTCGGAACAATGGAAAAAGAGATTTTATGAAGTTATTCGGTTAACAGATGAAAATGAAAGATACGCGTTTATCGAAAAAGCTCGCGGATCAACAGAAAGGCGTTATTATTCAAAGGTGGACTACAACTTAAACAATAATAATTATTTTAAAAACAACTATTCCTGTTTCGCTATTGGAATAATCTTTAAAGTTAGAGGAGTACTATTAAAACTTAGCTATTTACCGCACCAAACTGAGGGAACTGGAAATTGTAATCTGTGCAACTTTAAAGAGAGGGAAGACATCTTGCATTTTATTGGAGTGTGTCCCGTGCTTAAGGAAATAAGACGGTCCTACCTAGGAAAAAATACACTACAGGAAGAAGAAGTAAAGATGTACTTGGATGGACTTAACTGGGAACATTTAGTCAAATACTATACAAAGGTTAGTGCATACAGAACACGGATATTGACCGAAAACTTCTAAAACCTATTACTGTAAAATTTGCCACCAAAATTTGTTTTAACTTAACTAAAAGTCACTTACAAGAAAAAAAAAAAAAAAAAAAAAATATTATTAATTAAAACAACTTATATTATATGTAAACAATCCAAAAAGAACAAAAAAATATTCATTATTAATTAAGCCTTCGTAACTTGTGTAAAATCTTTTAAAATGTTGATCACTCAGGCAGACGACAAATTATGTCATGCCTTATATTATTCATGTTTATTCTCAATGACAATTGTACAATAATTTACTGTTGAATAAAACTATCTATCTATCTATCTATCTATCTATCTATATAATCTTTGGTTCAAGAGTAAAGCTAAGTTCTTGAACCGGTAAAATCCGCCCATAAACACGCCCACAATCGCCATTTTTGATGAACAACCTCAATTTAATAAAATTAAATTATGTTTTTTGTACAGTTACGATAAAAGCATAAGGCTAAAATTTTGCACACGTAAGCTTTAAGTAAACCCTCTTCCAATCAAATAAAAATATTTCAGTTTGGGCGTGGCTGGCGCCCATTTTTCATACAAAACCATCAATATTGTTTTTATAAAATAACAATTGTCATATTAAAGCAAAAAACATTAAATTTTGTGGGTATTACTTGCACATACAAATCTTGTGTATGAAATCAAAAAATTTGATTTTGGGCGTGGCTGCCGCCCACTTTTCAATAGAAACTATACAAAAATAGTTTTTGTAAATAAACGGTATTTATAATGAATCCGCAAGCCAAAATTTTGCGTCTCTTAATAGAAACTAAAAGGTTTGTGTATGAAAAGAAATTTTTAAATTTCGGGCGTGGCTTACGCCCACTTTTACAACAACCACTTGTTGGATTTGATCAAATTTAATTTTATTTTAAAGTTAATAAAAGGATCTTTAAATTGATCAAACATTATTTCAAAATACTGAAAAATTTAAGAATTACATTGATTTGAAAAACTGTAAAAATACTCAGTTTTAATTTGGATTTTCAGACATTTATTATATGAATTTCTCTCCTGAAATGACGCATAAAACAAATTAATATTTCCAAATTAAAATTCAATCACTAGAATAAATCAATTTACATATATTTTATATAAAACAATACATTTTAAACAACTCAGCAGAAAACAAAATTTCACAATTTTAGTTCAGACACAAATCAGTGGATTGTATTCTTTCTCAAAGTGGCCGCTAGAGTGAGGAAAATAAAAAAAATCAATAGGATAGATTCAATTTGGCAGCAGACAATACGGTAGGTATACGAAATACATGCAATGTGGTAGATATATTAAATGAAAGTAAATGGCTACTTGCATGTGTTTGTTGGTACGTGTTTTGTGACTATTTTGTTTGGTTATTTTTATGTACTGGTTCTAGAAATTGTGTGTGTTTATTTTATTTGATTGTGTTATTTTATGATTTCGGTGGTAATGTGGTTTTTCTTATTCGAACTCAGAATTGTGAAAAAAAGTGTAAAATGAAATTACTTTCCCTAAATTTGGTTTGTTAGGATAAGTGAAAGTTTGGTATATTATGGGTGGAAGCATTTGATACGTAGGTACAAATTAATAAAGCTGTAAGGCCCTGTTATGAAAAAAAAAATACAATACATAATTCCAAACAGTAGTGTTTCAAAATAAAACGATTTCAAATTTAGGCAGAGCTTCGGCGTAAGATACTTTATTTTATACTATGAACAATTCTGAACAATTTACAAGGGGTTTTTATAATTCTGTTTTATTACTTCAGCAAAAATAAAGACATTGAACATTTGAATATTTATGGGAAAAATAATGAAAGGTAATATGAATAAAATAATCTGAAAAATTATTATTTGAAGGAAGGCAAATGTAATATGAGTTATATGAGTTTTATGAATAAATCCTGAGTTCAACAATTTGTATGCATTTTGCATTTTTATATATACCTACGCTTTATAGAACATTGAAAATAAAATAAAATAAAATGAAATATTATAAAATCAACCAACTTAGCAATAATTATGAACTTATTGAATTATTGATTCAAAATAGGTTTTTATAGCCTTATAATAAAAATAAATATAAATATTTTGGCACAACAGCTCCAAGCGTGGCCTGGACCTGTGACTTACACTCTCAACCATTCCTGTGTGTGCGTTGATATTCTGGTGGAATGGAAGGGTTATAATATAAGAAGAGAAATGTTAAGTTTTGGTTTTTATTGATTATAAATATTTAATACCAAATAAAACTTTGATGTATTTAAGTAAGCCTGACCCTTTTCTTATGTAGTGTGGTTCGAAATTGACGGTGTCCCATTTCTTAGTTTAATAAGTTAATGATTTTTATTTTTATTAAAATGGAAGCATGAAGACAATGATAAGAGAAAAGTAATCTCCTGCAATTGCCAACAACACGGACATTGAAGGACGAAATATTGTTGAAATAGAATTTTTTTTTTAATTTGTTAAAAGCAATTGATCAACATTGTCCTCAGTTCGGTTGCAGTTTAAAAAATTTCTCGATAATTAAAGAGATAAAAACTGGTTTTGACAGTGAAATAGTTTTAAAGTGCAACATGTGCAACATTGAATGTAGAGTACCGTTGAATAAAAAACTAACGATAAACTTGACGTCAACACAGCCGCTGTGCTTGGAATAACAAGTATAGGTTGTGGATATTCCCAGCTTGAAACGTTTTCGTCAGTTCTAGACTTACCTTGTCTCTCTTTTAATAAATACCATGAAGTCGAAAATCAGCTGGAAAAACGTGGAAAGACGTAGCAGACAAGAACATGCTACTTGCTGGTTGCTGCCAAAGAAGAAGCTGAAGCTGCACGAGAACGCGGTGATGTTGATCCGGTTGACGGAGTACCATTTATAACCATTGTGACAGACGCCTGCTGGAGCAAAAGATCATATAGAAAGAATTTTTCCGCTTTGTCAGGAGCAGCCGTTGTCGTAGGACTTCATACCGGAAAGGTTATATCGTTGGGTGTGAAAAACAAATACTGTGTTGTGTGTGCCCGAAGAGGATTACAGAATAGCACCGAACATGTATGTACTAGAAACTATGAGGGACCTTCAGCTCTTATGGAATCTGACATTTTAGTAGAAGCTTTTAAGTGCAGTGTCGAAAAGCGAGGACTAAGATATCTAACGATGTTTGCTGATGGAGATAGCAGTTCATTCAAAAAAATTACAGAAAGCGATCCATACAACGGAAGGAAAGTAAGTAAAATTTAATGCTGCAATTATTTAATGAGGAACTTCAGTAACAAGCTGGAAGCTGTTTCCAAAGGCAACACAACTGGTATGAAAGGCGCTCTTACCAAAAACTTGGAACGCATAAGAAAAGACATTTTGATCTCATTAAAATATAGACGGAACAACAGTGAAACAAAAGAAAGCTCCCTTTTAGCAATGAAAAATGATATTGGAAACATAATTCATCATGTTTTTGGAGACCACGAAAAATGTCCAACCTACATAAAGGATAACTGCAATATAATGGAAACCAATTTGATACCTCTTATGGTGAAAGATGGAACTTACGAGTCAATTATGGCTCCAACTAGAAGACTTATTTGGAATTCTGAGAGCCTTCTTCTTGGATACACAAACAACCTAGCTGATCATTTCAACTCGATAGTGGCCAAACTAGTTGGGGGTAAAAGAATAAACTTTTCACTGGGCAGTGAATACTCGGACCAGTAAGTAATTTTAACTAAAACGTGTAATGTGTTTTTAAGAGAAAATTTTTTTATTCTATAGGTGCTTTGCTGCTGTAGTTCAATTCAATGCTAAGACTCAAATATCGGAACTATATAGACAAGTTTATAAAACCAGCCCAAGAACCAGAATCAGGGAACTTGAATTACGTCGACTGCACAACAATGAATGAGGAAGGAAAAGGAAAGTTTACTGCAAGCGCAAACCCTTTCTCAGAATAAACTGTGCTCTTACTGGAAGAGATATTGGCTATGGATATGGTTCTAGACAGCCAGACATGGGACCGGAACAATTAGCTGCTGAACAGGAAATTATTCTAAAAAGGCTTGAAGACAACCAAAAGAACCGCTTCCTCTTACAACAACAAACAATGGGTCAATCAAACAACACCAAATGGTCTGAGACGAGGAAATATATGTTGACTGCTTCTGCTTTCGGTACCATCTGCAAAGCTTAGAAATTCGAGGGCCATGTAAAAAGGATCGCTCATCCACAGGAAATTATTACAAATTCTATAAACCATGGGAAAATAAGTGAAGAAAACGCAAGACTACAACTTGAGAGACTTTTTCTATTGCTGGATTGGATCTGATTGCCGCTATCGAATACAAAAGACTTAAATACATCACAGTTTCCGATGATGGTTGCATAACTGGTCTTAGTAAGAGCCATATTTATTATTACCAAATTCAAGGACAGTTACATATTTCCAAGAGGAACGTTTGTGTGTTTGCAATTTGGACTAGCAGCAAATATGATCTTTACATTGAAAGAATAGAAAAAGATGATGAATTTTGGAAAAAACAAATGTTGAGCAAACTTTCATCTTTTTATAAAGATTGGCTTTTGCCGGAGCTTGCAGATCCCCGCATCCCTCGTGGTATGAAAGTACGAACTCCCAAAACAAGCAATGGAAATAATATAGATAGTACTTGAACTTCTGATTATTTTACATAAATGTTAGTAGAAAAAAACATATTTTCATGTTCTGTTCGTGGACTAGGCCTATAGGGGAAACCACAAAAAAAAACGCGCCGATTGTCTTACCCCATGGGTGGTGTGGAAAAATATATAATCAAAGAAAATTAATTTAGTATGTACATAAAATTACTTATGTATGTACAAAATCAAATAATTATAACACCTACTTATTTTTCAAAATTGGAGGTTCATTTCAAAACAACCATTGAAATCTAGAGTTTTAAATTCAAACTACAATAAAATGGTGATGATTCCTATTCTACCCATTTTTATTCATAACACCTGTAAATTGACCTATCAATTTTTTTTTTTGTTATTGTATTCGACGGCGCCGCTTCGGCGGGTCCTACCTGTTTTTTAACTTAAATACAAAATATGTGTTACCTAAAGATAAATACATTGCAAGTAAAGAAATTACAGCACATATTATTATTAATGCAGTACCTACTTTGTTATTTTGTTGTATAGGTATACTTGTAAGTTCTTGCATATATAAAAACAATAAAACGAAGGTTAATCCTCTAAGTCTTTAAAACTGACATAAAAACTTAAAGAAAGGTTTTTCTTTAAAAAAGAACTCGTATTCGTCATTTTTGATTTTCGCAAAAAGTACACTACAGCTGGTTTCTTGTTTTAGACTTTAAAATAATAAGGGCATTGAATTTTGGAAACAAAAAAGGAGATAAGTACTTAATTACGTAACAATTTTTTTTTAATGAGTTTGAAGATTAATTGTTCACTGTTCACTGAAACAACTTTATTTAAAAATAAAATAAAAGATGAAATGTTTTGCTTTACAAAAAGGTATAGCATGGCATTGTAACTGTTACCATTGTTATTTAATTAAAGAATTTTAAGTAAGACGCTGTCACATTTCAATAATTTTGGCTTTCACCCAAACCAATTTCGGATGCCTAATACGAAAAGTACAAAATTCTTTTATTCAGAATTTTTCCATCTTCACATTATAAATATTTTTAGGTACCTGCACGCGGAAAAAATCATTAGCTCTCCTGAATTTATTGAGAAACTATGACTTAATAAGCATAAGAGACGAATATGTAGAAACTAATAAACAGTATAAGCAGATTTGTAAATTTAAAAAAAGAGCCCACGAAGAAAAACTGGCATTACAATTAAGTCAAAGTAGGGATGCAAATGAGTTTTGGACTTTGACAAGAAAGCTCTCCGGGAATTTTAAATCAAAAGAATATGCTTCGATTGCGGTGGAACGTCTAAGTGAACACTACGCTTCTCTTCTTTACCAGTCCAACGAAATGAAATGGAGTTTTGCAAAGCCCAGGGTTACAAATGAACATTTAGACAAAGAAATAAGATTAGAAGAAGTAGAAATAGTTCTACTGTCATTAAAAGATGGCAAGGCAGCGGGTTCCAACGGAATTCCGGCTGAGTTTTTCAAATATAGTTCAATTTCGTTCAAAAAAAAACTTAGCTAAAGCACTAGACATCATTTTTAAGTTTGGCACTCTTCCTGATCATTTTTATGAATCCTTGATATTGCCTATATTTAAAAAGGGAGACCCGTCTGACCCAACTAACTATAGGGGTATTTAATTTTTGAATTCGGCTCTCAAAATATACACCACCTTATTATACAAGAGACTGAACACTTGGGTAAACGTCAACAATAAACTCAGTGAATTTCAATCTGGTTTTCGGAGTGGTTATTCTACGATAGACAATATATTCGTGCTTACTTCTATAGCCCAAATCAAGTTAGACCAAAACAAGAAACTATACACATTTTTTGTGGATTTCAGAGCGGCCTTTGAAACGATAAATCCGAACGCATTGTTTTACAAGCTGCATAATCTGGGAATGTCTTCAAAATTCGTACGCGCAATAGAAAAGTTATATCAACAAACTTGGGCATTTATAATCAACGGAAAGGAACGGTCAGAGAAAGTGACAATAAACAGAGGAGTTAAACAAGGCTGCAACCTCAGTCCCCTGTTATTCGCACTTTTTTTGGACGATCTGGTGGAATGTCTTACTTGTGGAGTAGAGATTGGTTGCACAAAAATAAAAGTAATTATGTACGCAGATGACATAGTCATACTTGCAGAATCACCCAATTCACTGCAACTGATGATCAATAAGCTTTTTGAGTATTGCACACAATGGGGGCTGGAGGTGAACGTCGATAAGTCAAAAGTAATGATCTTTCAAAAAGGATCTGGCAGGATAGCAGGATGTGAAAATTGGAAATATGGCGAACACAACTTGGAGGTAGTAAAAATATATGTATCTTGGAATGGAGCTAACATTCAACTAAAAAATGGAAAAACACCTAAAAACTAAAGTAGACAAGGCTAAAACAGCAATATGTTTGAATTTGAAAACAATTTTCAGCAGTAAGCTTATATCCGTAAGCTCCAAATACAGCGTATTCAATGCAACGGCGCAGTCGATACTTTTATATGGGGCGCAAGTTTGGGGTGGGCAAAAATTTTAAGTAACCGAAAACCTGCTTCGATTCTTCCTAAGAAAGATATTTTATTTACCCATTAATACCCCAAAATATATGTATCATCTAGAAACAGGCCTTCCAACAATGTTTATATCATCGTTAAAACTTCATGCAGACTACCTAACAAGGATATGGAGAATGGATGAAACCAGACTTCCAAAGCAGATTCTCCGATACGCTCTTCTAAAGAAAATTCTATTTGTAAAAAACTGGAATAACCTGGCAGCAGACTGTGGTATAATATTAAACTTAACTGAACATAACTCGGAACAATGGAAAAAGAGATTTTATGAAGTTATTCTGTTAACAGATGAAAATGAAAGATACGCGTTTATCGAAAAAGCTCGCGGATCAACAGAAAGGCGTTATTATTCAAAGGTGAACTACAACTTAAACAATAATAATTATTTTAAAAACAACTATTCCTGTTTCGCTATTGGAATAATCTTTAAAGTTAGAGGAGTACTATTAAAACTTAGCTATTTACCGCACCAAACTGAGGGAATTGGAAATTGTAATCTGTGCAACTTAAAAGAGAGGGAAGACATCTTGCATTTTATTGGAGTTTGTCCCGTGCTTAAGGAAATAAGACGGTCCTACCTAGGAAAAAATACACTACAGGAAGAAGAAGTAAAGATGTACTTGGATGGACTTAACTGGGAACATTTATTCAAATACTATACAAAGGTCAGTGCATACAGAACACGGATATTGACCGAAAACTTCTAAAAACTATTACTGTAAAATTTGCCACCATAATTTGTTTTAACTAAACTAAAAGTCACTTACAAGAAAAAAAAAAAAAAAAAAAAAAAAATATTATTAATTTAAACAACTTATATTATATGTAAACAATCCAAAAAGAACAAAAAAATATTCATTATTAATTAAACCTTCGTAACTTGTGTAAAATCTTTTAAAATGTTGATCACTCAGGCAGACGACAAATTATGTCATGCCTTATATTATTCATGTTTATTCTCAATGACAATTGTACAATAATTTACTGTTGAATAAAACTATCTATCTATCTATCTATCTATCTATCTATATAATCTTTGGTTCAAGAGTAAAGCTAAGTTCTTGAACCGGTAAAATCCGCCCATAAACACGCCCACAATCGCCATTTTTGATGAACAACCTCAATTTAATAAAATTAAATTATGTTTTTTGTACAGTTACGATAAAAGCATAAAGCTAAAATTTTGCACACGTACGCTTTAAGTAAACCCTCTTCCAATCAAATAAAAATATTTCAGTTTGGACGTGGCTGGCGCCCATTTTTCATACAAAACCATCAATATTGTTTTTATAAAATAACAATTGTCATATTAAAGCAAAAAACATTAAATTTTGTGGGTATTACTTGCACATAAAAATCTTGTGTATGAAATCAAAAAATTTGATTTTGGGCGTGGCTGCCGCCCACTTTTCAATAGAAACTATACAAAAATAGTTTTTGTAAATAAACGGTATTTATAATGAATCCGCAAGCCAAAATTTTGCGTCTCTTAATAGAAACTAAAAGGTTTGTGTATGAAAAGAAATTTTTAAATTTCGGGCGTGGCTTACGCCCACTTTTCATGAAAGAACGGAAAACGTAGTCTCAAAAATTTAAGGCACTTCCAATATTTAATTTAACCTTTTTTTTTAAGGCACTTCCAATATTTAATTTAACCCTTTTTCCTTCCGTTCGTTATTTGAGAAATATATCTCTACTTTTTTTGTGTACATTTTTCAATACGCCCACTTTTAAAGGAGTGATTTTCATAAAATACCTTTGTTCAGGTAAGATTCTTTTAAAACTACTCGATTCAGCTGAAGTTTTAAACATATGCCGAAATACTGACCAATGCTCAGTTATTGCTTCAAATTTTTAGGACACGCCCACTTTTAAGCGGCGTTTACGTCAAAAGTTGTATAATGCATTATTTTTTTAACGTTTTTTAACCATCGGTCGCAGTTTTGAAGTAAACAGATGATCACTTGGATTTATATTCCTTGGTTACGTAACAGAGTGTGGTCGAAGAATTGTTAAAAACACCCATAATCGCTATTTCCATTCCAAATTTAATTTTTAAAAATTTAAGTTTTGTTCACATCGATCTGCAAGAATAAAATTCAATGTCACTGAGCTCATAACAATTGCCTTGGCAATAAAACGTTTTAACTTTGGGCGTGGCGCACGCCTTTTTTTATTGCGCCAGCATTAATTGAACATCACACCACACAAAATTAATGTTATTGAATTTTTTTCTGTCTGCTTAAGAGGCCTTTCCCTATATTTGATGAAAATCTTAAAAATTACTATATGGTTTGCAGTTTTGTGAAGTCATTTGAGCTTGTTCTTAAAAAATTTAAACGGGAAATGGAAGTACTATTTATTATCTTTAAAACTATCAAATTTTTTTTTGATATTTGGAATATAACCCAAAATAATTAAATAAATGTACTGATGTATTTTAAGATTTTAGCTGAAACTGCTTATCGGTTCGCAACTTTTTACAACAACCACTTGTTGGATTTGATCAAATTTAATTTTATTTTAAAGTTAATAAAAGGATCTTTAAATTGATCAAACATTATTTCAAAATACTGAAAAATTTAAGAATTACATTGATTTGAAAAACTGTAAAAATACTCAGTTTTAATTTGGATTTTCAGACATTTATTATATGAATTTCTCTCCTGAAATGACGCATAAAACAAATTAATATTTCCAAATTAAAATTCAATCACTAGAATAAATCAATTTACATATATTTTATATAAAACAATACATTTTAAACAACTCAGCAGAAAACAATATTTCACAATTTTAGTTCAGACACAAATCAGTGGATTGTATTCTTTCTCAAAGTGGCCGCTAGAGTGAGGAAAATAAAAAAAATCAATAGGATAGATTCAATTTGGCAGCAGACAATACGGTAGGTATACGAAATACATGCAATGTGGTAGATATATTAAATGAATGTAAATGGCTACTTGCATGTGTTTGTGTGGTACGTGTTTTGTGACTATTTTGTTTGGTTATTTTTATGTACTGGTTCTAGGAATTGTGTGTGTTTATTTTATTTGATTGTGTTATTTTATGATTTCGGTGGTAATGTGGTTTTTTTATTCGAACTCAGAATTGTGAAAAAAAGTGTAAAATGAAATTACTTTCCCTAAATTTGGTTTGTTAGGATAAGTGAAAGTTTGGTATATTATGGGTGGAAGCATTTCATACGTAGGTACAAATTAATAAAGCTGTAAGGCCCTGTTATGTAAAAAAAAATACAATACATAATTCCAAACAGTAGTGTTTCAAAATAAAACGATTTCAAATTTAGGCAGAGCTTCGGCGTAAGATACTTTATTTTATACTATGAACAATTCTGAACTATTTACAAGGGGTTTTTATAATTCTGTTTAATTACTTCAGCAAAAATAAAGACATTGAACATTTGAATATTTATGGGAAAAATAATGAAAGGTAATATGAATAAAATAATCTGAAAAATTATTATTTGAAGGAAGGCAAATGTAATATGAGTTATATGAGTTTTATGAATAAATCCTGAGTTCAACAATTTGTATGCATTTTGCATTTTTATATATACCTACGCTTTATAGAACATTGAAAATAAAATAAAATAAAATGAAATATTATAAAATCAACCAACTTAGCAATAATTATGAACTCATTGAATTATTGATTCAAAATAGGTTTTTATAGCCTTATAATAAAAATAAATATAAATATTTTGGCACAACAGCTCCAAGCGTGGATCTGTGACTTACACTCTCAACGATTCCTGTGTGTGCGTTGATATTCTGGTGGAATGGAAGGGTTATAATATAAGAAGAGAAATGTTAAGTTTTGGTTTTTATTGATTATAAATATTTAATACCAAATAAAACTTTGATGTATTTAAGTAAGCCTGACCCTTTTCTTATGTAGTGTGGTTCGAAATTGACGGTGTCCCATTTCTTAGTTTAATAAGTTAATGATTTTTATTTTTATTAAAATGGAAGCATGAAGACAATGATAAGAGAAAAGTAATCTCCTGCAATTGCCAACAACACGGACATTGAAGGACGAAATATTGTTGAAATAGAATTTTTTTTTTAATTTGTTAAAAGCAATTGATCAACATTGTCCTCAGTTCGGTTGCAGTTTAAAAAATTTCTCGATAATTAAAGAGATAAAAACTGGTTTTGACAGTGAAATAGTTTTAAAGTGCAACATGTGCAACATTGAATGTAGAGTACCGTTGAATAAAAAACTAACGATAAACTTGACGTCAACACAGCCGCTGTGCTTGGAATAACAAGTATAGGTTGTGGATATTCCCAGCTTGAAACGTTTTCGTCAGTTCTAGACTTACCTTGTCTCTCTTTTAATAAATACCATGAAGTCGAAAATCAGCTGGAAAAACGTGGAAAGACGTAGCAGACAAGAACATGCTACTTGCTGGTTGCTGCCAAAGAAGAAGCTGAAGCTGCACGAGAACGCGATGATGTTGATCCGGTTGACGGAGTACCATTTATAACCATTGTGACAGACGCCTGCTGGAGCAAAAGATCATATAGAAAGAATTTTTCCGCTTTGTCAGGAGCAGCCGTTGTCGTAGGACTTCATACCGGAAAGGTTATATCGTTGGGTGTGAAAAACAAATACTGTGTTGTGTGTGCCCGAAGAGGATTACAGAATAGCACCGAACATGTATGTACTAGAAACTATGAGGGACCTTCAGCTCTTATGGAATCTGACATTTTAGTAGAAGCTTTTAAGTGCAGTGTCGAAAAGCGAGGACTAAGATATCTAACGATGTTTGCTGATGGAGATAGCAGTTCATTCAAAAAAATTACAGAAAGCGATCCATACAACGGAAGGAAAGTAAGTAAAATTTAATGCTGCAATTATTTAATGAGGAACTTCAGTAACAAGCTGGAAGCTGTTTCCAAAGGCAACACAACTGGTATGAAAGGCGCTCTTACCAAAAAATTGGAACGCATAAGAAAAGACATTTTGATCTCATTAAAATATAGACGGAACAACAGTGAAACAAAAGAAAGCTCCCTTTTAGCAATGAAAAATGATATTGGAAACGTAATTCATCATGTTTTTGGAGACCACGAAAAATGTCCAACCTACATAAAGGATAACTGCAATATAATGGAAACCAATTTGATACCTCTTATGGTGAAAGATGGAACTTACGAGTCAATTATGGCTCCAACTAGAAGACTTATTTGGAATTCTGAGAGCCTTCTTCTTGGATACACAAACAACCTAGCTGATCATTTCAACTCGATAGTGGCCAAACTAGTTGGGGGTAAAAGAATAAACTTTTCACTGGGCAGTGAATACTCGGACCAGTAAGTAATTTTAACTAAAACGTGTAATGTGTTTTTAAGAGAAAATGTTTTTATTCTATAGGTGCTTTGCTGCTGTAGTTCAATTCAATGCTAAGACTCAAATATCGGAACTATATAGACAAGTTTATAAAACCAGCCCAAGAACCAGAATCAGGGAACTTGAATTACGTCGACTGCGCAACAATGAATGAGGAAGGAAAAGGAAAGTGTACAGCAAGCGCAAACCCTTTCTCAGAATAAACTGTGCTCTTACTGGAAGAGATATTGGCTATGGATATGGTTCTAGACAGCCAGACATGGGACCGGAACAATTAGCTGCTGAACAGGAAATTATTCTAAAAAGGCTTGAAGACAACCAAAAGAACCGCTTCCTCTTACAACAGCAAACAATGGGTCAATCAAACAACACCAAATGGTCTGAGACGAGGAAATATATGTTGACTGCTTCTGCTTTCGGTACCATCTGCAAAGCTTAGAAATTCGAGGGCCATGTAAAAAGGATCGCTCATCCACAGGAAATTATTACAAATTCTATAAACCATGGGAAAATAAGTGAAGAAAACGCAAGACTACAACTTGAGAGACTTTTTCTATTGCTGGATTGGATCTGATTGCCGCTATCGAATACAAAAGACTTAAATACATCACAGTTTCCGATGATGGTTGCATAACTGGTCTTAGTAAGAGCCATATTTATTATTACCAAATTCAAGGACAGTTACATATTTCCAAGAGGAACGTTTGTGTGTTTGCAATTTGGACTAGCAGCAAATATGATCTTTACATTAAAAGAATAGAAAAAGATGATGAATTTTGGAAAAAACAAATGTTGAGCAAACTTTCATCTTTTTATAAAGATTGGCTTTTGCCGGAGCTTGTAGATCCCCGCATCCCTCGTGGTATGAAAGTACGAACTCCCAAAACAAGCAATGGAAATAATATAGATAGTACTTGAACTTCTGATTATTTTACATAAATGTTAGTAGAAAAAAACATATTTTCATGTTCTGTTCGTGGACTAGGCCTATAGGGGAAACCACAAAAAAAACGCGCCGATTGTCTTACCCCATGGGTGGTGTGGAAAAATATATAATCAAAGAAAATTAATTTAGTATGTATGTACATAAAATTACTTATGTGTGTACAAAATCAAATAATTATAACACCTACTTATTTTCCAAAATTGGAGGTTCATTTCAAATCAACCATTGAAATCTAGAGTTTTAAATTCAAACTACAATAAAATGGTGATGATTCCTATTCTACCCATTTTTATTCATAACACCTGTAAATTGACCTATCAATTTTTTTTTTGTTATTGTATTCGACGGCGCCGCTTGGGCGGGTCCTACCTGTTTTTTTAACTTAAATACAAAATATGTGTTACCTAAAGATAAATACATTGCAAGCAAAGAAATTACAGCACATATTATTATTAATCCAGTACCTACTTTGTTATTTTGTTGTATAGGTATACTTGTAAGTTCTTGGATATATAAAAACAATAAAACGAAGGTTATTCCTCTAAGTCTTTAAAACTGACATAAAAACTTAAAGAAAGGTTTTTCTTTAAAAAAGAACTCGTATTCGTCATTTTTGATTTTCGCAAAAAGTACACAACAGCTGGTTTCTTGTTTTAGACTTTAAAATAATAAGAGCATTGAATTTTGGAAACAAAAAAGGAGATAAGTACTTAATTACGTAACAATTTTTTTTTAATGAGTTTGAAGATTAATTGTTCACTGTTCACTGAAACAACTTTATTTAAAAATAAAATAAAAGAAGAAATGTTTTGCTTTACAAAAAGGTATAGCATGGCATTGTAACTGTTACCATTGTTTTTTAATTAAAGAATTTTAAGTAAGACGCTGTCACATTTCAATAATTTTGGCTTTCACCCAAACCAATTTCGGATGCCTAATACGAAAAGTACAAAATTCTTTTATTCAGAATTTTTCCATCTTCACATTATAAATATTTTTAGGTACCTGCACGCGGAAAAAATCATTAGCTCTCCTGAATTTATTGAGAAACTATGACTTAATAAGCATAAGAGACGAATATGTAGAAACTAATAAACAGTATAAGCAGATTTGTAAATTTAAAAAAAGAGCCCACGAAGAAAAACTGGCATTACAATTAAGTCAAAGTAGGGATGCAAATGAGTTTTGGACTTTGACAAGAAAGCTCTCCGGGAATTTTAAATCAAAAGAATATGCTTCGATTGCGGTGGAACGTCTAAGTGAACACTACGCTTCTCTGCTTTACCAGTCCAACGAAATGAAATGGAGTTTTGCAAAGCCCAGGGTTACAAATGAACATTTAGACAAAGAAATAAGATTAGAAGAAGTAGAAATAGTTCTACTGTCATTAAAAGATGGCAAGGCAGCGGGTTCCAACGGAATTCCGGCTGAGTTTTTCAAATATAGTTCAATTTCGTTCAAAAAAAACTTAGCTAAAGCACTAGACATCATTTTTAAGTTTGGCACTCTTCCTGATCATTTTTATGAATCCTTGATATTGCCTATATTTAAAAAGGGAGACCCGTCTGACCCAACTAACTATAGGGGTATTTAATTTTTGAATTCGGCTCTCAAAATATACACCACCTTATTATACAAGAGACTGAACACTTGGGTAAACGTCAACAATAAACTCAGTGAATTTCAATCTGGTTTTCGGAGTGGTTATTCTACGATAGACAATATATTCGTGCTTACTTCTATAGCCCAAATCAAGTTAGACCAAAACAAGAAACTATACACATTTTTTGTGGATTTCAGAGCGGCCTTTGAAACGATAAATCCGAACGCATTGTTTTACAAGCTGCATAATCTGGGAATGTCTTCAAAATTCGTACGCGCAATAGAAAAGTTATATCAACAAACTTGGGCATTTATAATCAACGGAAAGGAACGGTCAGAGAAAGTGACAATAAACAGAGGAGTTAAACAAGGCTGCAACCTCAGTCCCCTGTTATTCGCACTTTTTTTGGACGATCTGGTGGAATGTCTTACTTGTGGAGTAGAGATTGGTTGCACAAAAATAAAAGTAATTATGTACGCAGATGACATAGTCATACTTGCAGAATCACCCAATTCACTGCAACTGATGATCAATAAGCTTTTTGAGTATTGCACACAATGGGGGCTGGAGGTGAACGTCGATAAGTCAAAAGTAATGATCTTTCAAAAAGGATCTGGCAGGATAGCAGGATGTGAAAATTGGAAATATGGCGAACACAACTTGGAGGTAGTAAAAATATATGTATCTTGGAATGGAGCTAACATTCAACTAAAAAATGGAAAAACACCTAAAAACTAAAGTAGACAAGGCTAAAACAGCAATATGTTTGAATTTGAAAACAATTTTCAGCAGTAAGCTTATATCCGTAAGCTCCAAATACAGCGTATTCAATGCAACGGCGCAGTCGATACTTTTATATGGGGCGCAAGTTTGGGGTGGGCAAAAATTTTAAGTAACCGAAAACCTGCTTCGATTCTTCCTAAGAAAGATATTTTATTTACCCATTAATACCCCAAAATATATGTATCATCTAGAAACAGGCCTTCCAACAATGTTTATATCATCGTTAAAACTTCATGCAGACTACCTAACAAGGATATGGAGAATGGATGAAACCAGACTTCCAAAGCAGATTCTCCGATACGCTCTTCTAAAGAAAATTCTATTTGTAAAAAACTGGAATAACCTGGCAGCAGACTGTGGTATAATATTAAACTTAACTGAACATAACTCGGAACAATGGAAAAAGAGATTTTATGAAGTTATTCTGTTAACAGATGAAAATGAAAGATACGCGTTTATCGAAAAAGCTCGCGGATCAACAGAAAGGCGTTATTATTCAAAGGTGAACTACAACTTAAACAATAATAATTATTTTAAAAACAACTATTCCTGTTTCGCTATTGGAATAATCTTTAAAGTTAGAGGAGTACTATTAAAACTTAGCTATTTACCGCACCAAACTGAGGGAACTGGAAATTGTAATCTGTGCAACTTAAAAGAGAGGGAAGACATCTTGCATTTTATTGGAGTTTGTCCCGTGCTTAAGGAAATAAGACGGTCCTACCTAGGAAAAAATACACTACAGGAAGAAGAAGTAAAGATGTACTTGGATGGACTTAACTGGGAACATTTATTCAAATACTATACAAAGGTCAGTGCATACAGAACACGGATATTGACCGAAAACTTCTAAAAACTATTACTGTAAAATTTGCCACCATAATTTGTTTTAACTAAACTAAAAGTCACTTACAAAAAAAAAAAAAAAAAAAAAAAAAAAAAAATATTATTAATTTAAACAACTTATATTATATGTAAACAATCCAAAAAGAACAAAAAAATATTCATTATTAATTAAACCTTCGTAACTTGTGTAAAATCTTTTAAAATGTTGATCACTCAGGCAGACGACAAATTATGTCATGCCTTATATTATTCATGTTTATTCTCAATGACAATTGTACAATAATTTACTGTTGAATAAAACTATCTATCTATCTATCTATCTATCTATCTATATAATCTTTGGTTCAAGAGTAAAGCTAAGTTCTTGAACCGGTAAAATCCGCCCATAAACACGCCCACAATCGCCATTTTTGATGAACAACCTCAATTTAATAAAATTAAATTATGTTTTTTGTACAGTTACGATAAAAGCATAAAGCTAAAATTTTGCACACGTACGCTTTAAGTAAACCCTCTTCCAATCAAATAAAAATATTTCAGTTTGGACGTGGCTGGCGCCCATTTTTCATACAAAACCATCAATATTGTTTTTATAAAATAACAATTGTCATATTAAAGCAAAAAACATTAAATTTTGTGGGTATTACTTGCACATAAAAATCTTGTGTATGAAATCAAAAAATTTGATTTTGGGCGTGGCTGCCGCCCACTTTTCAATAGAAACTATACAAAAATAGTTTTTGTAAATAAACGGTATTTATAATGAATCCGCAAGCCAAAATTTTGCGTCTCTTAATAGAAACTAAAAGGTTTGTGTATGAAAAGAAATTTTTAAATTTCGGGCGTGGCTTACGCCCACTTTTCATGAAAGAACGGAAAACGTAGTCTCAAAAATTTAAGGCACTTCCAATATTTAATTTAACCTTTTTTTTTAAGGCACTTCCAATATTTAATTTAACCCTTTTTCCTTCCGTTCGTTATTTGAGAAATATATCTCTACTTTTTTTGTGTACATTTTTCAATACGCCCACTTTTAAAGGAGTGATTTTCATAAAATACCTTTGTTCAGGTAAGATTCTTTTAAAACTACTCGATTCAGCTGAAGTTTTAAACATATGCCGAAATACTGACCAATGCTCAGTTATTGCTTCAAATTTTTAGGACACGCCCACTTTTAAGCGACGTTTACGTCAAAAGTTGTATAATGCATTATTTTTTTAACGTTTTTTAACCATCGGTCGCAGTTTTGAAGTAAACAGATGATCACTTGGATTTATATTCCTTGGTTACGTAACAGAGTGTGGTCGAAGAATTGTTAAAAACACCCATAATCGCTATTTCCATTCCAAATTTAATTTTTAAAAATTTAAGTTTTGTTCACATCGATCTGCAAGAATAAAATTCAATGTCACTGAGCTCATAACAATTGCCTTGGCAATAAAACGTTTTAACTTTGGGCGTGGCGCACGCCTTTTTTTATTGCGCCAGCATTAATTGAACATCACACCACACAAAATTAATGTTATTGAATTTTTTTCTGTCTGCTTAAGAGGCCTTTCCCTATATTTGATGAAAATCTTAAAAATTACTATATGGTTTGCAGTTTTGTGAAGTCATTTGAGCTTGTTCTTAAAAAATTTAAACGGGAAATGAAAGTACTATTTATTATCTTTAAAACTATCAAATTTTTTTTTGATATTTGGAATATAACCCAAAATAATTAAATAAATGTACTGATGTATTTTAAGATTTTAGCTGAAACTGCTTATCGGTTCGCAACTTTTTACAACAACCACTTGTTGGATTTGATCAAATTTAATTTTATTTTAAAGTTAATAAAAGGATCTTTAAATTGATCAAACATTATTTCAAAATACTGAAAAATTTAAGAATTACATTGATTTGAAAAACTGTAAAAATACTCAGTTTTAATTTGGATTTTCAGACATTTATTATATGAATTTCTCTCCTGAAATGACGCATAAAACAAATTAATATTTCCAAATTAAAATTCAATCACTAGAATAAATCAATTTACATATATTTTATATAAAACAATACATTTTAAACAACTCAGCAGAAAACAATATTTCACAATTTTAGTTCAGACACAAATCAGTGGATTGTATTCTTTCTCAAAGTGGCCGCTAGAGTGAGGAAAATAAAAAAAATCAATAGGATAGATTCAATTTGGCAGCAGACAATACGGTAGGTATACGAAATACATGCAATGTGGTAGATATATTAAATGAATGTAAATGGCTACTTGCATGTGTTTGTGTGGTACGTGTTTTGTGACTATTTTGTTTGGTTATTTTTATGTACTGGTTCTAGGAATTGTGTGTGTTTATTTTATTTGATTGTGTTATTTTATGATTTCGGTGGTAATGTGGTTTTTTTATTCGAACTCAGAATTGTGAAAAAAAGTGTAAAATGAAATTACTTTCCCTAAATTTGGTTTGTTAGGATAAGTGAAAGTTTGGTATATTATGGGTGGAAGCATTTCATACGTAGGTACAAATTAATAAAGCTGTAAGGCCCTGTTATGTAAAAAAAAATACAATACATAATTCCAAACAGTAGTGTTTCAAAATAAAACGATTTCAAATTTAGGCAGAGCTTCGGCGTAAGATACTTTATTTTATACTATGAACAATTCTGAACTATTTACAAGGGGTTTTTATAATTCTGTTTAATTACTTCAGCAAAAATAAAGACATTGAACATTTGAATATTTATGGGAAAAATAATGAAAGGTAATATGAATAAAATAATCTGAAAAATTATTATTTGAAGGAAGGCAAATGTAATATGAGTTATATGAGTTTTATGAATAAATCCTGAGTTCAACAATTTGTATGCATTTTGCATTTTTATATATACCTACGCTTTATAGAACATTGAAAATAAAATAAAATAAAATGAAATATTATAAAATCAACCAACTTAGCAATAATTATGAACTCATTGAATTATTGATTCAAAATAGGTTTTTATAGCCTTATAATAAAAATAAATATAAATATTTTGGCACAACAGCTCCAAGCGTGGATCTGTGACTTACACTCTCAACGATTCCTGTGTGTGCGTTGATATTCTGGTGGAATGGAAGGGTTATAATATAAGAAGAGAAATGTTAAGTTTTGGTTTTTATTGATTATAAATATTTAATACCAAATAAAACTTTGATGTATTTAAGTAAGCCTGACCCTTTTCTTATGTAGTGTGGTTCGAAATTGACGGTGTCCCATTTCTTAGTTTAATAAGTTAATGATTTTTATTTTTATTAAAATGGAAGCATGAAGACAATGATAAGAGAAAAGTAATCTCCTGCAATTGCCAACAACACGGACATTGAAGGACGAAATATTGTTGAAATAGAATTTTTTTTTTAATTTGTTAAAAGCAATTGATCAACATTGTCCTCAGTTCGGTTGCAGTTTAAAAAATTTCTCGATAATTAACCCTAGTTTACGACACACAAAATACGTGAATAAAAAAACTTGGGGTTCGCGCGAACCCCACTGTTTTTAATCATTTCTTATTGTTTATTTTATTATTATTATTATTTTTCTTCTTCATTGAGTTGACAGTTGAGGTGTGTTGCAACTAAAAAACGTGTTTGGTTTTCCCAAAATTTAGTAAACATTGTTTAAATTTGTGCAAAATAATGTTTGAAGATTAGCAAAAAGTTAGTTGTAATATTAAAATTTCAAGTTTTATTATTTTTATTTACATTGTTTTAATTTGTCAAAGTCTTATTTAAATAGATTATTGAGACAATACAATAGAGGCAACGAAGATGAAAGGGCAACGGCGTTGAGGGCAATGCTAGACATAAACTCTGATGAAGAGGGCGAGATTCATAATGATCCAGACAAAAATGGACGAAAGAGCCGGAGGCAAAAGTTTTGTCTCGTATCCAAGGTAGTAATGTCTTCAGACCTGGTGGAACTATTGGCCCTGTGGCAAATTTGCAAAATGCGTCTCCTCTAGTTATTTTCAATCGCATTTTTTGTACACCATTTTAGCATTGGGGTTCGCACGAACTCCAAGTTTAGTTTGTGACTTTTTTTCACAAAAAAATTCCAAAAAATTTTCTGAAACTGCTGTGATAGAAAAAAGACAAGAAACGTAGAGAAAAATGAATTTCGTTAACTGAGTTTTTGTCCCAGGTCGAAAATATCATTTGAAAAAAAGGTATAAGTACTCAAACGTGTGCTGGGGTTCGCGCGAACCCCAATTTGTAAACTAGGGTTAAAGAGATAAAAACTGGTTTTGACAGTGAAATAGTTTTAAAGTGCAACATGTGCAACATTGAATGTAGAGTACCGTTGAATAAAAAACTAACGATAAACTTGACGTCAACACAGCCGCTGTGCTTGGAATAACAAGTATAGGTTGTGGATATTCCCAGCTTGAAACGTTTTCGTCAGTTCTAGACTTACCTTGTCTCTCTTTTAATAAATACCATGAAGTCGAAAATCAGCTGGAAAAACGTGGAAAGACGTAGCAGACAAGAACATGCTACTTGCTGGTTGCTGCCAAAGAAGAAGCTGAAGCTGCACGAGAACGCGGTGATGTTGATCCGGTTGACGGAGTACCATTTATAACCATTGTGACAGACGCCTGCTGGAGCAAAAGATCATATAGAAAGAATTTTTCCGCTTTGTCAGGAGCAGCCGTTGTCGTAGGACTTCATACCGGAAAGGTTATATCGTTGGGTGTGAAAAACAAATACTGTGTTGTGTGTGCCCGAAGAGGATTACAGAATAGCACCGAACATGTATGTACTAGAAACTATGAGGGACCTTCAGCTCTTATGGAATCTGACATTTTAGTAGAAGCTTTTAAGTGCAGTGTCGAAAAGCGAGGACTAAGATATCTAACGATGTTTGCTGATGGAGATAGCAGTTCATTCAAAAAAATTACAGAAAGCGATCCATACAACGGAAGGAAAGTAAGTAAAATTTAATGCTGCAATTATTTAATGAGGAACTTCAGTAACAAGCTGGAAGCTATTTCCAAAGGCAACACAACTGGTATGAAAGGCGCTCTTACCAAAAACTTGGAACGCATAAGAAAAGACATTTTGATCTCATTAAAATATAGACGGAACAACAGTGAAACAAAAGAAAGCTCCCTTTTAGCAATGAAAAATGATATTGGAAACGTAATTCATCATGTTTTTGGAGACCACGAAAAATGTCCAACCTACATAAAGGATAACTGCAATATAATGGAAACCAATTTGATACCTCTTATGGTGAAAGATGGAACTTACGAGTCAATTATGGCTCCAACTAGAAGACTTATTTGGAATTCTGAGAGCTTTCTTCTTGGATACACAAACAACCTAGCTGATCATTTCAACTCGATAGTGGCCAAACTAGTTGGGGGTAAAAGAATAAACTTTTCACTGGGCAGTGAATACTCGGACCAGTAAGTAATTTTAACTAAAACGTGTAATGTGTTTTTAAGAGAAAATGTTTTTATTCTATAGGTGCTTTGCTGCTGTAGTTCAATTCAATGCTAAGACTCAAATATCGGAACTATATAGACAAGTTTATAAAACCAGCCCAAGAACCAGAATCAGGGAACTTGAATTACGTCGACTGCGCAACAATGAATGAGGAAGGAAAAGGAAAGTGTACAGCAAGCGCAAACCCTTTCTCAGAATAAACTGTGCTCTTACTGGAAGAGATATTGGCTATGGATATGGTTCTAGACAGCCAGACATGGGACCGGAACAATTAGCTGCTGAACAGGAAATTATTCTAAAAAGGCTTGAAGACAACCAAAAGAACCGCTTCCTCTTACAACAGCAAACAATGGGTCAATCAAACAACACCAAATGGTCTGAGACGAGGAAATATATGTTGACTGCTTCTGCTTTCGGTACCATCTGCAAAGCTTAGAAATTCGAGGGCCATGTAAAAAGGATCGCTCATCCACAGGAAATTATTACAAATTCTATAAACCATGGGAAAATAAGTGAAGAAAACGCAAGACTACAACTTGAGAGACTTTTTCTATTGCTGGATTGGATCTGATTGCCGCTATCGAATACAAAAGACTTAAATACATCACAGTTTCCGATGATGGTTGCATAACTGGTCTTAGTAAGAGCCATATTTATTATTACCAAATTCAAGGACAGTTACATATTTCCAAGAGGAACGTTTGTGTGTTTGCAATTTGGACTAGCAGCAAATATGATCTTTACATTAAAAGAATAGAAAAAGATGATGAATTTTGGAAAAAACAAATGTTGAGCAAACTTTCATCTTTTTATAAAGATTGGCTTTTGCCGGAGCTTGTAGATCCCCGCATCCCTCGTGGTATGAAAGTACGAACTCCCAAAACAAGCAATGGAAATAATATAGATAGTACTTGAACTTCTGATTATTTTACATAAATGTTAGTAGAAAAAAACATATTTTCATGTTCTGTTCGTGGACTAGGCCTATAGGGGAAACCACAAAAAAAACGCGCCGATTGTCTTACCCCATGGGTGGTGTGGAAAAATATATAATCAAAGAAAATTAATTTAGTATGTATGTACATAAAATTACTTATGTATGTACAAAATCAAATAATTATAACACCTACTTATTTTCCAAAATTGGAGGTTCATTTCAAATCAACCATTGAAATCTAGAGTTTTAAATTCAAACTACAATAAAATGGTGATGATTCCTATTCTACCCATTTTTATTCATAACACCTGTAAATTGACCTATCAATTTTTTTTTTGTTATTGTATTCGACGGCGCCGCTTGGGCGGGTCCTACCTGTTTTTTTAACTTAAATACAAAATATGTGTTACCTAAAGATAAATACATTGCAAGCAAGGAAATTACA
The DNA here is from genome assembly GCA_916050605.2 of Platycheirus albimanus. NCBI lineage: Eukaryota > Metazoa > Arthropoda > Insecta > Diptera > Syrphidae > Platycheirus > Platycheirus albimanus. Next base: position 245,708,552 of record OU696696.1, on the reverse strand, counting down.
GCACATATTATTATTAATCCAGTACCTACTTTGTTATTTTGTTGTATAGGTATACTTGTAAGTTCTTGGATATATAAAAACAATAAAACGAAGGTTATTCCTCTAAGTCTTTAAAACTGACATAAAAACTTAAAGAAAGGTTTTTCTTTAAAAAAGAACTCGTATTCGTCATTTTTGATTTTCGCAAAAAGTACACAACAGCTGGTTTCTTGTTTTAGACTTTAAAATAATAAGAGCATTGAATTTTGGAAACAAAAAAGGAGATAAGTACTTAATTACGTAACAATTTTTTTTTAATGAGTTTGAAGATTAACTGTTCACTGTTCACTGAAACAACTTTATTTAAAAATAAAATAAAAGAAGAAATGTTTTGCTTTACAAAAAGGTATAGCATGGCATTGTAACTGTTACCATTGTTTTTTAATTAAAGAATTTTAAGTAAGACGCTGTCACATTTCAATAATTTTGGCTTTCACCCAAACCAATTTCGGATGCCTAATACGAAAAGTACAAAATTCTTTTATTCAGAATTTTTCCATCTTCACACTATAAATCTTTTTAGGTACCTGCACGCGGCAGGCTGCACCCAACAACAACTACTACACTAAACCCATATCGAATACCAAAGGCAACAACAATAAACGAGATACATTATTTGTATACATATACACAAATCCAAACAAAGTATACATACACCAGGCGGAAGGACGACAAAAAATAAGTTCAGTAAGTGTGATGGTTTTTTTTTTCGCACATTCTTTTCATGAATGGGGGAACTATTTGTAGAACCCATTCATAGTCCAAGGCTCAACCCATTGTGGATTCCACATAAGGAATCCACAAACTCAAAGAATGTGCGAAAAAAAACCGTCACCCATACTGAACTTCTTTTTTGTCGTCTTTCCGCCTGGTGTATGTATCCTTTGTTTGGATTTGTGTATATACAAATAATGTATCTCGTTTATTGTTGTTGCGTTTGGTATTCGATATGGGCTTAGTGTAGTTGTTAGGTGCAGCCTGCGACGCGACGTGCAGGTACCCAAAGAGATTTATAATGTGAAGAAGGGAAAATTCAAAATAAAAGAATTTTGTACTTTTCGTATTAGGGATCCGAAATTGGTTTGGGTGAAAGCCAAAATTATTGAAATTTGACAGCGTCTGACTTAAAATTATTTATTTAAAAAACAATGGTAACAGTTACAATGCCATGCTATACCTTTTCGTAAAGCAAAACATTTCTTCTTTTATTTTATATTTAAATAAAGTTGTTTCGGTGAACAGTGAACAATTAATCTTCAAACTCATTAAAAAAAAAAAAAAAAGTTTTAAATGTTACGTAATTAAGTACTTGTCTTCTTTTTTTGTTTCCAAAATTCAATGCTCTTATTATTTTAAAGTCTAAAACAGGAAACCAGCTGTTTTGTACTTTTTGCGAACATCAAAAATGACGAATACGAGTTCTTTTTTAAAGAAAACCTTTTCTTTAAGTTTTTATCTCAGTTTTAAAGAGTTAGAGGATTAACCTTCCTTTTATTGTTTTTATATATCCAAGAACTTACAAGTATACCTTTACAACAAAATAACAAAGTAGGTACTGGATTAATAATAATATGTGCTACCCAAAGATATATAATTTCTTTTCTTGCAATGTATTTATCTTTAGGTAACACATATTTTGTATTTAAGTTAAAAAACAGGTAGGACCCGCCAAAGCGGCGCCGTCGAATACAATAACAAAAAAAAAAATTGATAGGTCAATTTACAGATGTTATGAATAAAAATGGGTAGAATAGGAATCATCACCATTTTATTGTAGTTTGAATTTAAAACTCTAGATTTCAATGGTTGTTTTCAAATGAACCTCCAATTTTGAAAAATACGTAGGTGTTATAATTATTTGATTATGTACATACATAAGTAATGTTATGTACATACGAAATTAATTTTCTTTTATTATATATTTTGTATAATATGATGGGGTCTTTTTCCATACCACCCATGGGGTAAGACAATCGGCGCGTTTGATTTTATTTTATTTTATTTTCAATGTTCTATAAAGCGTAGGTATATATAAAAATGCAAAATGCATACAAAATGTTAAGCTCAGGATTTATTTATAAAACTCATATGACTCATATTACATTTGCCTTCCTTCAAATAATAATTTTTCAGATTATTTTATTCATATCACCTTTCATTATTTTTCCCATAAATAGTTAAGTTCAATGTCTTTATTTTTGCTGAAGTAATAAAAAAGAATTATAAAAACCCCTTGTAAATTGTTCAGAATTGTTCATTGTATAAAATAAAGTATCTAATGCTGAAGCTGGGTGCTGTATGAATAGGGTAGGCCCTGATTGGTATCAACATGGCGATGCCCAGCGTTGCAACTGTCTCATACGCATCAATTGTGCTTATTTTACCTCCAAGTGGTAGCCATCGGGTACTGGTCTTGTCCACCCGGACTTGACTTGCTGAACTTATAAGCGCGAGTGTTGATCACAGAAAAATAGCAACACCATAATTGCCCTGCCATAAAACTCCTCTGTTTCTCTTGTTGGGTAGCAGTTTATTCTGTACGAACTCCTCAGAAAGCAAGCGAGCGGCGGATGAGCTTCCAATTAAGTGAACCAACGGCGACGCTTACAGACAATATGGTAGGCACCCCATTGAGCTACTTCGACATATTCGGAGCTCAGGTCTTTGGGTCCTTTCACTACTATTAGTCAGGGTAGTGAAATAGAGAAGGTGGCGGATGAGCCCATATAGGACCAACGGTAGCTCTCACATCCCCGTAGTGGGTTACTGACTCTGGTTTTTCTCCAGCTCCTTTTGTCCAAGGAGAGCAGCATAGGGCCTGGTCCCCCAGGTTGGGGGTTGTGCGTCGGGGTAACTTCCCTACCACGTAAAAAAATTAATAGTTCCGAAACAACCAATTGCCTCGGATATGGATGACCCTACTGATGACGACCCTAGCAAACGAAACAAGGACAACGAATTTCGGTTCTGCGTGGAATGTCCGGACCCTTAACAGACCACGTGCAGCCGAACAATTAGTGGAAGCCCTAGATGGTGTCAAAGCCGACATCACAGCCATCCAAGAAGTGCGATGGGATGGTGAAGGCACAAGACGGATGAAAAACTGTGACATCTACTACGGCAAGTGCTACAGGACAAGAAACCAGCGGCTATTTGGATGCGGATTTGTGATAAGAGGAAGGCTTAGGCAAGAAGTCTTGGGGTTTCGTGGCATAAGCGAACGCATTGTCACAATCCGCATTAAATCCAAATTCAGCAACATCTCGCTGATCTGCGTCCACGCCCCCACGGAGGAAAAAGATGACACGACCAAAGAAGAATTCTACGATCTTCTCGAGAAGACGTATGATGAATGCCCGAAGTACGACACTAAGTTTATTCTTGGTGACTTCAACGCCAAAATCGGAAAGGAGGGTAACTTTGGCTCGACAGTCGGAAATCATAGCCTGCACGACAACACTTCCGGTAACGGACACAGGCTAATCGACTTTGCTGCGGGGCGATGTGTCATCTTAGCTAGCACATACTTCCCACACCTCAATATACACAAGGGGACCTGGCGGTCTCCTGATCAAAATACCGTCAACCAAATTGATCACATTGCGATTGATAGCAGACATGCCTCCAATGTCATGGATGTCCGCACTTTCCGAGGGGCCAACATAGACTCGGACCACTACCTTGTGGTAGCTAAAGTGCGAATGCGGATCTCCACCAGACCGCAGAATCGAACATCCATCTCCTCTTATCTCTTGACAAGCCCGGCGCCTGCACCAAACCCAGAGGCCCAGTGGCAACATTGCAAAATGGCCATCAAAACCGCTGCCACGGATGTTTTGGGTTTCATTAGGCGACCACAACGAAACACCTGGTTCGATGATGAGTGCAAGGACGAAGCCTATCATGCAGTTCTGAATGCCAGAACTAGAGCTGCCAAGAGCGCTTTCCGTGCGGTATACCAGCAAAAGAGGAAAGAGGAACATCGGCTTTTCAGAAGAAAAAAAAGAGAACTGGAAAAACGAATGGTTGAATCTATTGAGGGGTGCTACGGCAGAAGCAATGTTCGAAAGTTCTACCAAAGGGTAAAACATTCGTCCAAGGGTTACAAAGCCCGAGCGGAAGCATGTAGAGACGAGGGTGGGAATGTCGTCGTAGATACACAGTCGGTGCTGAGAATTTGGAAAGAACACTTCTGCAGACTGTTAAACGGCGAAGACAACCAACTAATCGCTGTCAGGCAGAATGATCCATTCGATTTGGATGATGATGAACAAAATTTCCGTCCTCCCGACCAAGAAGAAGTTCGGATAGCAATATGTAAACTAAAGTCCAACAAGGCTGCTGGAGCTGATGGCCTTACGGCTGAACTCTTCAAAGCAGCGGGAGATGACTTGGTGAGGAGCATACACCAACTCATCTGTACAATCTGGTCGGATGAAAGTATGCCTGAAGAATGGAACCTCAGCATTGTGTGCCCTATCCACAAGAAAGGAGATACTCTAAACTGCGCCAACTACAGAGGTATAAGTCTCCTAAAATCTTGTCGGCCATTCTGTGTGAACGTCTGAACCCTTTCGCACGTGAATTGATTGGCCCCTATCAGTGTGGTTTCAGGCCCGGTAAGTCAACCGTCGACCAAATTTTCACCCTTCGGCAGATTTTGGAAAAGACCCAAGAATTCCAAATCGATACTCACCACCTCTTTATCGATTTTAAAGTCGCCTATGACAGCGTAAACAGGAACGAGCTATACAGAGCCATGTCGCTTCTTGGCATCCCTGCCAAACTCGTTCGATTGTGCAGGATGACTATGGAGAACTCGCGCTGCTCCGTCAATTTTGGTAAGAACACCACCGACTCATTTAATGTCGAGAAAGGCTTACGACAGGGTGACGCGCTGTCATGTAACCTCTTCAACATCATTCTTGAGGCAATCGTACGCAACTCGCATGTCAACACCAGCGGTACGATTTTTTTTAGATCCGTTCAATTACTTGGCTATGCTGATGATATTGACATTATTGGAAGAACGAAGCGCGCTGTCAGTGGAGCATTCGCCAGTATTGAAGTGGAAGCGGCTCGAATGGTGTAACGGGGCAAAGGGAGGTAGTTTGGGTTTGGGAGTAGGATGGGATTTGTATCCGGAAGGGACTGGTGGAAAAAAAAATGGATTCCAAAAATAACGGATACCGGATTAAGGGAAGGAAAATTAAAAGGACAGGATGAAACTAAAAGGAGAAATACGAAAGGAAGGATTCTAGGAAAGGAAAGGGTAAGGAACAGGGGGGAACAGAATGCCCAGAAGAAGGGGCCATGGCATGCTGGCGACGCGCGGCTAAGCTCGCCGGAAATAGGGGGGATCTTGCCCCCTTCTGGACCTCACCTCGCTACAAAAACACATATCATGCCAACGACGATCACAACCACTCATCTCACACTCACATTCCAGTCACCACTCACCGGAAAGAACACTGCAGATGTTGTTGCAGCGATGCCTTCCCCCACCACACCTGGAATCCCATTGGCGATATTTTTTTTTAGGATTCCCCTCGAAGGATTCCAAAGTTTGCTGGAACGTCCTACGCCACCTCGTTCATGTCAGCTGCCCCTCCCACCCCCTGAAAAGTTAAAAACCTAATAGCTCATCTCTGTCTAAACTTCACCAGATTGAAATTAAATAAAAACAAAAATGCATGTTAGACATAATTATTCAACATATGTGATCAACAAAAAAAAACATAACAATATTCCAGAAATAAAACGATTAATAAAGTATCAAAAATTGGATTGTTTTGACTTAGATCTTTATGTAGGTATAACGTTATAAATTAACAAAAAGAACTTAAAATCTACTCTAAACTGGTAACGTGACAAAATAAATAAACAATGAAAAAAATGAAATTTACAGCAATAAGGACCCGGACGGCAACCCTAAAAAGGAAGTTGAAAAAATGGGACGAACGCGTAACCGACGCACAGTGGGGCAGAAATGGCTTATCAACGGCGATAATTATAAGTTTTTGTTTGACCTCACCAAAATATACTTTTCGATAGGTTTTTGGCATGCTGAATTCGAATATGACGTGAGGAAAACCATACAAATTCAGCTTTTTGAGATAATACCGTTATTTAATTACGTTATAAATATATTTAAATACGTTTATAAACAAAAATCAAGTAATATGCAAGATAAATAAAATTGATATTGAATTAATTCAAAATACATAGTTCGAAGGTCGAAAGCTAGTTTCTGAATTTTTGTCTGGCATGTTAATGCTTATAATTTTTTTCTAGGAGGAACCCAAAAACTTCTTACAAAACCTGAAAACCGAAATGAAACGCAATGATCTTTTATTGTTGGGAAAAAGATTACGTAAAAAACCCAACATTTATTTTAATTAAGAAAAAAAAAAAAAAAAATTCATTGAAAAAAAAAAGAATGAATTGTGACCTCAAGGTTTTTCTTATTTTGAACACAATTTGAAAAATTCTTGAATAGGTTAAATGTCGATTTACAGTATCTGGGACTTGCAGCATAATATAAGGTACATAGATTTTGAAATCTAAAAGAAAAAAAAGACATAAAAATCTGAATATGGAGTTTAACAAAAAAATGTTGTTTACCTTTTCTGGGTGTTGTTATTAAATTAATAATGACTAATCAGAGTCCGAAAAGTATTCGGCAATTTCAGTCTGGGGTTGGTTATTAAGATCAGGTTGTACGAACATTTCTATAGCTTCGGAATCAAACGGAATTTTCTTTGAAGTTTTCCTAACTCTTTGGTTTGTAACAAAAGGATCTGAAGATATTAACATTCTGTTCATAATATCAGTTAATGTGTCTTTTCGTGAGGTTTTGCGGCTGAAATGCTCTCGGTACAATTTGAAGTCCTTATTTCGGGCTTCTAATGCCTCTTCACTTAATTCTCCAATGGGCAAAGCACTTTGAGAGATGACTTCTTGGCCATGAATGAGGATCTTATGAACGGAAGTGCTCATATAGTACCAAGGGTACAACGAAACAAATAAGTTTGCAGTTTCATAACAATACGTTTTAAATTTTTGGACATCTATGTCAAAACCGCTTGATAGACACTGCAAGATTATGTGAAATTTTTTTATAAGATTGACATCTATACCGGTTATTTCGCTGGATTTCACGTAATTTTTGAAAAAACGCCTGGCCACATTTCCTGTGTTCGTATTGCCATATCCCGGCTTTGGTCGATCAATTTTTAGGCCTAATTCTTTTTCAAAAGCGTCTTGAATACGTTGCTTGTTTAGTTCCACGGAATTTTCGGTACTTTTAGATTTGCGCCATTCTTTTACATGCAATTTGTAGGCTATGTGAAGCAGGCATTCAAACATTCTTATCCATGCATGCAAAATGGATATTCCAAATGATAAAAATTGTTCATTGATAGGAAGTGACACCATTTTTTCAATATTGTTGAAATCTTTGGATGTTGCCTCACAAAGATAACATCTTTGAGCAGATCGTATACCACTCAGACTATTGCATAGTTTCCCATCAACCATTGAAACAATCAACTGATGATTGATTGTGTATTCACAATTTTCAAATGTTAATTTTTTTGGCTGGAGTTCGTTTATTTGTAATTGAATACATTCGTGTTCTCTGCTAACCAACATATCAGACTCTTTTTCGAAGGATATCTTTATAGGCCTGCAATACCTAGGTGAAGATGGACAAGGGTTCTTCCAGAAAACATTTGTATTGTCGGTTAGCTTAATTGGAACTAAACAAGTTATAAATACAAATTTGTCATCAACATCAGTTGTGTTTATAAACCTTTGATGGTATTCGCTATGCCTTGAGCTACCATCAAAACCCACCTTGGAATAAAGCGTAAGCTCATTAGAGCTGGAACTATTTAAAACATCTTTTTGTGACGCTGAAAGTCGTTCAACAGTGTGATCAAGCAGGTTTTGAATTGGCACTTCAGCTGTTTGTTCACCCACAGTCAGATTTATTGGGTAGCATTTAGATTTTTCTTTTTGCACAACTTTGTAAGAAGGCAGAACTTGGGGTGCATATTTTCTAAATTGTTTCATATTGATCACGTGAGAGCTTTGCTTCTATAAGCAAGGATAAAGCTTGCCCAGGCGTTAACAAAGTTGTCGGACTTTTTGAAGCATTAGGTCGGGCCGACAAGGACTCTTCTAAGAAGTCTGCACTTTGTTTGTTACCAGCAGCTCGAAAATTCATTTGAGCAGCGAAAACAAGCTCTTCTGCTGAAGTTTTTCGAAGCCCCGCTACTCTTTCACGCTTTCTTCGCTTGCTCAATTGATCAAAACTAGTCTGAGGTCTTCCAGGGGGTAGTAAATACATTTTAAATTTAACCCTTTCTTGGAGCCAATGGGATTCATTTTTATGAAACACTAGCTTTGTGCGGTGACTTTTCTTCCATTTGGATTTTAGTTCAAATTTGAAACGAACTAATTCATTCTTAAGCTCTGACAAATGATTATCAGGGCAGTTTGTTTTTTCCACTAAAAATGACTCAACATCTTCAAATTTTTTGTCTACATTCTTAGATTTACTTTTAAAAAATATTTCACAGAGTTCCTGCCTTTTGCAGAGGAAAAATTGCATGTTGAGACCTTCAATATGATACAAATTGGTTATATTTTGCTTGCTTAGTTACAGAATAAATTGAAAATAAAATATTTTAGGCAAACATTTTCTACTATTAACTTCGATTTCTAGTAAAAAATATATTGAACTGTGTAAAATACTTTTAATTTTGATTAAATGTTTGCCTAATCGAAAAATACCGTTATGTAAAAAATTGTTTGACATTCTTATTTTCTATTAAATTTTTTCTCCAGATTTACATTACAATTGAGTTTAAACTTATTCTTTTATAAAGTACATACCTTATTTAACAAATTGTGTACAAAACTTTTTTTTTGGCAATTTATTTTTAGCTTTATAATAATGCCCACTTTTATGGGTTAGATAACCACGGAACACAATTTAAACAATACTCACTTCTTTGATGCCGAACAGTAAAGTGATAAAACAATGGAATGAAAAAAAAACTATTAAATCATGTGACACATATTATCAGTAAATCGAAACAGTTATTTTTATTGAGATTTAGTACATATAAAAAAAACGACTTCTCGCCAGTTCAGCCAATGCAAGACCCCATAGTGCGACGACACAAATAAATAAGCGTAGTCCAGCCTTTCCTTCCAAACAACCTTAATTTTTCTACGTCTAAGTCGATCTTTCTCCCGTACCTACCTATAGAGCGCTCAATAGGGGGTAACACCAGCTCAAAGGCTAGTACAACTCGCTGTTATTCCTAAAACAAGAATTTAAAGGAAGGGGAAACCGGATTCCGCCCTTCAGGTACGTCGCCTTTAACTTCCCTTAAAGTCCCCTATAGGTCCTTTTACAAAGAACAGGCAAGGACGTTAAAGCAAAAGGATTCAACAAAAAAAATTAATTAATGAAATTACCAGCACAAAAAAAACACAAATTAAAAGAATACTCCAGTAAATAAAATAATTTAAATGGGATTATAGTAAAAATAAAAATAAAAATATGATATTAAAATATAATTTAAAAAAAAACATAGAGTTAATGTAGGCAACTTGTTCGCTTGCCCGAATCTCAAAAAAAAAACTTCGTTTTGAAAATTCGAAACCCAACTGCTGTTAAGTTCCGGATGTGGAACGTAGGGTTGTGTTTTCCGCTTCCTTCGTTTCGAATGAAAAGTGGTTTTAGTTTTTGCTACGTGGCACGGCGGAAATGTGGAGTGCCTCAGCTAGCTCCACTATAATTATAATTGTTGGGAAATTATAACAATTTCCTGATGATGGGTGCGTGTCTTTGTTGCTCTTTTAAAAAAAGTATAACACTTTTTGCTTCTAGTTGGTGAGGGACATTCACCATTGAAAATTTCAATTCACTCCACAAATATATTTTAAAGATTAAAAAAAAACAATACTAGTACTTGGATGGTCGTGGCTGTCCTTTTTCCTTTAAATGGTCCTTTTACAATTGCTCGCCGCTTGCTGCAGTTTGATGTCGCAATTTCTCAGCGATGACCCAAAAATAATGTGGCGGCACCGACAGTACCGTCGCCGATGGCCGCCTCCACGTTAGACCCTAGAGGTAAATTATACTTAAGCCACCATTTTATGCTTATTTTAAATATAATGATTACCTCACCAACTGTGTAAGCCAAATATCTCAATTTTATGCGGAACCGCCCACTCACGCCTACCACTAAAAGTATGGAAAATTTACCTTAAAAAAAAAACACAAAATTTAACACTGACTTTTAAACTGACATTTAAAATTATCTACCGGAATTATCTCTCCGAATTATGTACCGACCGGATCGGGCTCTTTCAATTGCTATAGCGAACTAACTCTATGTGCCCGTTGGGATTTTGGTTCGCCCAAGAAATTTGTCACACAAAAAAAAAAAACACTATTCTTAAGCCTGTGTACATAAGATCCGTTGAGGGTCAGTCACTTTAGCTCGCAGGAGCCCCCCCGCTAGCATTCCCCCTCCCGTCAAGAAAAAAAAAAGAGAATCTTTTTCCAACAAAAAGAATCCTAGTGTGTCCCCCCCTCAAGCTACCATTCTCAAATTACCGATTGAGTAATGGCCTCGAACACACTCATCCATAAAGTTCGACTTTTCGAACTACACAGCTGTGATCTGTCAACTATCTGTCCTGTGTATAAATTAATATTTCACTTGAATTTGTCTTAATTTTGTTTTGTTTTTATATATTAAGACATAAATTCACCCAAAAAAAATAGACGAAGATAGACAAGAGGAGGAGTATCACCGGTAAGTTTCTAAAATAATAAAAAAAAGAAAAAAACACAGAAAAAGGGAATATCGCACATTGCTAACAACAAACATTTTTCCATCCCCAGTATGCTCGATCGCCTTTGGTAAACACAAACAGGACGAACAAACAACAAAAGATAAGGGACAACATGGAACAACAACTCGAACGAGGTATGTTTTGTGTTTTCCAAAGTGCTTTATTTTATCAATATTGCCTTCATTTCAGTATTCATCTGTTCTAGGCAGCCGTAACAATGGGTCTGGCTGTAAATGAAGATAAAACAAAGTATATGCTGTCCTCGGGTGAAGTAGATCATCATCGTAGGCTCGGACAAAACGTCACAATGGACAGATATAACTTTGAGGTTGTCAAGGACTTTGTCTATTTGGGTTCCACTATAACCTCTCAGAACAACATCAGTGAAGAGATCAGTCGAAGAATCACTCTTGCCAATCGCTGTTTCTTCGGGCTAAGAAGGCATCTTAGTAGTAAAGCCCTCTCTCAAAGGACCAAGGAGACACTATACAAGACCCTTATCATCCCAGTCCTGCTGTATGGGGCAGAAGCGTGGACACTGACACAATCGGATGAATACAGGCTGGGGTGCTTTGAGAGAAAGATTCTTCGGGTGATATTCGGGCCTGTATGTATCAATGGAGTATGGAGGAGAAGATTCAATGACGAACTGTACGGGCTATACAGCGACATTGACTTGGTTAAGAAGCTGAAAATTCAGCGGCTTAGATGGCTGGGTCATGTGGAGCGTATGGACGAAAACGCTCCTGCCCGACGAGTCTTCAATTCCAACCCGGAGGGCCGACGCAGTTCTGGAAGACCCCATCTAAGGTGGCGCGATCAAGTGGTAAACGACCTCAACCAACTTGGTGTGCGCAACTGGAGGCCACTGGCTAGGGACCGGCCTAGCTGGCGAGGAATGTTGGTTGAGGCCGTGGTCCACAATGGACTGTCTGCGCACTGCGCCACCTTAAGTAAGTAAGTATGCTGAAGCTCTGCCTAAATTTGAAATCGTTTTATTTTGAAACACTACTGTTTGGAATTATGTATTGTATTTTTTTTACATAACAGGGCCTTACAGCTTTATTAATTTTTACCTCTTTATGAAATGCTTCCACCCATAATATACCAAACTACCACTTATCCTTTTTATTTATTTGAATTCGTTAAATACTAACGGTACATTCTTAAATAAAATTAAAACTAACAATATATTCATAAATTGATACATACATAAATCTTATATCTACGAGTATATTATAAATATTGGATAAAAAATCTATTTTTAAAACAGTGAGATTTAACATTATCATTTGTAGAATTTAATATGGCATAGTTCTTATTAAATACTAGCTTTTGCCCGCTACTTCGTACGCGTGGATTTTAGAATAAAGTAGGTATCTCAGTATATTTTTGTTTTTGCACAACCGGTTCAAAATGGGGGGTATGCGTGGTACGAAAGCTATATACTTTACCAACTCTACAGCCGTAAGATTTTTGGCTTCTGTATAGTATTATTTCGAAGTTTCATAACGGTTTAAATTGCAAAGTTGGAGGGTTAAGTTCTGAAGAAATATACGAATATACCTAATTGGAATGCCCACTTTCAAAACGATGCTGCGCGCCGATACTGCTATTTATGGCAGCTCCGCTTCATCAGTTTTGGGCGTAAGTATTGCTCGTTCACCATTCTTTATGGTTACATTATTTTTCGATTTCTGCTTTCGCTGAATGAGGCATTGTCTATATGGTGGTAAATAGCGCCATCTATGATGTTTTTGATGTAACTTCTATTCAGAACGACTAACTTATTTCTATTCATGTATACGTAGGTAAGTGTGGCACTATTTTATTATGTAAGTGAGACGCTAACTTCCTTAAAATCTTTTAATTTTGTGTTAAGTTCATTGAATAATGTTCAATTTCAGCAATATTAAAAAAACAACCAGAATTATATATTTTCCTGCGATAAAATGTAGCCTATATTTTAAGTTGGCATACTACCAATAAATCTGCGAAAACCGCATTCAATTCCATGCAGTAGTTTTTGCGTGATGCGCGTACAAACATACAGACAGACAGACAGACAGACAGACAGACAGACAAAAATTCTAAAAACGGTTGTTTTGGCTTCTGTGGGTCTAATAGAGACTCCCCATATTAGTTTTGCATCTATATCTTCAATGTACAGACATCGACCCGTTACAATTTTATTATATGTATAGATATTGATCAAGAGATTGAGAGGGCTATTGGCGCCGTAGTTGGATCTACTGAAAATGTTACACAGAGGCAATTGCCTTCTTAAACTGGAACGACTAAAATTAAAATTAATACGACAAAGGGCTGATGGGGCTGTAATTGATCCATTAATTAACCGCACAATAAAACAGAATTGTAGGTACTCACGATGACTTAAAAGGGATGGAAGTTTTATTAGTTGAAGTCTTTGAGAGTAAGGTGGCAAAACGATTCTATCTAACCATGGAAGAAAACGCAAACAAAATCTCAAAAATCTTTTTTGAATACTCTCTATTCTGTTGATATGAACAGCGTAGTAAGGGGCCCATACGATGCACCCATATTCCAGAATTGATCTCACAAAAGAGACATAAAGAGTCTTTAGGAAATAAGGATCACGAAATTCGCGAGCAAACCTTTTAATGAAACCAAGTGTCATGTTAGCTTTTTTAATTATGTAATTGTAGTGATCAGTAAAGGAAAGCTTTGAGTCTAACACTACTCCAAGGTCCGTAAAGCTTGACAAGTTACACAAGAGCGACGTATTCAACATATAATTATAAGAAAATACATTATGTTTGCGAGTAAAACACATGGTTTTACACTTGTCGATATTTAAAAACAGACTATTTGTATTGCACCAGTTCCAAAATCTATTAAGATCGTCTTGAAGAAGTTCACAATCAACAGTTGAGTCAATTTTTCGAAAAATGTTCACGTCATCGGCATAAATTAAAGACATAGAGTTTACTAAAACGGAAGGAAGATCATTAATAAATAACACAAATAATAACGGACCAAGGTGACTGCCCTGTGGCACACCTGAATTGACTCGAAAACATTTAGAACGTTCAGTTTTAAAAACAACACTATATAATCTATCTTTTAGATATGAGGATATCCACAAAACAAAACGATCATTTAGTCCAATAGTATGTAGTTTGTGGAGCAGTATATTATGATTTAATTTGTCGAATGCCTTACTAAAGTCAGTAAAAACACAATCTACTTGTTGAAATTTTTCGAATGAATCAATACAGAAAGTCGTGAATTGTAATAAATTTGTGACCGTAGATTTTTGTTTTACGAAACCATGTTGGTTTTCACATATAACAGAGGTGCAATGAAAAGACAATACATCACAGACAATAGATTCAAACAGTTTAGGAATGGCGGACAGTTTAGCGATAGGTCTGTAGTTTGATACTAAGTTTTTCTTGCCTTTCTTGTGAATCGGAGTAAGAAATGCAGTTTTCCATAGATCTGGAAACCTAGAGCTACTTATTGACTGGTTGAAAAGCACAAACAATGGGTACGACATATATATTGCACATTTTTTTAACATGAATGAAGGCAAGCCATCAGGACCAGGACTAAAACTTTCATCTAACTTTTCTATGTAGTCAAGTATAGTTGCTTCGGAGATAGTAAAGTTAATTGAATTAAGGTGTGGAAATTGGTCAATATTAAAGTTTGGAGTTGTGTTAGGATCATTAGCAGAAGTATTTTTAAAAGCACTTTGAAAGTATTCGGCGTAGTATTCCTAACAAAACAAATTTAGGGAAAGTAATTATTTTACACTTTTTTTTTACAAATCTTGAAATCTTATTCTGAGTTCGAATAAGAAAAACCACATTACCACCGAAATCATAAAATAACACAATCAAATAAAATAAACACACACAATTCCTAGAACCAGTACATAAAAATAACCAAACAAAATAGTCACAAAACACGTACCACACAAACACATTCATGCAAGTAGCCATTTACATACATTTAATATATCTACCACATTGCATGGATTTCGTATACCTACCGTACTGTCTGCTGCCAAATTGAATCTATCCTATTGGTTTTTTTTATTTTCCTCACTCTAGCGGCCACTTTGGGAAAGAATACAATCCACTGATTTGTGTCTGAACTAAAATTGTGAAATATTGTTTTCTGCTGAGTTGTTTAAAATGTATTGTTTTATATAAAACTAGCTGACCCACCCGGCTTCGCTCGGTTAGACAAATCTTACTTTCATACGGATTAAATGAATTACAATTTAAAAAATATAATTGCAGTATTTAAAAACTGACAGGAAACACATTTTTAACTTAAAACACACATAAGTGTAGTTAAGAAATATTTAATTTTAAATACAATATTTATAATCAAAAAGTTTTTTACTTGCGATTATAGGTACTATAAGGGAAGTTATGCATTCGTCTTGAAAAAAAAGTTAAAAATTCTGTCCGTCTGTATTTTTGTCTGTCTGTATGTATAGACACCTACAGCCCAAACGGGTGGGCCGAAATGCTTCAAACTTGGTATATAGAGTTTTTTAGGTATTGTACAGAGGGGAAATTGAAATTTTATTTAGCTCAAAAAATAACGGTGACTGCCATATACCGTTACGCTAAAGCTTATTCTTCTCAAAAACGACTCTAAAGATTTCGATTTAAAAAAATCAGTATTGCTTTTTAGGTACGACCAATTATATGGCTGAAAAAAAAGTTTTAAAAAATGTCTAACAACGGTAGGTACTTTCCATAGGACCGTTTTTTTTCGACTATCTCGAAAACGATTCAACCGATTCTTTCGAAATTTCACACATATATAGTTGTAGGTAACTCAATTTGTACTGCATACCAATATTTTTGAAAAATATTTTTTTGTATTTTTAAAAGCATCTACAAAAAAAAAATTTTAAATTAATATTTTGCAAACTGCTTATTAATTGTATTTGCTGAATACCTAAGAAATGGAGTGTTTGAATTTTTTTTGAAATTTTTTTTTCAAAAAAAACTTTTTTTTTAAAAACCGTCCACAGATTTTTATAAGTTTACTCATAAATTCAAATTTATATAAGAAATAAAATGGTGTACTTTTTTTCAGCTCAAATTAGTTTAAGTTTTAAGATTTATTTAAGAATTTTGAAAATTTTATTTTTATCAAAATCTCAAGCCCCTAGACCACTGTCACAAATTAGAGCAAGTTCGTGCGACCCAGTCGTGCATTTTATTTGTTGATGCGCCCGGCGGAACTGGAAAAATGTTCTTGATTTAATTAATATTAGCAGCAATACGTGCTCAAAGTGGAATTGCGTTAGTTCTCGCATCTACCGGAATTGCTGCAACACTGTTGGAAGGTGGAAGAACAGCACACTGAGCACTGAAGCTTTCGTTAAACCTGCGAATCAAAGAAAATCCTGTTTGCAGCATTTCAAAGCAATCAGTCATGGCAAAAGTGGTGATATAGCAAGCGGATTTCCGAAATCACTTCCCGTGATTCTGAAACCAACAGCGGCGTATGAATAAATCTCATGTCTCAGGCATCGTTTTTTTCTGTATGTGCAAACCATTCCATTGAGTGTGAATATGCAAGTGTTCTTTGGATTTGCCTGGGCATGCCGCCTCATCATTTGAGTTCTAAAGTTGGATCTGTCATCTTAATGATACGAAACCTTTATGCCCCGAAACTGTGCAATGGAACCCAACTGATTGTGAAGAAGCTGATGAACAATGTGATAGTGGCAAGGATTTTGAAAGGACCGTTCAAAGGAAAAGAATGCCAAATTCCGCGAATTTCCTTTTCAACTGATTTGCTGTCAGCTATTATAATGTGGCGTGTTTCCTAGTTGGGAAACCATCCTCACTCTTCAGAAAACAAATTGTTGTGTATCATGCAGCCTTAAACTCAATTCAATCATTTTTCTTATATAATTTATTAATTAATTTAACAATTTTTTAAATGAACCATTTGCATTACTCAAGAGCTTTTTGATAAACAACGTTTTTTGTTTTCCCATTTAATGCATAAATAAACAATAAGGACGGTTTACCCACTCGCGAACATCCAACATAAAGTTGTCCGTGAGAAAAAATTGGAAAAATGTTTGCCTAAATTCCATTGCTAACAATATCAATGCACCACCAAATAAACGTTGGTTTCCTCGTTAATCTTTTAACGTTCGATTAAGGGCTTCCAATAATTTCTTGTGAATCATCGTGCACTTATCCCAAATGATTATTTTTCATTGCTGTAAAACCTTTGCCATTCCAGATGTTTTTGAAATATTACATGTTTGAAATTCATTTACTTACATGTCAATGGCAATTTTAATGCAGAGTGAGCTGTTCGACCACCGTCTAACAAAGTTTGCGCAATCCCAGACGACGCAAGCGCTAATGATATTTTATTTTCAGATCGAATCGTGGCTAAGATCCAAGTTCTGGTTTGAATAAATATTTCGCATTCGATGTAATATTTCTTCGGTCATTTCATCCCGATGATTTGTCCAAAATCGCAGATTTCAAACTTATTCCAATTTTATTAAAATTAAATTGACACATTGAAAAAAAAAATAATTTTCTATAATTACGGGAAAAATACTTTATGTGTCGACAAAAATGCTAGATCAAAAAGAACCACGCTACCGCTTTACAGAATTTTGACCAAACTTCACAGAAACCTTTGCAGGCATCCTCAGAAGATGCTACCAAAAGATTTGTTAGTATTTTGACAAAATGCAATAAAACTGCAGTTGTGGCAAATTATTTTTCCGAAGTTTGGCCGGAAACCTTCGTCGACATACTCAGAAGACCCTACAAAAAATGCTGTTATTAATATGACGAAATGCACTAAAAATGCATTTTGCGGTTTGCCCTTTACCGAAATTTGACCAATCTTCACAAAAAGACCTTCCTCAATAGGATAGCTAACTTTATAAAAAAAACATTAAAAAATTCTGCCCAGCCATTCTCGAGTTTATCGACCCCGAACATAAGGCAACTTATTTTTATATATTAGATATATGTAAATTGATTTATTCTAGTGTTTGAATTTTAATTTGGAAATAACAATTTGTTTTTATGCGTCATTTCAGGAGAGAAATTCATACAATAAATGTCTGAAAATCCAAATTAAAACTGAGTATTTTTACAGTTTTTCAAATCAATGTAATTCTTAAATCTTTCAGTATTTTGAAATAATTTTTGATCAATTTAAAGATCCTTTTATTAACTTTAAAATAAAATTAAATTTGATCAAATCCAACATGTGGTTGTTGTAAAAAGTTGCGAACCGATAAGCAGTTTCAGCTAAAATCTGAAAATAAATCAATACGTTTATTTAATTATTTTGGGTTATATTCCAAATATCAAAAAAAAATTTTATAGTTTTAAAGATAATAAATAGTATTTTCATTTGCCGTTTAATTTTTTTTAAAAACAAGCTCAAATGACTTCACAAAACTGCAAACCATATAGTCATTTTTAAGAATTTTCATCACATAGAGGGAAAGGCCTCTTAAGAAGAATTTTGTTTCTGAAACATCGGCTGTTTGCGGGAGGCAGACGCATACACACACAAAAATATGGGGAATAGGGTACCCAACAGTGCGTTGCAAATGTAATGTAGCTCTCGCTTATGTTTTGTCATGTATTCTATGTATTATGTTTCATTTTTTTTTTGTTGGCGTCAATGTTTTCGTAGTGGAGAAAGCGAAAAAATCTTCCTGTGTCAGATTTGATTTGATTGCATTTTGGGTGTTTGTGATGCATTTGGAAGAAGTTATGCGTTGGTGTTTTGCGGAAATAAACCAACAATCCTCGCCAGTCCCTAGCCAGTGGCCTCCAGTTGCGCACTCCAAGTTGGTTGAGGTCGTTTACCACTTGATCGCGCCACCTTAGATGGGGTCTTCCAGAACTGCGTCGGCCCTCCGGGTTGGAATTGAAGACTCGTCGGGCAGGAGCGTTTTCGTCCATACGCTCCACATGACCCAGCCATCTAAGCCGCTGAATTTTCAGCTTCTTAACCAAGTCAATGTCGCTGTATAGCCCGTACAGTTCGTCATTGAATCTTCTCCTCCATACTCCATTGATACATACAGGCCCGAATATCACCCGAAGAATCTTTCTCTCAAAGCACCCCAGCCTGTATTCATACGATTGTGTCAGTGTCCACGCTTCTGCCCCATACAGCAGGACTGGGATGATAAGGGTCTTGTATAGTGTCTCCTTGGTCCTTTGAGAGAGGGCTTTACTACTAAGATGCCTTCTTAGCCCAAATAGACAAAGCCCTTGACAACCTCAAAGTTATATCTGTCCATTGTGACGTTTTGTCCGAGCCTACGGTGATGATCTACTTCACCCGAGGACAGCATATACTTTGTTTTATCTTCATTTACAGCCAGACCCATTCGAGCCGCTTCCACTTCAATACTTGCGAATGCTCCACTGACAGCGCGCTTCGTTCTTCCAATAATGTCATTATCATCAGCATAGCCAAGTAATTGAACGGATCTAAAAAAAATCTTACCGCTGGTGTTGACATGCGAGTTGCGTACGATTGCCTCAAGATTGATGTTGAAGAGGTTACATGACAGCGCGTCACCCTGTCGTAAGCCTTTCTCGATATTAAATGAGTCGGTGGTGTTCTTACCAACCTTGACGGAGCAGCGCGAGTTCTCCATAGTCATCCTGCACAATCGAACGAGTTTGGCAGGGATGCCAAGAAGTGACATGGCTCTCTATAGCTCGTTCCTGTTTACGCTGTCATAGGCGACTTTAAAATCGATGAAGAGGTGGTGAGTATCGATCTGGAATTCTTGGGTCTTTTCCAAAATCTGCCGAAGTGTGAAAATTTGGTCAACGGTTGACTTACCGGTCCTGAAACCACACTGATAGGGGCCAATCAGTTCACGTGCGAAAGGGTTCAGACGTTCACACAGAATGGCCGACAAGATTTTATAGGCGACATTTAGGAGACTTATACCTCTGTAGTTGGCGCAGCTTAGAGTATCTCCTTTCTTGTGGATAGGGCACACAATGCTGAGGTTCCATTCGTCAGGCATACTTTTATCCGACCAGATTGTACAGATGAGTCGGTGTTTTTTTTTTTTATAATGCACACGCGCTCAAGGGGTTTATTATAGCCCTTTTAATGATAAGTCACAGTCAAGGAAGGGAAAGGAGGTGTCGATGAACATTGATCTTGAATGTTTGCAGATCAAAATGGCAAGGAAAAATTGTGCCAGGCAATTCATTCCACATTCGTGTTGTACGGCTAAAGAAAGAATCCCTATATTTCACGGTACGTCCGAAATTGGGCTCAAGTGTAAACTGATGAGCGTTCCTAGCAAGACGAGTATTACGGAGAAAATGTTTAAGGGGTGGAACGCAACTGGCTACCTCGAGTGAGCATGTTTTGTAAAAGAATCTGTAAAATAAGGAAAGACATGAAACATTTCGACGATGTTCAAGGGATGGAAATGTTTCCATAATGCTTCTCTCTCCTATCAGTTTTAACGCTTTTTTCTGAACTCTGTCGAGCAGGTGAAGAAAAGTTTGAGAAGCACCTGCCCAGAGATGGGAGTTATACTCGAGTTTAGGGCGTATAAAAGCTTTGTAAATTGTAGCCAGATCAGAAGGGGTAAAAAACTTCTTGCATCTATTAAGAAAGCCTAAGCATCTTGCAGCATTCTTGGCAATCTCAAGTATATGATCATTCCAACGAAGATTGTCACTGATACACATACCGAGTACTGATAGCTTTTCGGCCTCCTCGATGCAAGTACCATTCATGGATAATGGCATAGGGGGTATGTTTAGCTTCAACGACAAAAGACAGCATTGAGTTTTCGACGCATTAAACTCCACACGATTTCTAGTACCCCAATTCGAAATGCTGTTTAAATCGGAGTTTAATGAGCTTATCATACGATTCCGTTGTAATAACACGTCCGAAGGCGAAGGCCGTGAATTATCAAACGTATATGAAAAGCTGAGGGTTGAGTCGTCAGCAAAACAATTTAATGGATTAGAAGTCACAGACAAGAGATCATTTATAAAAATGAGAAAGAGAGTCGGAAACAGAACGGAGCCCTGGGGCACACCAGCATTTATTTTGTGGAGATCAGACTTGAAACCGTCTAATACAATTTGTATTGATCGGTCCAGAAGATAGCTTCTAATCCAACGAATAAGAGTATCATCGATACCAAATGCATGCATTTTCGATAAAAGAGCTTCATGCCAAACTCTATCAAATGCCTTTGAAATATCAAGCGCAATAATCTTGCTTTCGCCAAAGCGATGCACAGATTTGTTCCACTGTTCGGTGAGATATGCCATCAGATCACCAGTGGAACGATTGCTGCGAAAGTCGTATTGCCGGTCATTTAAAAGCTCCTGATCTTCGAGATATTTCTTGAGCTGACGATTTATCAGCGTTTCCATGACCTTGGAAAGAAGGGACGTAAGTGCAATTGGTCGGTAGGAGGATGGGGAGGAGGAGTCACCTTTTTTTGGGACGGGCTGGACAAATGCTGTTTTCCATCTACTAGGAAAGATTCCTGAACGATAGGAGCGATGAAAAAGCTTACGCAGTGGTTTTTCCAGAGATGAAGAACACTTCTTCAGAAGAATAGGGGGTATACCATCCGGGCCAGCGGATTTGTGTATATCAAGATCTTGAAGTACTCTTGCTACTGTACGAGTGCGGAAAAATATCTCATAGAAGAATTAACGTTCTCAAGTACAGGAGGGGCATTGTTGCTTGCAGGCAACGTAGAACTTGCAGTAAAATGAGCTGCGAGCATATTCGCCTTCTCTGAAGAGCTGACAATGGGTTTATCGTCGACGATGAGCGTTGGAACTGATGATGACGTTGAGTTCTTGACGTTTTTTACAAATGACCAGAAGTTCTTACTGCCTTTGGGACATTGCAGAATTTTTTGCCGTAACTTCTGGTCATGCAAAAATTTCGTTTTATGGATAACGGAGCTGCACGAGTTCTTACCTTGTTTGTGTTTCTTCCGATTTTCCTCAGTTGGGTTGGCTTTATAGGATCGGAAGCTTACTTCTTGAAACCTGATAGCTTCTTTACACTCTTCGGTAAACCAAGACTTTTCTTTTGGTCTGATACATTTTGTTCTGTGAGGGACAAAAGTTCTCATTCCAAGAAAAATCACTTCTGTAATCATTTCAGCACTGGCATCAATGTCATTATCGAGGAAGCATAATGACCAGTTAAAGTTGCGAAAGAAATTATTCAGACCGTCCCAGTGGGCTTTCTCGTATTGCCAAACGGTCCTAGTGGGAATTTTTTCTTTAACTGGATGGTTGGAGATCGAGAAATTAGCTGAAATGACACAATGGTCCGATGTGCCAAATGGAGAGGTTACTTTAATAGTATATTTATGAGGGTGGGAAGTAAGGAACAAGTCAAGAGTATGGGCGGAATGCCCATCAACATCCGGTATACGAGTAGGCTCATCGACAAGCTGGGTAAGATGGTTATACTCAGCAAAGATCTCGGTATACCTTCCTTCGAGTGTTGTCTGGCCAGAATAGCGGAGCCAACTTGAATTGTGTACATTGAAGTCGCCCGTAATCACGACTTCAGTGTGAGGACAATGGGAAACAATTCGGGAAATTGAATCTGACAAAACATCTAACTCATCACAAGTAGACATGCTGTCAAGATTCGGACTCCTGTAAAGAAAACAGTAATGAATGATATGCTTGCGGACAGTGAATTTGAGCCACAGGAAATTAAAGTTCGTATTAGAACAATGCCCATATTGGGGAAGGCTCTGGCAAGCAATATC
Source organism: Platycheirus albimanus (assembly GCA_916050605.2). Taxonomy (NCBI): domain Eukaryota; kingdom Metazoa; phylum Arthropoda; class Insecta; order Diptera; family Syrphidae; genus Platycheirus; species Platycheirus albimanus. Next base: position 245,685,811 of record OU696696.1, on the reverse strand, counting down.
ATTCCTAACATAAACGACAAGACCATGGTGGGAAAAAAGTAATGGCTTTAAGTTATATCCAAACAAACAAAATTCTGATAAATCAGTATTCTGTCCAACCTGGGTTTCACTTAATGCCAAAACAGCTGGCCTGTATTGCACAGTATGGGCGTGCACAGAAAAGAAATTCTTCCTTAGCCCACGAATATTTGAATATACAACACAAAAATCACTTACCATTCTGAAAAACAAAACACAAAAAATTCAACTTTGACGAAACTAATTTCAGCCGTGCAGTATAGGCCCACCAAGTCATCTCCCGCTGTTTTGAACAGTTCAGCCGTAAGGCCATCAGCTCCAGCAGCCTTGTTTTACTTAAGTTTAGATATTGCTATCCGAACTTCTTCTTGGTCGGGAGGACGGAAATTTTGTTCTTCATCATCCAAATCGAATGGATCATTCTGCCTGACAGCGATTAGTTGGTTGTCTTCGCCGTTTAACAGTCTGAAGAAGTGTTCTTTCCAAATTCTCAGCACCGACTGTGTATCTACAACGACATTCCCACCCTCGTCTCTACATGTTTCCGCTCGGGCTTTGTAACCCTTGGACGAATGCTTTACCCTTTGGTAGAACTTTCGAACATTGCTTCTGCCGTAGCACCCCTCAATAGATTCAACCATTCGTTTTTCCAGTTCTCTTTTTTTTCTTTTGAAAAGCCGATGTTCCTCTTTCCTCTTTTGCTGGTAAACCGCACGGGAAGCGCTCTTGGCAGCTCTAGTTCTGGCATTCAGAACTGCATGATAGGCTTCGTCTTTGGCCAAGTGTGCGAGCCTGCGCTCATCATCAAACCAGGTGTTTCGTTGTGGTCGTCTAATGAAACCCAAAACATCCGTGGCAGCGGTTTTGATTTTGCTATGTTGCCACTGGGCCTCTGGGTTTGGCGCAGGCGCCGGGCTTGTCAAGGGATAAGAGGAGACAAGATTGGCAAAGGTTGTGGCGGTCTCTTGCGATTGTAACTTCGCAACATCAAACTTTCTCACAGTGGATGTTCGATTCTGCGGTCTGGTGGAGATCCGCATTCGCACTTTAGCTACAACAAGGTAGTGGTCCGAGTCTATGTTGGCCCCTCGGAAAGTGCGGACATCCATGACACTGGACGCATGTCTGCTATCAATCGCAATGTGATCAATTTGGTTGAAGGTATTTTGATCAGGAGACCGCCAGGTCCCCTTGTGTATATTGAGGTGTGGGAAGTATGTGCTAGCTAAGATGACACTTCGCCCCGCAGCAAAGTCGATTAGCCTGTGTCCGTTACCGGAAGTGTTGTCGTGCAGGCTATGCTTTCCGACAGTCGAGCCAAAGTTACCCTCCTTTCCGATTTTGGCGTTGAAGTCACCAAGAATAAACTTAGTGTCGCACTTCGGGCATTCATCATACGTCTTCTCGAGAAGATCGTAGAAGTCTTCTTTGGTCGTGTCATCTTTTTCCTCCGTGGGGGCATGGACGCAGATCAGAGATGTTGCTGAATTTGGATTTAATGCGGATTGTGACAATGCGTTCGCTTATGCCACGAAACCCCAAGACTTCTTGCCTAAGCCTTCCTCTTATCACAAATCCGCATCCAAATAGCCGCTGTTTTCTTGTCCTGTAGCACTTGCCGTAGTAGATGTCACAGTTTGTCATCCTCCTTGTGCCTTCACCATCCCATCGCACTTTTTGGATGGCTGTGTTGTCGGCTTTGACACCATCTAGGGCTTCCACTAATTGTTCGGCTGCACGTGGTCTGTTAAGGGTCTGGACATTCCACGTGCAGAACCGAAATTCGTTGCCCTTGTTCCGTTTGCTAGGGTCGTCATCAGTAGGGTCATCCATATCCGAGGCAATTGGTTGTTTCGGAACTATTGGATTTTTTACGTGGTAGGGAAGTTACCCCGACGCACAACCCCCAACCTGGGGGACCAGGCCCTATGCTGCTCTCCTTGGACAAAAGGAGCTGGAGAAATCCAGAGTCAGTAACCCACTACGGGGATGTGAGAGCTACCGTTGGTCCTATATGGGCTCATCCGCCACCTTCTCTATTTCACTACCCTGACTAATAGTAGTGAAAGGACCCAAAGACCTGAGCTCCGAATATGTCGAAGTAGCTCAATGGGGTGCCTACCATATTGTCTGTAAGCGTCGCCGTGGGTTCACTTAATTGGAAGCTCATCCGCCGCTCGCTTGCTTTCTGAGGGGTTCGTACAGAATAAACTGCTACCCAACAAGAGAAACAGAGGAGCTTTATGGCAGGGCAATTATAGTGTTGCTATTTTTCTGTGATCAAAGCAAGTCAAGTCCGGGTGGACAAGACCAGTACCCGATGGCTACCACTTGGAGGTAAAATAAGCACAATTGATGAGTATGAGACAGTTGCAACGCTGGGCATCGCCATGTTGATACCAATCAGGGCCTACCCTATTCATACAGCACCCAACCATAAAGGTATATGGAAAATCAAAAAAATTTAAAATAAATGCTTAAAATTAAAAAAATAATATTTTGTAACCGACTTTCAATTTTTGTTAAAGAAACGAATTGAAATTCAGATTTTATTTATTATTTCTATAACAAGAAAAACGTTTGCTCACAAAATCAGATTAAATAATAATGATCATTAATTATAAAAATAACAAACTAATGAATGTATATTGCGATTGAAATTATATCAGTTAAAGTTAAGTTCCTCACAAAGTATATTTAACTTACAACTCGGCCATCTCTGACAATCGATCGACTCGATCGAAAAAGAGAGAAAGAAAAAAAAAGAAAAATTTTAAACATCAAAAAAAAAAATAGGAAGTGTCACTCCTCAGGACCGGAAACATCTAAGCTTGAATCCCGCCAATCAACCCACAAGCGCATTCGTGAAGCCTCAATTATTCCATCTTATGGCAACTGAGTAAGTTGGCAGTTCTCTATATCTCTAACGACATATCGATCATTTGGAAGAATTTTATGTATACGATATGGTCCTCGGAACTTTAGAAGAAATTTCTTATTTGATCCAATCGTAGTATCAACATTCCTTATCATTACAAAATCACCTTCTGAACAACTAATTGGGGGCTTATGATGCTTAGTATGATATTCTAAATTCCGTTTTAGAGAACACTCTATCTGCTTAATAGCAGATTTTCTCAATTTGTCGAGAGAACGTTCACCAAATTGTTTATCATCCAGATATGCAGAAGACCCCATCTAAGGTGGCGCGATCAAGTGGTAAACGACCTCAACCAACTTGGTGTGCGCAACTGGAGGCCACTGGCTAGGGACCGGCCTAGCTGGCGAGGATTATTGGTTGAGGCCGTGGTCCACAATGGACTGTCTGCGCCACCTTAAGTAAGTAAGTAAGATATGCAGAAAGCTAATCAATTTCCAATCCTCTTTGGTTAATTCCGAACAATAATTGGCAAGGGATTTGTTTAGTGGTAGCATGAACAGAATTATTGATTGCGTTCTCAACTCGAAATAATAACTTATACCAATCGGAATGAGGTGATTAAGAAATTTTTGCTAGCATAGATTTGAGAGTTCGGTACATTCTCTCAATTTTTCCATGTGCGGGAGCTGTCGCTATTTTGACATGCTCTATGTAATTATCACTCAAAAATGAACTGAATTCATAAGAAGTGAAGCATGTTCCACGGTCACTGACTATTCTTCTTGGTCGACTATAATATTCAAAATATTTGCTAAGACAACCACACACTTCCTTGGTACTAGTTGAGTTCACCGCATACAACTTGACATGTTTTGTAAAAGCATCTACAATAGCAAATAAATGCTTTCGTTTAGAAAGAATTGACGGAAGAGGCCCAAAATGGTCAACGTGTATCGTATCGAACGGAACCGGTTTTTTCGGAATATTATGAAGAGCTCGGTTTTTACAATGAGACGGAATAGAGTGTATGATGCACTTAAAGCAGTTTTTTATAAAATTATCGACTTTTTCTTTCATATTCGGAAACCAATAGATCATTTTTTTTTTGTCAATGCATTTATAAGTGCCCATATGGCAAATTTTCTCATGTGTTGAACGAATAATACTATTCTCTAGTTCTTTCGAAACATCATAAAGAAGAAATTTTCCATCATCGAGTCTTCGATAAACAAGTCCGTTTTCCAATGAATAATTAGGAACTGCTTTTAATTCCAATTCTTCACGCAACTTAATGATCTTATCATCTCGATTTTACATGGCCTGCAACTGGAAATCAATATCCTCGGAATTTATAACGGCAATGGTACAGTCAGAATTAAGAGCTTTCTCTTTTTCTCTTCGGAAATCGGATAGTAATGACTCAGAGCATCAACATGAGTCATAGATGAACCACTACGGTGCTTAATGGTGTAATTATATTTTTCCAACATAAGTGCCCAACGAGCAATGCGCGCATTCATTCCTTGCTTTTCCAAAGTTTGTGCCAAAGAGTTACAATCGGTAATAATACGGAACGGAATGCCATCTAGTTGAACATGAAATTTTCGTAAAGAATATTGTAATGTTTTTAGTCTTGGGTTCGAAAATAAAACTTATTTTCTTGTACTTTTAAATTATCACTACTATCTCTACAAACAAAACTCACTTTTATCTAAGTTCTGACTCTTTATTTATTTCTTTATCTTAGCACCACTAATTATTCACCATTTATTCGCTACCACGGTTAAAATGAAACTGTGTCCATTTCCGAATAAAATGTCCTATTTATACTTGGGATCAAAGTTTCCCGAACAGTCTAAGTCTCGAACCTTTCGGAATCGTCAAGATGCTTTGAAAGCTTTCAGAGCTTTCAAATTCCCCATTGTTATTTCAGCAGAATCATTCAGCAGAATTATTCAGCATTTACTGTAGTATAGACAAAAACCATATAGTAATATTTCTGTAGTAGAAACAAAAACCATTCATAAAACTGTAGTTGAGACAAACACTATTCATGTAACATTGCCCCCTTCTTAAGATTGTTCGTCCCGAACAAGTCTATCACTTCCCTGGCCATTGTAGCGGCATAGTCGGTCCCTGTGAACAACTTTCATTTTGCCTCTAACACCTCTCTGAATGCGGTAAACAACATCATTGATTCTGGTGACAACTTTGTAAGGGCCTTCCCAATTTTGCTGGAGCTTCGGTGACAGTCCCTTTTTCCGATGGGGGTTGTATAACCACACAAGATCTTCCACTTGAAACCTTGTCGTCGTTGCATGTGCATCATAACGTGTTTTCATGCGATCACTGGCATCCTTTATCTTTGTTCTGGTCCTTTCATGAATGTACATGAGTCTCTTTTTGAGATCCTCCACATATTCTTCTTGGCTTTGTGGCTCATTTGGAGGGCATCCAAATTTCACTTCACTTGGTAGTCGCATTGTTGAACCAAACAAGATTTCCCAAGGTGTATGTCCTGTAGTGCTATGAACTGCGCTCCGATAGCTCATTAAAAACAGTGGAATGCATCGGTCCCAGTCTCGTTGACAGTCTTCCACTACTTTGGAAAGGTGTTCTTTGAGCGTTCTGTTAAACCGTTCTACCATTCCATCTGATTGTGGATGCAGCGGTGTTGTCCTTGTCTTATGAATGCCAAGGAGTGAAGGAAGTTCCTCCCTTGGTCAGAATGGAGTTCTTTAGGTACACCAAATCTACTTATCCAACTGAAGACAATCTGATCCACAACCGTTTTTGCTTCTTGGTTTGGAATGGCAAACGCTTCAGGCCACTTGCTGAAGTAATCCATGATCACGAGAATATATCGGTTTCCATCGTTGGTTTCAGGAAAAGGACCTGCAATATCTATTGCAATTCTTTCGAAGGGTGCTCCAACGTTGTACTGCTGCATCGCACTTTGAATTTTTCTGCCTGGTCCTTTTGTAGCAGAACAAGTGTCACATTTCCTGCACCATTTTTCGACGTCTTCTTTTGCATGAAGCCAGTAGAAACGATCTCTGATCTTTTCCAGCGTTTTGTTGATTCCTAAATGGCCTCCAGAAGCGCCATCATGCATCTCACGGAGAACTTCATTGACTTTGGACCGAGGCACAACTACCTGCTTCATATATGACTTGCCATCTGCGGATTCCCACTTCCGTTTGAGTACACCTTCTTGTACATGGAGAGAGTTCCATTGAGCCCAATAGGCTTTTAGCACCGGGCTTCTATTTGAAATGTCAACCCATTGTGGTTTCTCCTCGTGCTCTTTCCATGCAAGGATGGGTTCAATGTCAGAATCTTCTTGTTGAGCATTCCTAATTTCCTCGTTACTCCAGCCGGCAATGGGCTCGACTCTCACTCGTTGAGTGACTAGGGACTCCTTTTCTTCCTGACGTGAACAATGCTTGCAGTTCGATTTACATGGTCGTCGGGATAATGCATCTGCGTTGGAGTGTAGTTTTCCTTTTCGATGTTGAATCTCGTAGTGGTATGTCTGCAACCTCTCAATCCACCTTGCTACTTGTCCTTCGGGATTTTTAAAGTTCAAAAGCCACCTTAGCGCTCCATGGTCTGTTCTAAGGAGGAATTTCTCCTCATAGATGTACTTATGAAAATGTTTTGTAGCTAGTACCAGAGCTAGAAGTTCCCTCCTGGTCACGCAATAGTTCCTTTCTGTCTTCGAGAGCACTTTGCTGTAATATGCTACTACCTTTTCTTGGCCATCATGAACTTGGGACAAAACAGCCCCAATTCCAACGTTGCTTGCGTCTGCATCGATGATGAACTGTTTCCCTGGAGTAGCATATGCCAGAACTGGAGCGTTACAGAGGCGTGTTTTTAGTTCCTGGAAGCTTTTCTCGCACTCACCTGACCATTTGAACGGTTTTCCTTTCTCTGTGAGTTGGTGCAGGCTTTTCGCAACTCCAGCAAAGTCTTTCACGAATCGCCTGTAATATGTGGCTAACCCAAGGAAACTTCTCAGCTGATGTTTATCTTGTGGAGTTGGCCAGTTCTTCACAGATTCCACTTTCTCTGGATCGGTTTGAACCCCTTGAGACGAGACAATATGTCCTAAATATTTCACTTCAGTCTTGAAAAAGGTGCATTTGTCTGGATTCAACCTAAGATGAGCTTCTCGAAGCCTTCGGAAAACTTCTCTCAAGTTCCTGCAGTGTTCGTCAAATGTTTTCCCAAAAACGATGACATCATCCAAGTAAACCAGGCATGTCTTCCAAGTAAGCCCTTGTAAAACGCATTCCATCAAACGCTCAAATGTTGCCGGAGCGTTGCACAGGCCAAAGGGCATAACTTTGAATTGCCACAGACCATTACCTGTCGAAAATGCGGTTTTCTCTCGATCTTCTGGGTGAATTTCCACCTGCCAGTACCCACTTTTCAGGTCCAAAGTTGAAAACCATTGAGCTCCTGCCATTGCATCCAGAGTATCGCTGATCCTGGGCAGAGGGTAGCTGTCTTTCTTTGTGACATCGTTCAGCCTTCGGTAATCCACGCAGAACCGGGTGCTTCCATCCTTTTTTTTGACTAGGACCACTGGTGATGCCCAAGGGCTTTTGGAATTCTCGATCAAACCTTCTTTCTGCATCGTCGAGATCATATCCGTAACCTCCGCCTGTTTTGCTAGTGGAAGGCGCCTTGCAGGTTGACGGATTGGCCTTGCATTACCAGTATCGATGCGATGTTGCACCAATTGTGTTCTTCCGTATGGTTTATCCTTTGAAGCGAAAATATCAGCAAACTCATGAATAAGGCTTCCAGCAACCTGTTGTTGTTGTTGACTTAGCTTGCAGGATTTTAGAATTTTGGACCTTAAAAAGTTGACTTCTACAGGATTTCGTACTTCTTCATCGGTGATTCTTGTTATTGCTGCCACTGGACCACATTGTCCAATAACTTCTCCTGCTTTAAGATTGACTTCATAAGGTTTGATGTTCACTATTCTTACAGGCACCATGTTGTTCTTAGGTGCGGCAAGCGTTTTTCCCACGATGTAGTTTTGGGAACGTTGTTCAGAGTCCGGCTCTACAAAAAGGTATCGATGGTTCCCTGAATCGCCTTTTATGTTTGTCCAAACAAAGACTTCTGAAGAGGGAGGCAGGCGTAGATCTTCTTTGACGACAGTTCTCAGGGTTGATGAGTTTTCGTTACCATAGATCATCGGAATCTCGACATTTCTATATTTCAGAACCTGGTTACCGATATCCAGAATTACTCCATGTGCTTTCATGAAGTCGATTCCGATGATGCACTCGTCGCAAATATCTGCCACTAGGAATTTATGTGAAAACTACAGTTCTGCCAATCGGATCACTAGTTGTACTTCCCCATATACTGTAGCTGACTCACCTGTTGCCGTCTTCAGACAGTAGCTATTGGTGTTGTGTAGCCATGTCATCTTCACCACGTCTCTTCTTACAATGGAGGCGGTGGCACCGGTATCGATAGTTGCCACATATTTCTTGTCGTTTATAGCTGCTTCCATAGTCAAGCTTTCAGAGCTTTCAAATTCCCCATTGTTATTTCAGCAGAATTATTCAGCAGAATTATTCAGCATTTACTGTAGTATAGACAAAAACCATATAGTAATATTTCTGTAGTAGAAACAAAAACCATTCATAAAACTGTAGTTGAGACAAACACTATTCATGTAACAATATATAAAAGCTAACGTTTCTAGCTCATAGCTATGAAACTTAGATTCTGACGCAGTTGTTCGTTTTGAAAAATAACCAACTGGGTGAAATTTACAGTCATCTTGTCTTTGCAATAATATACCACCATATCCCTCAGAATTTGCATTGCAATGTAATTCAGTTTCTTTTGTTGGCTTGTTAATAGCCAAAACAGGACTTGAAACCAATTGTTCGCATAAAGATTTAAACGTCTCTTTGCAACAGGTATCAAATCGTTTTGTGAGTTCTCTTAAGGGTTGTGAAACTATTGAGAAGGATCTTATAAATCGGCGAAAGTAAGAGAAAAGCCCAAGACACTTGCGTACTTCTTCAACACTGTTCGGAAACAGGAAGTCGTTGAATTGCTTCTAAATGTTTATTATTTGGACGAATGCCCTTTGCGCTTATAGAAAATCCTAACAATTCGATTTCAGTAAAACAAAATTGGCATTTACTAAATTTTAATTCCAATCGGTACTCAGCAATGCGATGTAAAACTCGCTTTAGAAGGTCTAAATGTTCCGGAACAGTTTTTGTAGCTAAGGTAATGTCATCGAGATAAACAACAACAGAACCCTCTAGAATAAACTCACGTAAAACAAAATTTATAAATCTCTGAAAGATAGACGGACCATTTGTAAGACCAAATGGCATTCTTAGGTATTCATATTGTCCATCTGGGGTAACAAACGCCGTACATTCCACAGACTTTTCATCCATTTTGATATGATGGAAGCCATTCTTTAGATCTAACGTAGTGAAGTAACGTTTTCCTTCAAGACGTTCAATGCAATCGTCAATAAGAGGCAAAGGAAAGCTATCACGTACAGTGATTTTGTTAAGGGGTCGATAATCAACACATAACCGTTTTTCACCATCTTTTTTTGGAACTATTACTAAGGGAAAAGAATAGGGAGAGTTACTTAGGCGTATAACTCCTCTATCAAGTAGTTCAGTTACATGTTTATTAACAACTTGTTTGTCAGCAAAAGATAGTCTTCTTGGAGCATAACTTATCGGAATATCAGACGTAAGTTTTACTTTCATAGAATAATTATGGATAATCTGTGGAATCTTACTCAAGTTAGAATAGTTATCTCGGATGATTTTGTAACGTAAATTTTATATATATATATATATATAATAATAATATCTGTAACGTATAAATATATATAATTATTATATATAGAAGAAGAATGACAGAAGAAGAAGAAACTCAAATGAGATGAAACCACCCCATATACTACCACCCTGTAATATACACACTCCACTCTACGATTGCCAGCAGGCGCCCGAATCTGTCTCATAGACACCCTATGGATATCCAAGACTCAACCCCTATGCCTACCAACAACGCAAACCAGAGAGGAAGCAGGAAGAGACAAGTACCCCCACATATCCTTGACTCCTATACCAAGGAACTGCAGCATCGTCATCCTTCACTCGTGTATCGGTGTATTCAGCATCCCTAAATAAGACATACTCACACTTCGCTAACACGGCTACCTGCCCTCCCTACTCCTCTCCCCTTCTTCTTCTAATCTTCCTATCCATCCCCATCACAGAAGCGAGAAACATCTATCAGCCTACCATGGGTACTGACTACAAAGCCCCGCAGAACAGCCCAGATTGTACCTGACACCATGTTCACGCCTATCTGCTGCAAGCATTGATGTTCTTCTTGCAGCTTGTATGATCTGTAGCCTACACCTAACAACCAAGGACCCTACTTATATCCCTCGCGAACATACCTAGACCAGTAATGCAATTTCTTAAGATCTCAAACAAGCTCCCGGAGATTCCACTCCAAATCGCACCTTTGCGTCTAGATACTGTTCCCTGATTCTGTGTCTATTGGGATAGAAGCAACCTTATGCCGGCAACGCCCCCTTCCTCACCACTTACTCGTTAAGAATAGATGGAGAGGACGGCATGCGACAACGTAAGGTCGTTTTCGAGATCGACCGTCGCGGTGGCCGGCAGCACCCAAGCCACAACCAGCTCAGCCAGGCCATGGGCACTTGCTCCGGGATCTACACAACCGGTGTTACCTCTTATTATCCTGCCGACCGTTGAACTCAGATGTTTAAGTTCGAATAATGATTTTTAAAAGCTTATTGGCCATCATAACTCTCGAAGTATAGACGTGGTAAGAAATGACATATTGATAGAAGAAGATTCATAAATGCACCTCTCATAATGCTTCGAGTGAACCCAGACTGTAAGAAAGAAACCCTAATCTAGTCGTTATGCTAACCCTAGAGAATGCAACACGTAAGTATCAACGCGCAAACAGACCATAGGTCTTCATTGCTGCTGTGGCACGAAACTAATATCTACCTATCCAGCTGCCACGATGATATGCTGGATAGGGATAGAGGGGTGACTAACCTAATGGGGAGGGAGGATCCTAGGTGTCATCTGATCCTCCCGGTCTCACAACCCACCCGATTTGATTCCGGAAATCATCTCTCCCGAAAACCAACCTTGGCTGACCTTTGGACCTTTGAGTCCCCATGACTCATTGTTATTAATGGGCAGCCCCTTAACATGATAAGCAAGCTTATAAATGCTTGCTTAAACCTTAACCTCACCTAAACATAGTACCTAACTTCGAAATTTACTACTGATTTAGAAGTAGTACCTAAACTAACAATCTATTGCACACCATCCTTGTTCCGTTTCAAAGATGAGAGAGGGGCACCACCCTCCCTAGGCTTAACTTACAAACTCATCCTGAAATTTTATATGACTGTAAAAGAAAATTCCAACACCAAGTAAAAGAAAAAAGTGAAAATAAAGAACAACTTCAAAATTTTTCTGTTTAACGTTATAATATTTAACTATTTTATTGACAAATATGAATATGTTGGTCTTATATTTAAAAATCTGTACCTTATACTATGATACTTAACTTCCTACCAAATTATTTTACTTGATTTAACTTTAACTTCAGATAGTTAATTATAAAAATTCTATAAGGAAATTCAAATTGAAAATGTAATTTTTAAAGAGTACTGTAAACTTGTAAATTTTTTTTGGCGTATTATCACGCGTTTTACAACTGAACTATATTTTAATAAGTATACTAATATATCTTTCATTCATAAAGTTGTTTGGCTCATGGACCAATGTCAACTAAGTGTTGATCAGTAGAGAAAACGAAATGAATTATAATCGCTATGAAAAGCTTTTCGAAACCCGGTTGGAATACGTCACGAAATAAAATTCGTATGTAAGAAAAAAAATGATAAATCTTTTTACCGCGGCGTTAGAAAATTATCGACGACTTGTAGATGGATATAGTATAGGAATCAAGTTTGATTCGTGTCGATACTTGAAGTGGGTGTCGCTATCTACAAAGTATTCTCGAAACTAGCCCGGAGAAATAACCTTGTTGAAAGTGTCAAGATCATTACAAAAAAAAATAGAACGCGAAGGACAAAAGAGAAACTGTTCAAGATATTTCGCCTGAAGCAGTGGCCAAAAGACAACAATCACAAACAAATATACCCTATACGTATGAAAACAATTCGTGTCCACACGTATATTCGAATTTATATATTCAATGTCAATAATAATAATATAGTCATGCAAATCATTAATAAAAAGGTGAATATAATCAATATAATGGTCTACCAATTGGGTAGTTAACTTTCTGAAACTCCACTTTACGTTGGTCCGGAAGTGCACTTCAGAATCCCCTGTAAGATGGTTAGTAAAAAGGTAGGATATCTATAGATTACGTTAACTATTATAATTGAACACCAGCGAATCAGCTGTAGCTGTATTGCGATGGCTATACAAATGCTTAAGGGATCAGCATTTGATACCAACAGGTAGGTACCTTAAGAATCGTATTAGTGTTTTTACGATTTACGATTAACCAATGCCCTCAAGTACATTGGATACATTTGAGAGTACACGAGTGGTTGAGGTTACAAATAACAAGGCAAAACGATACACGATGTCAAGGAAAGCACGGATATTTACGCGAAGAAAAGGAAGAAAAGTGATAAGAATTGAGTAACTATAAGTTATTCTATGTATGTACGCGGCGTTAAACGCGAACGCGGAAGGTCGCTACCGACGCTGAAGCTATGTGCCTACTAGGCTGAGTGATTATGTATATATATATATAGAAACAAGAAGACAATTTAAGTTGATTTATTAAATTCTGAATTCGACGTTCAAGTAATTTGCTTTTACCGACCGAATAACAAAAAAAAGGTAAGGGATTTCCTCCTTAATAATCTTACTCCGAGAAACCGTACCACTAAGGGTATCTTAAAAACACGAGCTTCAAATACTCACGGAACGAATTACGTTTCTTATCTTCAATCTCTATTGCAATCGCGAATCACGACAAGACGGTTAAATGGTATACGAGTAATTTAAAAGTTCGAATATTAATGCTGATTCGTTTCAGTAATACATTTAGAATGAGTTAAGGTTATAAATAGCACACTTTATGGCACCAAATAGTATATGATAATACTTAAAAATACCTACTCAGTTAAATTTACTCATGTAATGGGATTGGAGGAGGAGGCGTGAAGTCCTTCCATTCAATTATTTCACAAAAACATAAAAGTTATCTGAACCACCGTCCGTGGTTGTAGGCGTGAGACGACAGCGTTGAGCGTCTACAGCCTAATTTACAAATTCTTGTAGATGAATTTTTCATGAACGGAATGTACTTCGTTCTTATTATAACACACACAAAATCAATAAAATATAGCAAAATTTTTACCTGGTCAATCCAGTAACATTATTAAATTTTCGAATAAAGAATATACATATTTTTCTCAGAAACTGATGTACGAAGTGGAATTCTGGAACTGACGCAAATCTGCTGCTCCTGCGGTGCTCCGGAAGTGAATTTTTCTTGTAGTTAGTGTATTGGGGACCGGCATCTATGCTTCTGCATACGCCAGACGTCCTGCTGCGTGGTAAAAGAAGTAGGTAAAGGTGCTCCTCCATCCACTGGCAATGACGTCAGCCAAATCGTGACTGGGTGTCCTTTTTCTGATCACCAAAATCCGATTCGCTTCGCTGAAGGTGCTTCTAAGGCAGTGCATAAATTCTCAGACAGCTTACGGTAGGTGTCCGTAGGGGAGTTCACAATGACACCGACCCCTAAACGGATCCTTGAAGTAGTTGGACACGTGGGTGGGCCGAGTAAATGGGCCGCCACCGAGTTGTCGCGTGGTATCTCAGTGCCACGTTAAAGGGTGCGAAAAATGCGCACAGAACAGCCTGCGCTCCGTTGCGGTATCCAAGGTTGGACACAGTGTGTATTCCCAGGCAAAAGTGGGTGCCTGTAGGGGCCTGACGAAAGTGTAGCACTAGGGTGTAGTAAAAGATGTGTTTTTCCATATATATATAAAGATATGGTGAGTACGTTGCATAAGCTTTATTCACAGTATAATACACCGGTTATAAATTCCTTAGTATATAGATGATGAGTAATTCCTCGGACGACACGTGTCTCGTCCAACGAGTAGTATATATGTCCGAAGATAATGTGACTTGGAGCATTGAGATGCAAATCGCTGGAAATTACCAAAATTCCGCAGCTTCGTCCGTCCAGAGTAGCGTCTATAATTAATTAGACCACTACAATCTGCTATAGACCATCCTATTGGATTAGAAGAACAGAAATTTGGGCGTTTAGCCAAAGTGCTATGTGTCGCTGACAGAGGCGGCGTAGATGCAATACGGCGTCACCTAGGAAAATGTTCCTTTGGTCCTCCATTGCACTACGATGTTTAACTTACCTTTCTTTGTGGGTTAAAATTCCTCCCGGATTGGTCAGAAGTACATAGTAATGTACTTAAATAGTTTGAAAGTGATTGATAATTTTCTTATAAAAAAAATGGACGACTTGCTGCGATACAAAAAAAATTCTGCTGAGGGTGATGTTCCTCGGCTCGTGTCTGGCTTCTAAATGAAATCCACATAGGATTTCTCCTAGTCTATTCTCGTTTTCCAGGTAGCTGTCGCCATTTTAACATTGTTGTTTCCTCCTTTCCAATCGACTTTCCCATGTGAAGAATTGTTTGACTGAATGAAATATTGAATCTTAAGGACTCGATTACACTGTACCGATTGTTCAGAATTGAACTCTTCCTGTCAAATGATAATTTGTGATGATGGAAAAAAAGGTAGATAATTCCGTTTCATGTGTTGGTCATCTTGACAGACTCAAATGATGTCATCGCAGGATTAACATCGACATCAAATTTCCTCTGTTAATGGAATTTCGGCGTTGACATTTTCATGAGTATGATTACTGGTAATACGAATACAGTATTTTGTAATAGTACCGATAGTTCACATGGAATATTAGGAAGGGATATTTTCACTAAATCAGCTAAGTCAGGGTTCGGGTGACGTATAATGTCGGGAAACGAATATTGTACCGTAGAAACGGTAATTAAATTCAGATTGCCGTGAAGGTCTGGCCTAATTATGTCATGAATATTTTTAGACGGAATAGGTGGTAGGGAGTATAGAAACGATGTGGTGTCGCTAGTATCATTAATAAAATCTGTCTGACATCTGTCAGATGCAATTCTTTGTATAATCTTGTTGTCATATGCGACATCACCGATATTTCCTATTTCTTTCACCGGTACGACCTACGTAGCAGCTGTTGCTATTTCGCTCACCAATTAGTGGGGATAAATACTTGTATTCAAGGAATAGTCTGTATATAACTCGTATGAGGTAGTGACAGTCGCAGCATTTATGTCTGTTCTGAATATTGCACGAGACTTATCGGACTTACGCGTCTGACTCTGATTGTTATTGGAATGCTCAGGTGAGATGTCACCGTCGCTTTTTGTGTGGTGAATCGATACTATGACGCACATGACAGGTTGTCACTTGGAGAAAAATTATTCGGCCGCTTCGACTAATTTCTTCCCCAATAGTAGTCTGGATTCTGCCTGTCATGCTAATTCAACTCCGGCATTCTCTGAGTCATACGTATCTTTGTTTTCTTTGCTGTGCTTTGATCGGTGCGATTGTAGCGCCTGCCTCACTTGGTGCGAACGGGATGTTATTTTAGATAGTGCGTATTAGCTCTATCGTTCCATCATGTCTTTCCATCGAAAATATATTGGAACGAACACATGCTGGAAATTAGATAGCATGGGGAATTTTCAGAGTCCAAAAATGGGGATTGGAATCCGTTCGTGTGTGTGGATTCTAATTTAAGTGGAACCTTCTTTGGGTGGATTTCATCGAGTGCGTTCAGCACGTTGCGAGTAATGTAGGGGTCTCGCATGTAGATGGCACCGCTGGTGTACAATGATTGTGTACTGGCGAGGAAGTTCACCCTACAATTTTCAGGATAGCTTCAACATAAAAAAACATCAAGCCTCTGGTTAATATTATGTTCTTCAGAAGGTAATTCGTCAATCATTATATTCATTATTTCGGAAGGAAAATCATTACTTTTATTTATCAACTCGGCCCAATAAAAATGAAAAATTCATGTAATGATTAGGTACTACATCAACTTTGAGTGTCCTTATTTGCCCTCGGAAATCAATTTGAACTAAAATTGAACCATAAGTATATAATTTGAACTGACCCAATCCTCTAAATTGTGTGCTTTGGATATGATTGGAGATCAAATTTTCCGGAACGGCATCGATTTTCACAAGATTAACCGGACTGCCAGTGTCAAAAAGAGAAACGAATTTGTTGCTTATGTGTACAGAACCATCAACAATAAAAGCGACACTTACCTCATTTAGTTCAGATATATCAGAAAAAGTTTGGTTAGTTTCATTTTTTGTACCATCATTTAAAGTAGAACTAGATCTGGAACTGAAATTGTCAACAAGTGCTATTTGATGTGAGTTTCTTAGAGCTGGTCTTGGACAATCGCGCAAAACATGTTGCAAAGACCCACAACGGAAACATGATCCTCTATTTCGCTTTGGTTTTGGGCAAGCAGACGAGAAGTGTCCAATTCCGGAACAATTGAAACAACGCACAGCTTGGGCGGAAGAGGAAGCAACTTTCGATGACCGGTCGGTCCTTTGTTTCGTTGCATCAGAATTTGAACTGTTTTCATATCTTTTTGCTTCTCTTAGTTTTGCATACCTATGTGACAATCGCTTCAGATGTGAAATATTTTGAGCTGGATAAGGAACAGCAATATTGGGGGAACGATTTTGAAAACCATCGATGATAAACTCCACAGTCTGAGTTTCACCAATGTTGGCACGTAAAGACAACTCTTGCATCTTAAGAATATACCCCATTATACTGGTTTTAGCAGAACTGAATGTTGTTTTCCTCATCCGATCAATGACTTCAGCAACAGTATAGTGGTGGCCAAAATTCTCCAAGAAATTAAGACGAAACTCTTGATATGTTTCAGATGCGTCAATACGTAGGAACCATTCAGCTTCAGATTCAGGCTTCATTAATCGACGGATGCTCTTCAAACGGAATATATCATCGGAATCAACGGTATCATATGCACGCTCAAAATCAGAAATCCATTTGTAAGCATTATATTCTTCAGAATTCGAAAACGGGATTACGGAATGCTTTATATCGTTAAAATCAACTTTCGGAACTTCAGTCGGAACTTCCACAGCTAGTTCTTTTCTTAATTCAGCTAATCGCTTGCATTTTTCCAGCAACCGCAGTTCAGCGTCAATTTCGGCTTCTTCCTCTTGAAATGGCTCCTGTTAAGTATCAACAACACCCTATTCATTATATAACATCTACTATTATCAATTACAACTATGTAAATCCAAATACATTCTCCTATATACTTACTCGTACTTACGTTAATAAAGATCAGTCTTACCTAAACCACGGACGTGTCAACATCATTTGCTCATAACATGGTGTCAGAAGTGGGATCTTCCTAGCAGGATGAATACGCAAAACCGGATTTTCTACTAAGTCTATGTCATAGATAAAATCTTTCACGCAACCAAGGCCATCGAAAATGGAGTCATCGATTTGAATTTCGTTGACGCGTAATACTAGGTTGAGAATTTCACAAGCTTTTTTGCCTAATATCGGGAACACTTTCTCTACCACAACCTTGAAATTGATTTTTACATCTTGTTTGCGCACTTTGCATAAAGCATTTACTTCTCCTATGACATCAACTTTGTTATTGGCAAATCCTACTAAGCTCTTAGTTTTTGAAGGAAATAATTTAAGTTCTAATCTGCTCACAATGCTTTCTGGTAGAACGTTGCATTGAGCCCCAGTGTCCAACTTCATTTTTATTTTGTTCCCCATAACTGAGACCTCTTCTAGCCAATTCTGTTTATCATCATCCTCAACATTATTAACTGCGTCTATATACAGAAGATCATCGCTACTTATACTTTCATTGTCTTCTAAAGCATTTACTGTATTTACTTGTGTACTTTTTTTACGACGACAGCATTTCGCATAATGACCCGTTCTTTTACATAGCCTGCAAACTGCATTATGTGCTCTACATTGTTGCCTGCCATGACGAAAACCGCAACGTGAACAATCATATACTTCATTGTTCTTGTCATTACAGTTAGCTTTTGTATGTTTGTTCTTAAAAGCTTGTCTACTCCACTCGCTTGCTGTTGACAGTTATTCGAGTTATTTTGATTTCCATCGTTTAAAAAAATCGACATCATCTGAAATTATTCGGTTACTGAAACTCTGGTTTCGAACTTTTGGTATTCCAATGAAACTTGAAAGCGATAATGGGCCTCAGTTTTCGTCAAGAGAATTCAAAGAATTTGTGAAGTCTTGGGAATTTCATCATCAAACATCCAGCCCATACTATCCTCGTTCAAACGGTCTCGCTGAGAGATATGTTCAAGAAGCGAAAAAGATTTTAAAGCGATGTTTTTTGGATGGATCTGATGTGGATTTGGGCTTACTTAACTGGAGAAATACGCCGAGGGACAATGAAATGCAGTCTCCAAATCAGAGATTAATGAGCCGATACACAAGATCAACGTTACCACTTACAAGAAATCAACTTAAACCTAGCATAGTAAGGAACGTCAAGCAAAATATGTCGCAGTCCAGACTCATCGGCAAATATTATGCCGATGCCAAAACGCAGCCTTCGCAATCTTTTAACCCAGGAGATAGAGTATGCATTCAAAAAGGCGTACGCAACTGGACTTCTGGTGAAATCCAATCAAAAGCTGAATCACCGCGTTCATACATTATCCGTACCGATGATGGCAAAACCATTCGTCGAAATTCACTTCATTTAAATAAAACTAATACTCATATAATTTCAGAAAAAAGTATTGCAGTTAATCCGCATAATCACATACCACATGAGGCAGCTACTGAAGATTCAGGGGAAAAGAATCAAGCGATCATAGATTCACAGATTTCAAAAAGTACTTCCAACCCAGAACCTACTTTGAATATCAGTAACGATATTGCAGCCTCAACATATAGAACACGATACGGTCGTACAGTAAAACCTGTTATTAAATATCAAAACATATGATAAATCATATACATAAATTATACACAGTATAAGTAAGAATTTTGTTTTATATTATCACAAATTAACGATGAATTGAATTGTTGATACTCATATAAATTGAAATTGAAATTCAACAATAAATATTTGTATCTTACTTTTGAAATTAAATTTGAAGTACATATAAATGTAAAATTTTTAAATTGAATGAATTGAACTTTCTATGAATTAAAATTAACTTCTAAAAAAGGGGGATGTTAAGTATCAACAACACCCTATTCATTATATAACATCTACTATTATCAATTACAATTACAACTATGTAAATCCAAATACATTCTCCTATATACTTACTCGTACTTACGTTAATAAAGATCAGTCTTACCTAAACCACGGACGTGTCAACATCATTTGCTCATAACAGCTCCCTTGAATTAACAATTGGAGCACTTGGATTGGAAAGATGTTCTGGCGGATTATTTTCTTCAATTAACTCATCTACAGCAGCTGTACCACGTATGTGTTCTGCGTATAAACTCCTCAATTCTTGAGTCGATGCAGTTTTTGAAAATTCAACTACACAATTATTTAATGCTACAACGAGTTCCTTTTTGTTCGTTTTTGAGCAATCAGCCATTGTATTTCTATTTTTATTTAACGGCTTTAACGAAGGTATCCCACTTCTGATGTTGTAACCGACTTTCAATTTTTGTTAAAGAAACAAATTTAAATTCAGATTTTATTTATTATTTCTACAACAAGAAAAACGTTTGCTAACAAAATCAGATTTAATAATAATGATCATTAATTTTAAAAATAACAAACTATTAAATGTATATTGCGATTGAAATTAAATCAGTTAAAGTTAAGTTCCTCACAAAGAATACATATTAAACTTACAATGTCATCCAAGATTATTTTGCTTGGATAAATGTTAGTATTTAAATATTTAGCAGGAAATTATTTTGTCCAAGTTTAATATTATCCATGACCCCCGTTGAATTTCATTTATTGCATTAGATTGACTTTTAGTTAGTGATTGATTTAAGTTAATGGCCTTTTTTCATGCGGAGAAAAAAAACTTACTTTCCCGAGTAATTGGACGATATTAATATAATTAAGATGTCAACTTTAGTGCCTTTTATACTTAGGTAGTGCTATTTCCTTGTTTATTTTTTTTTTGTTGCAAAAATTACCAGTCCAGTCAACAAAAATTATCCAATTTGCTTTTTATGCTCATTTGTACAAGAAACTGATACATTCCATTTTTTAAAAATTTCTTCCAGCCATGTTTCTATCAAATGTTCATCATTCTGTCTGTTTGTAAAATTTTCTTCAAAAATTTTTTGGAAGCTTCTAACAGTTCCTTCGAAAAGTATCGATGGAACTGTTAGTTTTCCAAACTCTGAGCTTGTTGTTATGCTTTTATAAGCTCTGAGCTCTATAAGCAATGTTTGTTCTCTGGCTGGGTCCGTTCCCGTTTCATTTGCCAGGAAATGTGAGCATATTTAGCAATTGAGCTTTTTTTCAATTTCTGTGCTGCGAACCCAGCGAAGTACTGCTGGAACACAATAGAAAAACGCAGCCGGAAACGCAACCGCAACCGTATCGCATGCCGGACGTACCTAATTAGAAGTGCCCACAATGGAGTCGTACGTACTCCACGTTTTTTTTACAATTTCCACTGAGAAACATACATATATATGCATATATCATCTTTAATATATATATAACATATATCGCATCATGTATAGTCTTTTCTATAAATTTGTAATTAAATGACCTAATTTCTAAAAGGATTTTATTAGCACGTTGCTCTTTTTTTTTATGGAATGTCAAAAATACGCACGTATTTATTAAAAGTTGGCCAACTCGTCCGTCGCCGTTTGCGACTGCGTTTACGGATCCGTCTCGTTGTGTTCACAACATTGAATTCGTGTGTATTCAATATTTTGACGATACGGATGCGTTTGCGGATCCGGCTCCGGCACCATTGTGTTCCAGCAGGTACATAGCAGCTGCCCTCTGTAGTTGCTTAGAACACTCAATTGGTTGGTGACTTTGAAGAACCGACACCATGTCTTGTGGCACTTCATCGCATTCCATGATTTGCGGTTCTGGCGGCAGGATTTCATCCTACGGAATATTATTATTCTCTTCCAGTTCAAAATGCAATTCATTACTCAATATATTATCTTCCAGTGGCTTTTGTACATCATATTCTTCTTTTTACTTTCTTCGTCATCCGAATCTTTTTCCGTGTCCTTTCGTTTTTCCTTTTACATTTCCTTTTGTAAATGCTTTTCAAACGCAATACTTTTTAGCAAGGATACCGCTCCAGCATCCTCGTATCCTTTAGATTTCGGATAAATCTCCAAGCCGAAGGGTGACTATCCTAAGAGCCGTTACTGCAGCGCACCATGGAGAACAAGTTTTCTGCTACATCAGTATTAAAATGTGCCAGCAGAAAGTAGCTTTGCTCTTCATTTTTAAAATGTTCCCACATTTAAATGATTCCCACTATCGTCTGCTTCAGTCCTTTAAAGCAGGAAGGGATGTGTTGTGCGCCTGATGATCGCCACGTTGAAATCCAGCCAACCGCTTTTTTTAAGCAATCTAAGGTGTTGGTAGATGCCGAAAGAGCCTGTTTGTTGGGATTTCTTGAACGAAATTGGCCTGTGTTAAGATTGTCAAAAAGATCGTTCATCTTTTCGACAAAATTCGCTGTTGCCAAGACAACTTCTTTCTGCTCAGGCTTAAATAATTTTGCTGTCAGTGCATACATAATTCCTGTGTACACATTATGACTGAAGATCTGGGTGGCCAACTTCACACTAAATTTCTCAAAACTAGTTGGGTTGATGTGTAGAGAGCTTGAAACAGACCCGAAACTCTCCTTTCGAGTCTGCTTCAACTAGCATCGTAATTATTTTGAAATCCACAATTTCCTTCCCAATGTTAATTACTGAGTGGTTCAGCCATATATTCCTCACGCTCTTAAAAAGGTGCGGGTAGTCATGGAGCAAGAAAATTTTGTTCTTTTCAATAAAAATATATGGTGATTCATCACACAGGCCCTGAGCAAGTTTTCTGTATGCTGGCACATTCATGGAGCCTTGATCACAGCTTGTAGCGACAACCGTTAAGCGACGGTAATATGCATAATAAGCATGGAAATGCTTTTCGCACATGTGAGGGTTTTTGGGTAAAATTGTTATGTTCGCATGCCTCATCCAAATCTGCCGCTTGTAGTCATCCGGAACTTTGAAAAAGGAGATGCAACCTAATTTGTTTGCTTTTCTCCACAATTTTTGTAGGCGCAAAAACCCAACCAACAATTTTGCTTCCGATTTCCAAATTAAAGAGTTATTCGTAGCTATAGTGCTTATTATAGCCCTTCTGAATGGAAGTAAAATTGTTATTGGAGCAAATGCTGGTATAATTCATTCTTTAAATGTTTTCTGTAAAATATATTACAGGCGCAATGAATCGACTTCTCTGTAGCCACACTATATTCATACTATAAAAGAAGAAAGACGTATTTGATGCAATATTAAACAAGTAGGGAGTATTCGCTCCTATAAGCATCTTATAAAATAATTATCGAAGCAGGACTGTTCACCACCGCCGGTTCACCACCGCCGGTTCACCACCGCCAGTTCACCACCGCCAGTTCACCACCGCCGGTTCACCACCGCCGGTTCACCACCGGACGGTTTACGAGAGCTGGTCAGGTAGTGTGAAATGGTAAAAAAAATCTATTTAATGACATTTGTTTGGATTGGTTTGACATATTTACAAATATAAATTTATTTTTGGTTCATTTCATACCGTGTTTTCTTCTAAACTTATTTTAAAAATTTGTTTATCTGGTAAAATTAATTTAATTTGTCTGCCTGGTCTGGTCAGAGACTGTGTCTCTCTGATGAAAATAAATTTGTTAAAGTAAAATGCGTTGGAAACCAAACTATAATTAATGGAAATGATATAACAGCACGAATTTAACAGGTAAACCAAAGATTTGCGAAGTTTTCCATAATCTGCATTGGAGAACCTTATTTTAGAAAGGAACTATAGGTAAGGTTAGACACAGCAAATATTAAATTCAATAAAAGCATCATCTTTTGCCCATATTCAGGAGAATTTTAAGAAAAGAGGATGTTCGTGCTACCGAGAAACGCTCAACTCATTCAGCATTTTTGGTACGAGAAGAAGGCTTCTCAACTCTCTGTCGAGGTCTAGTTCCTGTTCTGCAAAGTTTATGCATTTCAATACAACTGGTCCAAACAAGGCAACGCCATCGATCGAAAAGTGTTGAATTTGCAAAAAATGCTGGGACAATCGAAATGGTTATGACCATTCTGAGAGCACAATGCGCTAAAGGACTATTCCGTGGATTGGAAGCTGAAATTCTACACACAGTGCTATTTGTCGCTCTGATGTTTCCTATTTATGGGAAGGTTGCCAAAGGTGTTGGAGTGGTTCTGACAAAGAAATCCTAAAGAGAACCTGCAAAAGAGATCTTATCAACTAAACCAAGGGTGCTTGTTGTAGGTTAAGAACAAATCAAGGCTGTGTGTTAAAGTAGATTTTAATTCAAGAAAATAAAAAAAAATAAAAAAATTTTTAATGTGATTTTTTTTGTACGTTAGATCCAAACAAATATGGTTATTTTTTAGCATTGTGTGAATGTCATTGTGGAAAAACGGAAAAAGAATTATATGTTATATAAATATCGTAGTTCTTCTATCTGGACGAAGGGAACGATGTTTTCAAACGTGACTTTGCTCAAGACACCCTAGAGGGTTATTTCGATAAAACCATCCTGCCGAAGGTTATGCAAATTACGAACTTTGGAAAATGTGATAGAACAAAGTACACTCTTTTGGTTGATCAAGACACAACCAAATTCGATTCACCCTGGTATGCTGAGTCAAGCAATATCAAAACAACAAGAAGTCAGGAATGTCTAGCCTCAGCTTTCGAAGAATGAAAACTGTACGTCTTGGTTCTGCTTTTTTTTTTTTCATATATAGGACCGGTCTTTATTAACTTGGGGCATACATCATTTTCATTTCATTTTCTTATACATAAAATACTTTTCTTGTTGGTTTGGTAATAGTTTTTTTTTTTTTTTTTTTGTTCCTATCCTTTTTATACCCTATTCCATAGAATGGGTATATTGTATTTGGTGTGGAGTTTGTAACATAGTGAAATAATACCGTTAGGTATAGAAAAGTATATATATTCTGACTCAGAATCAAAAGCCTAGTCGATTTAGCCATGTCCGTCCGTCCGTATGTATACTCTCTAGAGGTCGCAATTTTTGAAATTTGGTATATATTATCTTTGGTTCAAGAGTAAGTAAGTAGTAAGGCTACTAAGTTCTTGAACCGGTAAAATCCGCCAACAAACACGCCCACAATCGCCATTTTTGTTGAACAACCTCAATTTGTATGTATAATTAAATTATGTTTTTTGTACAGTTACGATAAAAGCATAACGCTAAAATTTTGCACGCGCAAGCTTCAGGTAAACCTTCTTCCAATTAAATAAAAAAATTTCAGTTTGGGCGTGGCTGACGCCCATTTTTCATACAAAACCATCAATATTGTTTTTGTAAGAAACCAATTGTTATATTAATGCGAAAAACATTAAATTTTGTGGATATTACTTGCACATAAACATCTTGTGTATGAAATCAAAAAATTTGATTTTGAGCGTGGCTGACGCCTACTTTTCACTAAAAACATAAAAAAATTGTTTTTGCAAATAAATGGTAATTATAATGAATCCGCAAGCATCTTGCGTCTCTTAGTAGAAACTAAAAACTTTGTTTATGAAAAGAAATTTTTGAATTTCGGGCGTGGCTTAAGCCAAGTTTTCATGAAAGAACGAAAAATGTTTTAAAAATTTAAGGTACTACCAATGTTCAATTAAAACCTTTTTCCCTTCCGTTCATTACATGAAAAATATTTCTACATTTTCTTGTGTAAATTTTTTCAATACGACCACTTTTAAAGGCGTGATTTTGATAAAATACCTTTGTTCAGGTAAGATCGTTTAAAAATTACTCGATTCAGCTGTAGTTTTACACATATGCCTAAATACTGACTAATGATCAAAGCTTAGTTAGTGCTTTAAATTTTTAGGACACGTCCACTTTTAAGGGGCGTTTCGTCAAAAGTTGTAATATGCATTAATTTTTTAACTATCGGTCGCAGTTTTGAAGTACAAAGATGAATAGATTTATATTCCTTGGTTACGTAGCAGAGTGTGGTCAAAGAATTTCTAAAAACACCCATAATCGCTATTTCAATTCAGTCTAATTTTTAAAAATTTTACTTTTGTCTTGTTTTGTTCAAATCGATCTGCAAGCTTAAAATTGAATGATGAGCTCATATAGTGATTACCCTGGCAATAAAAAGTCTCAGCTGTAGGCTTGGCACACGCCTTTTTTTATTGTGACAGCAGTTATTGTACATCGGCCAAACAAAATGTATTTTATTGAATTTTTCCCTGCCTGCTAAAGAGGAATTTTGCTTCCGATACTGGAACAGCGGCTGGCTGTGAAGGAGGCGAACGCATATGCATATATGTACATATACAAAACTGTGGGTAATAGGGTATCCAACAGTTCGTTGCAAACGTACTGTAGCTCTCGATTATGTTTCTTCTTCTTTTTGCAAACTAACGAACTATAACTTTTATTAACCAACGTCTCCAGCTTTTTGAATGCATTCTTAAAATCTTGAAATCCCAATTAATCCTCTTGGCGATGACAAGTACCTCATGTCACTGCGAAAGGTGTGTATTGGTGTGCTGAGGTTGACATTATTTCGAATTTTGTCTAAATTCACTAAGTTTTCTAACCCCAGGTAAGTGTCCGAAGCAACGAACCTGTAGGTACAAATGGAACACTGTGTGAAGTTAAATCAATGTTATTTACTCAAGAACGTGAATGTTTTTACCTGACAGTCTTCTTTAACAAGATCCCAGAAAATAAATTTGGCACCATCGCCGTACATTGAGTTATCCAAGCTGAAAACAAATTCTTTCCTGCAGGCATTTATATCGAAGTCAATTTTGTGGAAACGATCTGTAGGCTGTTTGAAGTGAATCGCACATAGCAAGAACAATGCTCCCAACTTGTTCATTGTATTTTTGGATGCAAGAATGCGTTTGGCATAGTGAATGCAGGCGTTTGTGGATTATCAGGCGTTTGTGATTTTGTACAGTATGAGATTAGCCACTGAAATATTGAAAACTCAGTAACAAGATATTAAGATAAAAATAGAGATTGCTACTTACAAATAGATGCTCTGGGAGACTGCTGACTTCCATTGGTAGACAAATGATTAAAATCTTGGGTTTTCGTTTGCAATAAAGCTATCAATTAATAGCTAATTTCATTGAGGGTGGTTAAAATTACAACTTTAAGATCCAAACAAAAATAAAACACCGCCACTTCTACATTCACAATATTGCATTTAATTTGACAGCAACAACTTCCGCCCTTGTACGGTATTTATTTTGAAACAGCGATGTTTTGGTCTTTTCAATTTGAAATGAAACTTCCAATATTTGTAGGGCCGAAAAAATTGCAGTAGCGTGATGTTCGACCAATATAAATCGACATTATATTCTTTTTCTAAGGAAAAATGACGTTTTAATTGTCAAATAAAATGTTCAAAGTAGTCGGCAGGGTAGTTTATAAAAAATAATTGATGCTCGAGTCCTTAGGCCTCGGCTCCACTAGAAATATTTATTTCGGACATTTTATCACACATTATTTCTGAAATTTATATTTTTGTACTATGTGTGCAAATTATGTCGTGGAATTTCTTTCTTCGTCATGAAGCAGAATACGAAAAAAACACAATTTTTGAGTGAATCCATTTTCGAAGCTCATTTGCTGCAAGACATCCTTCGGGAGGAAGAAAGTGACTACAATTTTTTTTTTTGAAGAATGTCAATGAAATGCAAACATTTAAAAAAACATCAAATAATCAACAAACAAAAAATTTAATGCAAAAGCAAATCGTTATGTCAAAATTTGTAAAAAGAGTAGGTACACGTTTTGTTTGATTATGTATGTTCAGTGAATTTAGAATATCATGAACTGTCAGATATATTTCCGAATTTATTTCTTCTTCGAAGACAAGAAATAAATAAAATCCAGATATAACCCTGGGCCTCCACTAGAAATAAATGATTGCAAGAAATGTGTCATGTAGTCAATATTTCTGGTAGAGTCCCCTTATGTCTGGATTTTTGATGTTTTTGGACATCTGATGTCTGTATTTATTTCTTGTCTTCGAAGAAGAAATAAATTCGGAAATAAATCTGACATTTCATGATATTCTAAGTTCATTGAACAAACATATCAAACAAAACGTGTAATCTTGTTACATATTTTGACATTTTAATGATTTGCTCTTGCATACATTTTTTTTTTGTTGATTATTTGATGTTTTTTAATTGTTTGCATTTTATTGACATTCTACAAAACATGACATTCTCTTTCATCCTAATGAATGATGTGTTGTAGCAAATGAGAATGGATTCACCCAAAAATTGTGTTTTTGTTTCCTTTTTTTCGTATTCAGCTTCTTCTAATTTTTCTAGAGCCTGAAGCGCTAAAATTAAACGACGAGATCCACTTGGCCATATCATGACAAAGAATGAAATTTCATGACATAATTTGCCCACATAGTACAGAAATATAAATTTCAGAAATAATGTCTGACGTCTGACATAATGTCCGAAATAAATATTGCTCGTGGAGGTGCGGCCTTACACGGTGTCTCCATTGGACAGAAAACTTTCTCTGTTTCTGTTTTCCATTCTGTCAAAAATCTGTCCACATTTTTAAGGTGGGCACATTTCTGTCATGACAGACCAATGCCAATTGGGAGATTTCAGCCAATGCTGCTTTTTCTTATAAGAACTACTTTTGTTGTTCCACAAACCGCCATATCTATAACAATTAATTAACACGATTGTTTCTTTTCGAGACATGGCGCAGTGGAACAAGTAACAAAATAATTTAATTTTGTTTGACTATTTTTAGTTGTCACCCAACTTTGACAAACGTAATGTCAAAATCTGTCTGAATTTCTGTCCATGGAGAAGACTAGACAGAAATCTGGACAGTTCTGTTTCAACATATTTTCTGTCTGCAGTGAGGTTGTCTCCATTGAACAGTTTAACAGACAGAACAGAAGGTACGACAGTTTTCTTGCCAATGGAGACCGCGTGTTAGGGGACTCCACAAATTTAAATACTTTTAAGGGTAGTACGCATTATGCCACAAAAAAGTTTGTTTTGAAAAATGTCAAATGCTGTAATGAATGCATAAAAATGTTCTTTTATTTATTTTTTTCAAAGTTTTGGAAAAAACTTTTTTTTACCAATTTTTTGGAGGATTTTTTAGAACTGGCACTTTCTAGATCACGATTATGCATTTTTGAAGTCGCTACGTTCCTTAGTTTAGCCGCAAGTCAAAGTTTAAGGATGTCAACTTTGATGCCTCAAACACGTCTAGTTTTGCCGCAAATCGCGATTAAAGATAAAAATCAACTTTTCATATAATGTGATGCATCAATTGAAAGGTTTCACTTCCTAGATTACGAATATGCATTTTTTGAGTCACTAGCTTATACTACGTTTTCATTAGGGCAAAAATGTGATTTCGTTGAAAATTTCCAAATTTGAGTCCACTTTCCATACAAAATAATATTAAAATTTTGTTTGATTTGGACGAAATCAAGGTTGCAAATTAAGTGAAAACAAATCAAACGCAACTAAATTGAAACAAATTGAATAGACATTTTCTAAAATGTCAATTTAAAACAAAATCCAAGTCAACGGCAAAAGTAAACAAACCAACATGCAAAGCAAACGGCAGAAGTAAACAATACAAAATAACAATTTTGAAATAAAATCCAGGGCAACGGAAGTAGTAAACAAAACAAAACAAGAAGAAAAAATGAAAAGGTTGTAAAAAAGAAAAAGAAAAAAGATAGCCTGTTGTCAAACCAAATGTGCAAACCTAGATGAAAACACTTTTTTCGCAAATTTTCAAATATCATAATTTCGGCCCTAATGAAAACGTAGTATAAGACGCAATTCTGAAAATAAATTTTTGAAAATTTTGAACAAAAAACTTTTTTTACCAAATTTTACTTTTGAATTTTGTTTAGAACTGGCACTTCCTAGATCACGAATATGCATTTTTGAAGTCCCAAGGTGGCTTGGGTTATAAGCAATTCAAGTTGAAAAGTGTTGTTTAAAGATAAAAGTCAGACTTCATATAATGGGATGCATCCATTGAATTTTTTTCACCACGCATCCTTTTTTTGGTTGTGGTAATTCCCGTAAAAGTGTGGAAATTGGAAGAAGACAGCAACAATCTTGCTGTAAAAACAGTTCTCACAAAATTAAAAAATTCCTGAGCCTGTCAAAAATTTAGCTCGAGAATAAACATGCCAGGCAATTATTATTTCATACGCTAAAAAAAACCCGAAAATAGTTTTTTTTAACATTTAAAATACTTGTGTCCACAATTTTATTTTTTCTTATTTCCAGCCACCGCTAAGAATTTCTTTTTCTTAATTGAAGTATGTAGTTGGGAAGCTTCTCACTTTTGGCGTTTATATTTTTATGAAACGAATTTAAGAACCTAGCTGTTAATTCATTTTCGCATGCCATTTGAAAAACCTGAAAAAAGTTTTTTAACATTTAAAATAATTCGGCCATTTTAATTTTGTTTATTTCCAGCCGCCGCTGAGAACTTATTTTAATCAGTTGAATTGGTTTGGAAACGTCTCACTTTTGACGTTTATATTATTGTTCATTTTTTAGCTCAGTCTATCCCATCTATTTATTTCGAGCTCTTGAAGGAGAAAAGAAATACGAATTCTATGCTTTGATCTCTCTGCAGCAAAAAAGAAACACATTATTTCTTTTTTGACAACTCAGCCTCTGCTGTGAATTAAAAAAGAAAAAAGCCTAATAGAACTTTTCTATCGCCGCTGTCATAGGTGTGTTTGATGTTCCCTGCTCCTGTGCGCACTGGGGAATATCAGTGCATTTCTTTCAGTTGTCAAAAAAACGAGATTTATTATATACTTCCACACAAACCACATTATTTGACGCTTTTAGAAGTGTTATTTCATAAATGGTTTTTTAAGAGTGAATATTGTTAAAATTCGTAAATTTAGTGAATATTTATAATTAGTTGATAGCTTTTCTTATAGAATTTTACACACACAAACTGTCAGAAAGCACGCATAAAAAAATAAAAACAAAATTAATTTGGTTTTAATTTCTATCGGGCGACGAAAATATGAAATCAGAGATCAAATCGAGTTTTTACCAAATGAAAATACCATAAACTTTGACAAATGAACTGTCAAAATTTGTATCAGAAGGTACGGCAGTTTTCTTGTCAATGGTGGTAACCGGCGGTGGTGAACTGCCCGGTATATCTACACTAACGCTATTTTCCATTGGGAGAAATTAGCTTCTCCTCAGGATTATTGGAATATAGAAATAAATCACTTTTACGTCTTTGTTGACAAAAATAAAAAACAACAACATGAATGATTAAAAAATCATCAAAATCATAATAAAGTAATCGTCTTAAAAGCAGATAACACCAAACAGGAACAGCTACACAAAAAATTACTAAAAGTGATTATTTCTCTTCTACAATAACGCAATGTGTGGCCAAAATTACAAACTTATAAACTCAAAGCCATTGTTAGCGGGATTTGTTGATTCCTTACACATAATGTCAAAAAGCTGGAAAACAAAATAAATTATTTTGTATGAATGAATTCATATGATATTGAAGACTGTGTTTTTAAACGTACCAATTTTCAAAAGGACCAAAAACTAATAGTCAAAAAACAGTAAATTATATTTAAATTGAAAAAGCATGCAAATGAGATTTCTCGCGACCAGTAAAAAACGTAGTGCAATTGTGGAAACTTGTGACATCAGTGTGTATGAACAGAACTATCTATAATGCTTACCCTGGACGTCACACATGCCAGCTACTGGCGAGAAAGTTGCAATACACTCACATTTTCTTTAATACACGTACTAACTTGCTTGCCAGTAGCTGGCATGTGTGGCTGCAGGGTAAGCTAAGACCGCGCGTCTATCCGACACTTTGCGTCAGCGGATCGATTTTTTTTTCAAACTGCACTTGAACTACACCAATGCGACACTAAAGGCTAGACCACACTAAGCAGCAGAGGAACTGCACTTCAGCGTCAAAGTTGGTATTTTACGCAACTATGATGTTCAACCGCAGTGCATCCCACTGCTGCTTAGAACAATTTAGCTCATACTCATACAAAGAATAGGAAAAGTTCAACTGCAGTGCAGTTCCTCTACAGTGCAGCTCCGAAAAACTCGGCATTCTTATTTTCGTTTCCAAAACATCCTTTCTATTTCATAATAACAAAGAAATATTTGATAAAACTCTTCCCTTCTCGTGAATATATTTTTCATATTTTTATAAAAAAAAAAATATTAACAAGAATGACAGATGACGCATTGATGTGATGCATTGACACTGCTGCATTGTGTAATACACACTTTAATACAAGCTATTTTTTTTTATTGGATAGTGCCGCACCGTTCCGCTTGCTTATCCAGTGTCAGATAGTGGGGCCTCACCTTAAAAGTATTTCACAATTCACACTACCTGACCAGCTCTCGTGGCAAACCGGCGGTGGTGAACCGGCGGTGGCGAACCGTCCCGTGGCGAACCGGTGGTGGTGAACCGGCGGTGGTGAACTGGCGGTGGTGAACTGGCGGTGGTGAACTGGCGGTGGTGAACCGGCGGTGGTGAACAGTCACGTACCGAAGCAGTTCAGCTATATAAAATTATATGAAAACTGACAGCCACGAGGCTATTCATTTTAAGATAAAAGAAAAGAAGGCCATACGTTACAGCCACTTTTATTCAATTTTATAAACTAAGTTAGACTAAGACAAATATTGTAATCGAAATTATAGTCTCAATAAAATCAAAGTCAAAGTCAAAGTGTGCAAATGTGTGTTAAATCTCAATTTAAAATGAGATTTCATTTGGGAGGTAAGATTTGATCAAACACCACAAAAAAATATGATCATTGCCCAAAAGAAAAACACTTTTTGATGTTTGATCATATTTCACACGAAAAAGAATTGATCAAGCGACCCAAAAAAAAATCACATTAGACAATTAGGATTGTTCGATTTCAATTGTATGCTTGCTTCAAAAATGCGTTCAGGGTCACAGACAATTGTAACCCATGACCAAAGAGGATATATACATAGAGTCCAATCTTTCCTACGTTCCATCCTCCTCCGTAAAATTTTCGTAGTCTCTTTCCTATTGTATTCATTGTCCGCGTGAAACAACGCCAAGAAACGATGAGGTAAGTAGTAAGGTGTGAACGCACACATGTTTAACAAAAAGAACAATATGACAGCTGTAGCACACACACATGTTTAACAAAAAGAACAATATGACAGCTGTGGCTTGTGGCCAAAATAAAAATAAGGCACAAGATTGGACTCTATGTATATATCCTATCCTCTTTGCCCATGACCAAAGAGGATATATACATAGAGCCCAATCTTTCCTACGTTCCATCCTCCTCTGCTAAAATTTTCGTAGACTCTTTCCTATTGTATTCATTGTCCGTGTGAAACAACGACAAGAAACGATGAGGTAAGTAGTAAGATGTGAACGCACACATGTTTAACAAAAAGAACAATAAAAAAAAAAAACAAAAACAGCTGTAGCACACACGCATGATTAACAAAAAGATTAATATGACAGCTGTAGCTTGTAGGCAAAAACAAAACAAGGCACAAGATGGGACTCTTTATATATATCCTCTTTGAACGGGTAGTTTGACGTTTTGTTTGGCACCATGCGCAATGTCATATCTTTATTAAGTCGTATCATCTTTGCATTTTTTGGTTTGATGGATTTTGGTGGAAATGTTTGGCAGCCATCTTTTATTTTCATTTTTTGAACTGCTCTGATCCTCTGATGGATTTTGGTGGCTTTGCAGAGGAAATGTATGAAATGTTCATATTTGATGTGGCAGCCATGGCATTGTATATACATTTTTATAGTAATTTCATGGAACATTTTGTTTTAGTTCTGAACGTCGTCGCGTCGTCAATGACTTCGCTAGTTTTATTATCTACTTTACATATATTGTTGTTTTTGCTTCCCATGGAGTTTAGACAAAAACCACTCAATTAACTCTTCAATCAAAGCTTGTGAACGTCGTCCATAGATGCCGCACAAAACGTTCCGCTTCTTGGGAATACTATAGATTTTAAATACCTACAATGGCCATGGTTGCCAATAAATAAATGTTTCTAGCAAAATAATATGTTTGGTGATTTAGGTAATTATTGTGGGTCTTGCACTTTTGTGTATAGGTAGGTAAATTCACTAAAGGATTATATGCGGCATAAGAAGAATATTATAAGGTAAAATACAAATTTAGGACGTGCACAATGGGTTGAAACAAGAAAAATAGTCGTATATCGGATTGGATGGTTTTTTTTTGAATTAGCTAGATAACCATTTTTTGGGAAAGAACAACTGCAGTAGGTATACCTATGTGCTTATAAATTTATGGTAGGTAGATTTTTTATAAAAGCCCAGAGATAGGTACCTATACTTAATTTATATTTTTTTTGGGCCAGTTATAGGTATTGTTATATCAATGGTTTTGTCTCTACTACAGTAAATATTGTTATGGTTTTTGTCTCTACTACAGTAAAATAAATTATGCTGAATCATTTTGCTGAATGATTCTGCTAAAATAACAATGGGGAATTTGAAAGCTCTGAAAGCTTTCAAAGCATCTTGACAATTCCGAATGGTTCGAGACTAAGACTGTTCGGGAAACTTTGATCCCAGTATAAATAGGACATTATATTAGGAAATGGACACAGTTTCGTTTTAACCGTGGTAGCGAATAAATGGTGAATAATTAGTGGTGCTAAGATAAAGAAATAAATAAAGAGTTTGAACTTAGATAAAAGTGAGTTTCATTTATTGAGATAATAGTGGTAATTTAAAAGTAAAAGAAAATAAGTTTTATTTTCGAACCCAAGGCTAAAACATTACAGTGGTGACAGAAGTGAAATAAAACTTAAGTGCATTATTCATTTGGACAAATAAAAGTGAAAAGTGATAAATTGACTATGGGTAAACTTGTAAATGCCCTTAACTTGATTGAACCTAGAGCAGTGTTAAAGAATCGGGGTCTTCCTATTGCTGGAACCAAAAATTACCTCATTATTACACTGCAGGAAAATATGACTCAGCAATATGAAAATCCAGACACATTTCTTCTGGATGTTGAAATACAAGACTAACAAGAGCAAGTAAGTACAAGCTCCGACATGTCTAATATGATGGCTTTCCTTCTCGAACGTTTTCAAGAACAGAAGAATCTTCTAGAAGAGCAAAGAAACGAACAAAAGAATCTTCTGGAAGAGCAAAGAAATGAGCTCCTAGACCGTTTTGATAACCAAGAGAAGAATCTGGAAGGCCAGAAAACCCTATTGGAAGGTAAGTTCTCTGAATTTGAAAGCAAGTTCGTTGCTGCTGAAGAGCACCTAGACAGCATCGAACAACAAATTTCAACTGTAGGCGCAAAGTTCCAATACAAATTCGACAATATGGCGAAGGAATTGGACAAGGTAAGAAAAATCAAAATCAGAGAAAGTTCTGGGGACTGCATGCAAAGAAGGAAATGCATCCGCCAACCTTCGATGGACAAAGTTCTTGGTCGATCTACAAGAGACAATTTGAAGCAGCTTCGACAACTAACGGCTGGGACAACGAAGAAAAGTTTGTTGCACTCAGAGGACCTGCTGCAGAACTATTGCAAACAATACCAGCAGAGTTACATGGCAACTTCAAAGCTCTTACTCAGGCGATTGAAAAACGCTTTGGAGATGGCCATATGCAAGAAGTTTTCCGGGTACAACTTAACACCAGGGTTCAGAAAATAGGTGAGACTCTTCAACACCTCCAAGCAGACATCGAACGCCTCGCTCATCTGGCATATCCAACGGCGGGTGAGGAAATTATTAACCAACTTGCTGCTGAAGCATTTGTCCGTGGCTTAGCTGATATCAACCTACAGCGAGCAGTACGAACAGCAGGAAAACGGACGCTTCCTGAAGCATTAGCGTTCGCCCTCACCATGGAAGCAGCAGAACAGGCTTCTCAGAGCATTCATCGGGTAAGAGAAGTAACTGTAGAGGAGTGCAATTGCCAGAGAACAACATTCCAGAGCAACTTCCGTGATGGACCTCTTCGATGCTGGAACTGCAACAAGACCGGACATCTCCAGCGCCAGTGTCGTATGTCATTAAGAAGAGGAGTTTGTCAACATTGTGGCAGCAGGAAGAACAGCCAAGAAGAGACTCACAAAACCGCTGCTGCAACTGTTTCCCACCCGGGAAACGAGTAAGACCCAACTTCACGGGGCAGAAGCTGGTTCCGGTTATCGATGGCCCCAGAACTACGATCCAGGTCTCGCAGACTAAACGAGACAATAAAAGTCTGACAATGGAAGCAGCTATAAACGACAAGAAATATGTGTCAACTATCGATACCGGTGCCGCCGCCTCCATCGTAAGAAGAGACGTGGTGAAGATGACATGGCTACACAACACCATAGCTACTGTCTGAAGAGGAGAAGTTATTGGACAATGTGGTCCAGTCACAGCAATAACAAGAATCACCGATGAAGAAGTACGAAATCCTGTAGAAGTCAAATCTTTAAGGTCCAAAATTCTCAAATCCTGCAAACTAAATCAACAACAACAACAGGTTGCTGGAAGCCTTATTAATGAGTTTGCTGATATTTTTGCTTCAAAGGATAAACCATACGGAAGAACACAATTGGTGCAACATCGCATCGATACTGGTGATGCAAGGCCAATCCGTCAACCTGCAAGGCGCCTTCCACTAGCCAAACACGCGGAGGTTACGGATATGATCTCGACGATGCAGAAAGAAGGTTTGATCGAGAATTCCAAAAGCCCTTGGGCATCACCAGTGGTCCTAGTCAAAAAAAAGGATGGAAGCACCCGGTTCTGCGTGGATTACCGAAGGCTGAAAGATGTCACAAAGAAAGACAGCTACCCTCTGCTTAGGATCAGCGAAACTCTTGATGCAATGGCAGGAGCTCAATGGTTTTCAACTTTGGACCTGAAAAGTGGGTACTGGCAAGTCGAAATTTACCCAGAAGATCGAGAGAAAGCATTTTCGACAGGTAATGGTCTATGGCAATTCAAAGTTATGCCCTTTGGCCTGTGCAACGCTCCGGCAACATTTGAGCGTTTGATGGAATGCGTTTTACAAGGGCTTACTTGGAAGACATGCCTGGTTTACTTAGTTGATGTCATCGTTTTTGGGAAAACATTTGACGAACACTGCAAGAACTTGAGAGAAGTTTTCCGGAGGCTTCGAGAAGCTCATCTTACGTTGAATCCAGACAAATGCACCTTTTTCAAGACTGAAGTGAAATATTTAGGGCATATTGCCTCGTCTCAAGGGGTACAAACCGATCCAGAGAAAGTGGAAGCTGTGAAGAACTGGCCAACTCCACAAGATAAACATCAGTTGAGAAGTTTCCTTGGGTTAGCCACATATTACCTGCGATTCGTGAAAGACTTTGCTGGAGTTGTGAAAAGCCTGCACCAACTCACAGAGAAAGGAAAACAGTTCAAATGGTAAGGTGATTGCGAGAACAGCTTCCAGGAAAAAAACACGCCTCTGTAAAGCTGCCGTTCTGGCATATGCTACGCCTGGGAAACAGTTCATCATCGATGCAGACGCAAGCAATGTTGGAATTGGGGCTGTTTTGTCGCAAGTACAGCAAAGTGCTCTCGAAGGCAGAAAGGAACTATTGCGTGACCAGGAGGGAACTTCTAGCTCTGGTACTAGCTACAAAACATTTTCATAAGTACATCTATGGGCAGAAATTCCTCCTTAGAACAGACTATGGAGCGCTAAGGTGGCTTTTGAACATTAAAAATCCCGAAGGACAAGTAGCAAGGTGGATTGAGAGGTTGCAGACATACCACTATGAGATTCAACATCGAAAAGGAAAACTATACTCTAACGCAGATGCAGTATCCCGACGACCATGTAAATCGAACTGCAAGCATTGTTCCCGTCAGGAAGAAAAGGAGTCCCTAGTCATTCAACGAGTGAGAGCCGAGCCAATTGCCGGCTGGAGTAACGAAGAAATCAGGAATGCTCAACAAGAAGATTCAGATATTGAACCCATCCTTGCATGGAAAGAGCACGGGGAGAAACCACAATGGGTTGCCATTTCCGATAGAAGCCCAGTGCTAAAGGCCTATTGGGCTCAGTGGAACTCTCTCCATGTACAAGAAGGTGTACTCAAACGGAAGTGGGAATCCGCAGATGGCAAGTCCTATTTGATGCAGGTAGTTGTGCCTCGGTCTAAAGTCAATGAAGTTCTCCGTGAAATGCATGATGGAACTTCTGGAGGCCATTTAGGAATCAACAAAACGCTGGAAAAGATCAGAGACCGTTTCTACTGGCTTCATGCAAAAGAAGACGTCGAAAGATGGTGCAGGAAATGTGACACTTGTGCTGCTACAAAAGGACCAGTCAGAAAAATTCAAAGTGCGATGCAGCAGTACAACGTTGGAGCACCCTTCGAAAGAATTGCAATGGATATTGCAAGTCCTTTTCCTGAAACCAACGATGGAAACCGATATATTTTCGTGATCATGGATTACTTCAGCAAGTGGCCTGAAGCGTTTGCCATTCCAAACCAAGAAGCAAAAACGGTTGTGGATCAGATTGTCTTCAATTGGATAAGTAGATTTGGTGTACCTAAAGAACTCCATTCTGACCAAGGGAGGAACTTCGAGTCAAATATCTTCCAACAGGTTTGCTCACTCCTTGGCATTCATAAGACAAGGACAACACCTAGCACTACAGGACATACTCCTTGGGAAATCTTGTTTGGTTCAACAATGCGGCTACCAAGTG
Source organism: Platycheirus albimanus (assembly GCA_916050605.2). Lineage (NCBI taxonomy): Eukaryota > Metazoa > Arthropoda > Insecta > Diptera > Syrphidae > Platycheirus > Platycheirus albimanus. The sequence goes on along the minus strand of OU696696.1, from coordinate 245,647,619 downwards.
AAGTGAAATTTTGATGCCCTCCAAATGAGCCACAAAGCCAAGAAGAATATGTGGACGATCTCAAAAAGAGACTCATGTACATTCATGAAAGGATCAGAACAAAGATAAAGGATGCCAGTGATCGCATGAAAATACGTTACGATGCACATGCAACGACGACAGGGTTTCAAGTGGAAGATCTTGTGTGGTTATAAGACCCCCATCGGGAAAAAGGACTGTCACCAAATCTCCAGCAAAATTGGGAAGGCCCTTACAAAGTTGTCACCAGAATCAATGATGTTGTTTACCGCATTCAGAGAGGTGTTAGAGGCAAGATGAAAGTTGTTCACAGGGACCGACTATGCCGCTACAATGGCCAGGAAAGTGAAAGATTTGTTCGGGACGAACAATCTTGAGAAGGGGGCAATGTTATATGAATGGTTTTGTCTCTACTACAGTAAATATTGTTATGGTTTTTGTCTCTACTACAGTAAAATAAATTATGCTGAATAATTTTGCTGAATGATTCTGCTGAAATAACAATGGGGAATTTGAAAGCTCTGAAAGCTTTCAAAACATCTTGACAATTCTGAATGAATCGAGGCTAAGACTGTTCGGGAAACTTTGATCCCACTATAAATAGGACATTTTATTCGGAAATGGACACAGTTTCATTTTAACCGTGGTAGCGATTAAATGGTGAATAATTAGTGGTAAAGAGTTTGAACTTAGATAAAAGTGAGTTTCATTTATTGAGATAATAGTGGTAATTTAAAAGTAAAAGAAAATAAGTGCATTACTAAAAATTTCAATAGTTGATTTTAAGACGATATGGAAAAGAGAACTTGGTTTTATTAATATAAAATAAAGCAATTGGATTCTAGAATTAATTTATTGCAATCAGTATACTTTATTTGATTGCCGCTTTTCTTAAGATCAGCGTTTATTATTTTACTGAAAAAGATTACAATGAATACCTAGATGTTTTTCGTTTATGTTTACTAAGAACTAATAAGAGCATAAAATTTTGAAAAAAAAATTAATATTTAATTACGTATAATTTTGAAAAAAAATTGTTTGAAATTTTTGTTTTTCAAAGTTTTGAGTTTGAAAATTAATTTTTCTAAAACGATGTACTAGAATAACTTTATTTGAAAATACAATTAAAGAAAAGATTTTTGGCTTTACAAAAACGTATATTATGGCATTATAGGAGGTGCGGTTATTTTTAAATATTTTTTTTTCGAATATGTCATTTTTCCAGAAAATTGCCCCTCCCGTTTAAACGGAGGGGAATAGCCCCCCCTCTCTTAGGATTTTGTTCTTGTTTTAACACAACCTATTCGTTCTGTTACAAAAGTACCCAAATAAGTTAATTTTTGAAATTTTGTCATACTTTGTGTCGAATTTACCCCATGTTCGTCACACCAAAATGCTGCCAGACAAATCTTTTTTTTGTCTAACTAATCAAAAGCTTTCTATTGAAATGAGTTACAACATTATATATGTGACTTGACTTAACTCATTTTTGTCACACTTTTGTGTCGAATTTACCCCATGTTCGTCAGACCAAAAAACTGCCAGACAAATTTTTTCTTGTCTAACTCCCCCAACGCTTTCTATTGATATGCCTTACAACATTATATAAATGACTTGATTCATTATGTCGTTGGCTCTTAGACTATTATGATTTCTTCCATTTTGACCTATTCTTTGCGACTTGAGTTGAGTCTCGTCATTCTTAAAGTCCACACCGTCCACACAAAGTCTGTTAATGAGTAAATTGGGTTGGGTACACTTCGTTCCAAGATACTTCGATCTTTGTATATAAAATCTAGTGTCTATATCTCTACTCTATATAAAAGAGTAATTTTGTTTGTGTGTCAGTTTGTCCGTATATGGCAGATAAACTGACGACACACCACTTACCTCGCAATACAGTGGATTCTAAAATCTTGCCCCATTCCCTGGCCAGGTTATAGGCTATTTAAATTAAAAAATAAATTATTTTAAATAGGTTTAATCTAATAATATTTGAACTTACCTCTTAAATTTATCATGAGAAATTTTATATTTCTCAAATATTTTTGACGTTTCTCCTTTTCCTTTTTTTCTTATTCCCTGTTTGTTTAGTGTGTTTTTGTTTACTTCTGCCGTTGCCTTGGATTTATTTCCAAATTGTTGTTTTGGTTTGTTTACTTCTGCAGTTGCCTTTTGTTTAGTTTTGTTTACTTCTGCCTTTGCCTTGGATTTATTTCCAAATTGTTGTTTTGTTTACTTCTGCAGTTGCCTTTTGCTTAGTTTTGCTTAGTCTGCCGTTGCCTTGGATTTATTTCCAAACTGTTGTTTTGGTTTGTTTACTTCTGCAGTTGCCTTTTGTTTAGTTTTTTACTTCTGCCTTTGCATTGGATTTATTTCCAAATTGTTGTTTTGTTTACTTCTGCAGTTGCCTTTTGTTTAGTTTTGCTTACTTCTGCCGTGTTTCTTTTCTGTGATTTGACATGAATGAATAATTTATGAAAGCAAAAAGCAAAAAGCATGTGTAAACATACACTTACGCGTTGGTTGGGAACATGCATGAAAGTATAATAAGAGTCTGTTGCTCACCAACTTTTCATGCACCGGTAACAGCAGTTGCTAACGTTTCGCATGTATTTAAGAAGTATGAATTTTTTCATGCACACATGGAAAGTTTGTAAGGAAAATTAAGTTTCGTGTGTAAGCTTTTACAATCGCGAAAATTTTGTACTCTCACGGTTACAGGCGCTCGCCGGTGAATTTATGCATGTGTAAGCCCGCCATTATTCCTTGCATTTCAGCTGAAGGTGCGTGTTTGGCATATGTTAGAAATAAATAGTTTGTTGAGAGTTTTGAAATGAACCTATTGGAAAACTTACAAGCGCCAGTGGATGGCAAAAGTAAAAATGAACTTGCAAGTGTAAGCTCATGAAAAACTGAAACAAAGTTGGGTGGTTCCCAACTTTTCATCCGCCTGCTATAAGAGTTGGTAGGATTTTACATTTAACTGTCATCTTTTTTATTCGCACATGTTAGGTTAGCAAGGAAAATCGAGTTTGCTATGCAAGCTTTCACAGTTGCGCAATTTGTACTTTCAAAGCTATTGTCGCCGATAGGTTAAAAACAAATTATGTGCGTTGAATAAAAAAGCAAACAGAGATGATATCGTTGGCCATTTCGGGAACCTTCAAATCTTTTTGGAAATAGTCATAAGGTCCATGAACGAAATAGACATAATGTCCATTGACCTTATGGCGAAATCGAAAATGTAGACATGTCTAATTAGTAAATTTTGAAATAGACATAATGTCAAGGTAATGGAAACGCCAAACAAAAATCACAAATGCATAAAAAAGACGAATTTCTGTTTTGATTAATTGTTTGTCCGTAGTCAAATTTCTTTAGTTGACCCATTCAATCGGTAGCGTCATGTTAAGAAGAAAAATGCCATCGGAATCAGAGGCCCATTATACAAAATAGACCTAAACAAAAGCATTTGATATATATAAATAATTTCCATAAATAAAACTAGACTTGAAGTTCAAAATTTCAATATAGACATTATGTCCACTTTAAAATAGACATAATGTTCATGGACCTTATGACTATTGCCTAATTGTTCAAAATGTCCATGGAAATTGTGCCTATTTAAAGCAGACATATTAATAAGGTCAGTGGAGCTTATGTCACACCCGTTTTGAATTACCAGACTTTCTTTTCTTTTACTGCCAGTTAGCCGGCATGTTTATAAAGTTTGTGTGTGTGAATGGAAAATATGCGTGTGTTGCAATTTTCGTGCCAGTAGCTGGCTGTGGGCAACGCTATATTGTATTCCTGCCCTAAACGCAGCCGCTGTATCGAAGAACAAATACGAAAAAGAAATTCGCTAAAATAGTGTTTTTGTTTACTTTTGCCGTTGCCTTGGATTTACATATTTCCAAATTGGTGTTTTGGTTTGTTTACTTCTGCAGTTGCCTTTTGTTTAGTTTTGCTTACTTCTGCCTTTGCCTTGGATTTATTTCCAAATTGCTGTTTTGTTTACTTCTGCAGTTGCCTTTTGCTTAGTTTTGCTTACTTCTGCCGTTGCCTTGGATTTATTTCCAAATTGTTGTTTTGGTTTGTTTACTTCTGCAGTTGCCTTTTGTTAAGTTTTGTTTACTTCTGCCTTTGCCTTGGATTTATTTCCAAATTGTTGTTTTGTTTACTTTTGCAGTTGCCTTTTGCTTAGTTTTGCTTACTTCTGCCGTTGCCTTGGATTTATTTCCAAATTGTTGTTTTGGTTTGTTTACTTCTGCAGTTGCCTTTTGTTTAGTTTTGCTTACTTCTGCCGTGTTCCTTTTCTATGATTTGTGCGGTTTACACAAGAATGAATAATTTATGAAAGCAAAAAGCAAAAAGCATGTGTAAACATACACTTACGCGTTGGTTGGGAACATGCATGAAAGTATAATAAGAGTCTGTTGCTCACCAACTTTTCATGCGCCGCGCCGGTTACAGTAGTTGCTAAGGTTTCGCATGTATTTAAGAAGTACTAGCCGCTCGCGTTTCAGCTGATCAAGAAGTAGACTGTAGCTTGAGGAGTATAGTTTATCGTCATCTAGCTTCTTCTTCTTTTATAGCTTTATAATTTAATACCTACATTTAACCGTGATAAAAAGAAACCTATGTGCTATACCAGATTATAATCTAAATCTAGCTATGTGCCAAATTTCATACAGCAATTCTGGTGTGATTTCGAAAATTAAAACAAATCTATCCCACGGGAACCATACATTTTACCGGGAATGTAGCCAATATGCTATTTCAGACTATAATCTATCTCTGTGCTAAATTTCACTCAGATGAGCTCAGCCATTCTGGTGTAATTTCAAAAATTTAAAAAAATCTATCCCACGGGAACCATACATTTCACCGGGATAAAAAGTAGTCAATATTCTATTTCAGACTATAATCTATCTCTGTGCTAAATTTCATTCAGATCCGTTTAGCCATTCCGGTGTGATTTCAAAAATTAAAGCAACATTTAATTTATTGGGTTAGGTGAATTTGCTGTGATTGGGGTTAAAATTTTGAGACCAAATGCGCTTTTAATGCTTTACACTTTATACCTCCGATGATATGAATCAATTCATTCTTTTGAAACATCGCACAAACCAGTGCGATGGCATTGATGTTTGCGATAGCGAAACCCGAAAACCAACAAATGATGGAGTTGACTAACAAAAGTGACTCAAAACATTTTACAAAAACAAGGCCTATTGATAGTCAATTGTCAAGCTTCATCCAAATCCATCAGTTGTCGGCAGCAATGAACGCATTTTCTATAAATCGTTCGTAGTGTTCTTATGTAAATAGTCCTTAGGAGCAAGACCTTTGCTATACAAATTTTAGTATTATCAAGAGGAAGCAATTTCTATCACAAACGCTACATGCTAGCTGTCACAAATGCTGTGAACCAGAGGGCAACTTAGTGGAAAGACACCATCAGAGAACCATAGATTTTGTATACAATGAATGTACTCATTAGTGCGATACGTAAATTTTAAATACCTGCAACCCCTGGTTCAACCATGGTGTCCAAATCCGAATAAAGAAACGGAATCGATAACCTTTGTCCAAAATATCATCTGCGTCAAATAATTAACAGCTTGGGCCAAACCGAAGACATTGTAAAATTTTAACTCTTCTGTTCTGGCCTATTTCATAAGCTCTTGGATATTTCGGAAATGTTATATCAACCTCGGTGCAAGTGAGTGTTACCATGCGTAAATTTGTTTCTGCAAATTTTGAGGTTCAAAATTTGCACTCTAGGATATTCTGATGCCAGCGCAATTTGAATTTCTGAATTTCTCTTCACTAAGATATTTTAAGAACAGCTGAAAGGCGAGAACACAATCAATTTGAAATTAGGGATGTTCGATTTCGGTTGTAACCCAATTTCATCCAAATTTGGTGGAAATGAGAAAATTCCGAAATGTGTTTTTGTATAGGAAATGATTTAATTTCGAATCTTATTCGGAAATGTGCTAGGAAATTACATCATTTACCCCAACGAAATTACAGTATAAGATTTGAAGGTACCCGAAATTAAAAAACAATAGCATCTCTGTTTGTTTTATTTACTCAACGAACATAATTTAGCAAAATGAAAATAAAAAACCCATTTTCTTACAAAAATTATGTCTTGGTTTTTAATTTCATTTAAAAGATATTGCATGAAAAGATTTACCTCGGGTGCCCGGGCAACGCCGGGTACTTTTTGCTAGTGTATGTATACAAAGGTGGTATGCAAATAGTAGGTGATGATTGAAATGTGTGTAGGTGGTGGGTGGTAGAGTAAAATTTAATTATTATATTGATAGGCTCATATGTAAGTAGATACATATTTACCTACATAAATATGTACCTAGGTTATTTAAAGGTGCGTTTTATTTTTTACGTAATTTATGTAAAAAAAAAAAAGTTTTTTTCAAATAATTTCAAATGCCGTAATGAATGTATTAAAATGTTCTTTTAACTATTTTTTTCAAAGTTTAGGAAAAAACTTTTTTTACCAATTTTTTTTTTTTGATTTTTTAGAAATGGCACTTTCTAGATCACGAATATACATTTTTGAAGTCGCTAGGTCGCTTAGTTTAGCCGAAAATCAAGTTTAAAGGTGTCGACTTTGATGGCTCTAGCATCTCTAGTTTAGCCGCAAATCGCCTTTAAAGATAAAAGTCGGTTTTTCATATAATGCGATACATCAATTGAAAGTTGGCGCTTCCTAGATTATGAATATGCATGTTTGAAGTCGCTAGGACGCTAAGCTTAGACGCAAAAAAAATTTTTCGTTAAGGCTTTAATATACAGGGTGATTCAGGAATGTTGCACCAAAAAGCTAGAGCGTGTAGGTAAAGTTAAGACAAGAAAAAAATCGTATGGGAGGGGGTCTATTCCCCTCCGTTTAGCTGGGAGGGTAAGAAAAAGTTTTTCCAAAACTTTGAAAAAAATAGTTAAAAGAACATTTTAATGCCATTACGGCACTTGAAATTATTTGAAAAAAAACTTTTTTTTTTTACATAAATTACATAAGAAATAAAACGCACCTTTAAATCATAATAGTTTGTGCATTTAGCTATATCTAAATGTAACATCCTATCACAATATAAAATAGGTATCTTCCTACCTTCCTAACAATAAATAACCTATAGGTACATACCTACACCGAGAGAAAAACCAACATAAAATCAAAGAAAACCACTTTAATATAAGCAGATTTGTTAATGATTCGGGGTTGAAGATGATAATTTTAAAACCAAAGAGAAACATCCTTAATTCAACTTTTGCCCCTTTATAATTCAATGTTAAATCGACTACGGTTCACTTCAAAACAAGAATGAAACTCCTAATATTAACGTTGCGTTGTTAATTCAAAGCATTTTCAACGTAAAATTAAAGATGATCAATGTAAAGTTAAAGACGTTTGTGTACTATTATAAAACGTTAAATCGAATACGATTTATAAAATTTTACGTTGCGTTTTTTTTTTCTCAGTGTATGTAGGTATATGTATGTATGTATCTACTTACATATGAGCCTATCAATATAAAAATTAAATTTTACTCTACCACCCACCACCTACCCACATTTCAATCATCACCTACTCACACTTCATTATAACTGCCTACTCTTAAAGCGCTTTAAATTATTAGAAAACTTGACAACAACAAATAATAATTGTACCTGCTCCTCCTTTCAACAATTATTATGTAAAAAGTGTAATGATATGTGGATCGCGGACTGAAATATTGTTTTGTACGGACGGATATGGAGTATATTTACGTTTGCTGTAAATAAAATTCCAAAAGGATTTAGGATCCATTTTTAAATTGCTCTGAACATTTTGTATGTAATTAAGATACTTAATACTTGAATCTCTGTTGAAAATATTTCTGGCCTCACAGTAACTAATAAAATCGGAATCTAAGCCAGTTTGTTTGTATTTAAACCATAACTTATTTCTGTTGTTTTTTAATCTCCGCACTTCACTATCATACCAACTTGGAGCAAGTGATTTTGATTTATTAGATATAAGTTGAACAGATGCCAAAAAACAATCAAATATTTTATATATTTATACATTATGTCGTCATTGTAGTTCATCAGATCAAATATGTAATTTAAAAAGGTGAAGGCTTCGTAGTAGGTATTAACTGAGCTTCCAGGAACAATGTACATAGTGACGAAATAGATATGTTTTCCTTGAAGATCCATCTTCACACATAAAAACTAGTGAAGTCACAAAACAAGATTTAACGGCAATAAGGATACCACCGCCAACAGTAGTAATACTCGGATCGAAGTATCTATCACGTCTATAAACATTAAACGAAGAATCAAAAAGTTCTGAGTCCTTAATTCCACCAAACAGCCATGTTTCCGTCAAAGATATGACATCGTAGGAAAAGTTCGAGGTATTCAAGTAAACTAAATTGGTCCTTGTCCGTAAGCCGTAGTCCGTAGTTAACGTTTCTTACCAAACAACTTTTCGCGCTTATTTTAAATCATTCATTAATTTGGTTTCCATACGAATTACCATTGCTTTTGATTTTTATATTGAAATATAAAATTTATATCGGAATTCGTTTAAATATAGTTTTTCTTAAAGCTACTTAATATTTAATTTGTGCTCGCTATTGTGTTAAACATAAATTACTGTTCGCAAGTGCGTTTGAAGTTGGTTTACCTTTGTGCTTTGTGTTGTCCCTGAAGTGATCCCTTTTTAAATTGGCCCCTTTTTTAATTATTGTGATCCTTTGGAAGTTTTGAAATTCGAGGATTTTCCTAAAGCTTAAGAAGTTTGTGTTTGTTGTTCTGGTTGGTGTTCCTTGTGCGTTGTGTTGTCTGTCAACATACAAATAAAAAGAAACAAAATCTGCCCCTGATTGCTTGTGCTCCCCTCCCCGATTGTAATTAAATTATTGTCGAGGATTTGAAATTCATAAAAAGAAATTTCAAGAAATTTCAAGAAATTTCTGTTGTGTTGCTGGATGCTGGTGTATTTCTATTGGTATTCTTATTTAACTACTTATATTTTTTCATATTTTTATTGATTTAGTGTATATTTATTTATTTCTTAGTTTTAAAGTTAGGTATTAATTTATATATACATATACATTATTATTTATTTTATATACCTTCCTATTAAGAAACAATTATTTACTATTTACTTACTATTTTTATTATTTACTATTTACTTTTAATTTAATTTTTTATTAATTTTCGTACATATTACAAGCTGCAATAAAGCTTATTGCGAAAGAATATTTCTCAATATAATATGTGTTTTATTGAAGCGCTTGCCCCCATAGTACAAATGTAGAGAACATTTAATGTTAAAATTATAGGATTTTTATAGGAGGAGGTTAAAAATAAAAAATAAAATTTTTTTTTTGTTTATTATTTCTTTTTATATTTTCTTGTTTTTTTGCATATTCTGTTAGGATTCTAAAGGTATTTAATTTGAGAATTATTATTTTTATTTGTGTTTAATGAAAATTATTTACCTCATGTCGGAATCAAACCCGGGTTCGTTGGCACCAATAGTCTAGATCGCTTACCGCTCGCCCAACTTCGTAATGGAATACATAGCAACAAATCGGTATCACTTTCATCTTGAATTTCAATTACCTCCTATGAGACAAAAGAGGCGAGGATAACTGTATTCACCCACCAACACAAATAAGTAAGTTTTCATAGAAAAAAAGTAGTGTGTGCTTCTGTTTTTGTGTGTGGATGGAGGATTTGGCGGAAGGAGGTGGTGAAAGGAATAGATTCGGTGTGGATGTGGCGGATCCAGGGGAGAAAATGGAGATGTAAACAGATTTGGAGGTGGATTGGGCGGTGGTGGTGGCTTCGGAAGTGGCTTCGGTGGTGGCTTCGTTGGTGGCGGCGGAGTAGACATGAATAGAGGTTTCAATGGTGGTCAAAAGGGCGCGAACATGAATAGCAAATTCAAAGGCGGCGGTGGCAAAAGTGGTTGATTTGGAAATAAAATATATATAAAAAAAGAATTATATTATTTCTTTTCCAAGTTCTTTTACAAATTAATCATATCGTGCTTCAAAAAGTAAAATGTTATGTTAGTGAATCAAAACAACTAAATACTTCCGTAATGTGAATTCCGTTTCATATTTTTTTCCAGATTTGATTCAATAAAGAAAAATTCCCCAATAGATCTCTAGCAATAACCGCCCACTGCGCTTCCCGGAACTACTTTTATCCAGCAAACTTGATAAATTTTACTCTTGGAGGATTTGTCACTTCCTCGCAAGAGGCATTACCCCGGAAAAACATTAAGCATGTGCAATCAGGGATTGAACTCAGATTTTTCGGCGTAGTTGCCCGACATAATAACCACCATGTAGTCACTAATTTATTTAAAAAACTGCAAGCAACTGGTCTTAACTCCTTCACATGAAAGTCATTAAAATTAGTAAAAGTGATTTTGGTGTGACGGGTGAAGTGGAAATGGGAGGTGGATTCTTATTTTATGTTTTGGGTGTTGTTAGGTTCATGAAATGCTATAAGATAAGTAATATAGGTACCCACTTCCACATGTTAGGTGGACGACGAAGTTTGCTTTTATTTGACTAATGGCTAGGGCTCAAACGAGGAATAGAAAGCAAAACTCGGTGAAAAACATTGAATTAACAAATCGTAAAATCACTATTCATAACGTTTTTTGGAAAAAATGTTGTAAGCCATCTGATTTCTTTTGCGTTTTTTCTATTTTATGAATTTTTCATTTCAAAATGGTTCGACCAGTTTTTGCAAAAAATGTTTTTAGAAAAACTTTTCCAAAATACACAGCCGTTTATGCTGTAGGTGCCGATACAGACAGACACGACCACTTTTTTCGACTTCCCTATCATCGTATGTCATTTTTGATTGTTATCTCAAATTTGTTTTTTCTACGAATGCATACCTAACTTGCCTTATAGTAGAAACCTATGATCGCATGTAAAAAAGGGCAATTTATAAATCAAACTCGACATTGAATAATGGATAAGGTTTATTAAATGTAAACAAAATGAAAGATTTAGAGTTTGGGAGGAGTTTATGAAAAAGCGCTTAAGAAAACAGAGACATAGGGAAAAGAATTTATAATTTTTTGTTAAATACATAGATAGTAATAATAGTAATTTTTACCTTTCACAAATCTTTGCGCTGGTGAATCGCAAACGAAGCAACGAATTTTAACGATAACGTCAGAAGTCTTCGACTTACAACAAAATATTCCAATGACCATTGCAGGTATTTGTGGCATTTCCGCAATATTAGATAATATAGGACAGAAGTCTATTTTTAAACTATTATACAGGGGTAAACCATCAATATTGAAGTTAAGCGATATTGTAATGGGCTTGCTGAGACCTTGGTATACTTTTTTTTAAACAGTTTTCAAGTCCGTTGTTTGAGTATTCCCCGTCACTTAGTTGAGAAAGTTGAATTGTTTTTGGAGTATGTAGTAAAGTTCGTGGATCTTCCGGCAAAATTGATGATTTGCTATTTGGAAGGTTTTCGTTTAAAATTTTTAGCAGAAAATTCAGTGCGCAATGATTTATTTTGAACTCCAACGCCCACAATCTCAAATTCGACAGAAGTTTTTGATTTGTTGTAATTCCATCATCTTCTTCATTTGCATCATCATCAGAGTCGAATGAAATATAATCATCATCGTTGTCTAAAACATTAAACAAAAAATTCGTAAAATACCAACAACAAATATTTAAATAAACAAATACCTGTGTTCGCAGAAGAATTGGCTGATTCAAGTGAGATGCTTGAAATTGTATTTTCTGGAAAATTGGTGCTCCTGATACCCTGTGTAGTGTCGTTCTCAATTATTGTGGATAAGGCTGGTGGAGTATTGTTTTTCGTAAACAATTGTTCACGCAGTTCAATCACTCTTTTTTGGAATAGTTCTCGATCTTTTTTTAGGCTAACATGATAGTGACCCGATTTCTTAATTTTTTGCCACGATTTAAATTTAATGTATAGGTACTTTATTTTCATAATAATAATAAGAAACGGAAAAGAATAATTGTTCTGATCTCAAACTAATAAATATGTGTCCTTACCTTAAATTTGTAAGAATTTGACAATAATTGCAAGAGTTAATTTTTAAGTACCCGAATGTAAAACCAAACAAAGTCAAAAAACGTTTATGCATTTGTATGAATTTGCACAGTTTAATATAATTGCTATAGCATCTATATTCCGCTTTAACACCCCGAAAAAAAGTTAAAGAGTCATTAATGTTACAGTTAAAAGTGCTTCAGGAATCTTTCCTAGTAGATGGAAAACAGCATTTGTCCAGCCCGTCCCCAAAAAAGGTGACTCCTCCTCCCCCTCCTCCTACCGACCAATTGCACTTACGTCCCTTCTTTCCAAGGTCATGGAAACGCTGATAAATCGTCAGCTCAAGAAATATCTCGAAGATCGGGAGCTTTTAAATGACCGGCAATACGGCTTTCGCAGCAATCGTTCCACTGGTGATCTGATGGCATATCTCACCGAGCAGTGGAACAAATCTGTGCATCGCTTTGGCGAAAGCAAGATTATTGCGCTTGATATTTCAAAGGCATTTGATAGAGTTTGGCATGAAGCTCTTTTATCGAAAATGCGTGCATTTGGTATCGATGATACTCTTATTCGTTGGATTAGAAGCTATCTTCTGGACCGTTCAATACAAGTTGTATTAGCCGGTTTCAAGTCTGATCTCCACAAAATAAATGCTGGTGTGCCCCAGGGCTCCGTTCTGTCTCCGACTCTCTTTCTCATTTTTATAAATGATCTCTTGTCTGTTACTTCTAATCCATTAAATTGTTTTGCTGACGACTCAACCCTCAGCTTTTCATATACGTTTGATAATTCACGGCCTTCGCCTTCGGACGTGTTATTACAACGAAATCGTATGATAAGCTCATTAAACTCCGATTTAAACAGCATTGTGAATTGGGGTACTAGAAATCGTGTGGAGTTTAATGCGTCGAAAACTCAATGCTGTCTTTTGTCGTTGAAGCTAAACATACCCCCTATGCCATTATCCATGAATGGTACTTGTATCGAGGAGGCCGAAAAGCTATCAGTACTCGGTATGTGTATCAGTGACAATCTTCGTTGGAATCATATACTTGAGATTGCCAAGAATGCTGCAAGACGCTTGGGCTTTCTTAAAAGATGCAAGAAGTTTTTCACCCCTTCTGATCTGGCTACAATTTACAAAGCGTTTATACGCCCTAAACTCGAGTATAACTCCCATCTCTGGGCAGGTGCTTCTCAAACTTTTCTTCACCTGCTCGACAGAGTTCAGAAAAAAGCGTTAAAATTGATAGGAGAGAGAAGCATTATGGAAACATTTCCATCCCTTGAACATCGTCGAAATGTTTCATGTCTTTCCATATTTTACAGATTCTTTTACAAAAAATGCTCACTCGAGGTAGCCAGTTGCGTTCCACCCCTTAAACATTTCCCCCATAATACTCGTCTTGCTAGGAACGCTCATCAGTTTACACTTGAGCCCAATTTCAGACGTACCGTGAAATATAGGGATTCTTTCTTTAGCCGTACAACACGAATGTGGAATGGATTGCCTGGCACAATTTTTCCTTACCATTTTGATCTGCAGACATTCAAGATCAATGTTCATCGACACCTCCTTTCCCTTCCTTCCTAACTTCCTATCGCTCGCGCTGTGACTTATCATTAAAAGGGATATAACAAACCCCTTGAGCGCGTGTGCATTATAAAAAAAAAAAAAATTATAAAAGTATCGTATATAAGTCCCAAAAACATTCTGCTATATAAAACTTACCATAGTTTTTATATAGGCGCTATAGGAGCAAAGCGATGGTCGCTCATATTACGTTTGTATAAATTATTTTATGATATAACTATTGGCACGAATGCTCATTGCTTCTTTAATATTGGAGCAGTATAGGAATAAAGCGATAGAGTCGCTCATTATCGGTACGTGACTGTTCACCACCGCCGGTTCACCACCGCCAGTTCACCACCGCCAGTTCACCACCGCCGGTTCACCACCACCGGTTCGCCACGGGACGGTTCGCCACCGCCGGTTCACCACCGCCGGTTTGCCACGAGAGCTGGTCAGGTAGTGTGAATTGTGAAATACTTTTAAGGTGAGGCCCCACTATCTGACACTGGATAAGCAAGCGGAACGGTGCGGCACTATCCAATAAAAAAAAATAGCTTGTATTAAAGTGTGTATTACACAATGCAGCAGTGTCAGATAGTGCGGTATACCATGCATCACATCAATGCGTCATCTGTCATTCTTGTTAATATTTTTTTTTTTATAAAAATATGAAAAATATATTCACGAGAAGGGAAGAGTTTTATCAAATATTTCTTTGTTATTATGAAATAGAAAGGATGTTTTGGAAACGAAAATAAGAATGCCGAGTTTTTCGGAGCTGCACTGTAGAGGAACTGCACTGCAGTTGAACTTTTCCTATTCTTTGTATGAGTATGAGCTAAATTGTTCTAAGCAGCAGTGGGATGCACTGCGGTTGAACATCATAGTTGCGTAAAATACCAACTTTGACGCTGAAGTGCAGTTCCTCTGCTGCTTAGTGTGGTCTAGCCTTTAGTGTCGCATTGGTGTAGTTCAAGTGCAGTTTGAAAAAAAAATCGATCCGCTGACGCAAAGTGTCGGATAGACGCGCGGTCTTAGCTTACCCTGCAGCCACACATGCCAGCTACTGGCAAGCAAGTTAGTACGTGTATTAAAGAAAATGTGAGTGTATTGCAACTTTCTCGCCAGTAGCTGGCATGTGTGACGTCCAGGGTAAGCATTATAGATAGTTCTGTTCATACACACTGATGTCACAAGTTTCCACAATTGCACTACGTTTTTTACTGGTCGCGAGAAATCTCATTTGCATGCTTTTTCAATTTAAATATAATTTACTGTTTTTTGACTATTAGTTTTTGGTCCTTTTGAAAATTGGTACGTTTAAAAACACAGTCTTCAATATCATATGAATTCATTCATACAAAATAATTTATTTTGTTTTCCAGCTTTTTGACATTATGTGTAAGGAATCAACAAATCCCGCTAACAATGGCTTTGAGTTTATAAGTTTGTAATTTTGGCCACACATTGCGTTATTGTAGAAGAGAAATAATCACTTTTAGTAATTTTTTGTGTAGCTGTTCCTGTTTGGTGTTATCTGCTTTTAAGACGATTACTTTATTATGATTTTGATGATTTTTTAATCATTCATGTTGTTGTTTTTTATTTTTGTCAACAAAGACGTAAAAGTGATTTATTTCTATATTCCAATAATCCTGAGGAGAAGCTAATTTCTCCCAATGGAAAATAGCGTTAGTGTAGATATACCGGGCAGTTCACCACCGCCGGTTACCACCATTGACAAGAAAACTGCCGTACCTTCTGATACAAATTTTGACAGTTCATTTGTCAAAGTTTATGGTATTTTCATTTGGTAAAAACTCGATTTGATCTCTGATTTCATATTTTCGTCGCCCGATAGAAATTAAAACCAAATTAATTTTGTTTTTATTTTTTTATGCGTGCTTTCTGACAGTTTGTGTGTGTAAAATTCTATAAGAAAAGCTATCAACTAATTATAAATATTCACTAAATTTACGAATTTTAACAATATTCACTCTTAAAAAACCATTTATGAAATAACACTTCTAAAAGCGTCAAATAATGTGGTTTGTGTGGAAGTATATAATAAATCTCGTTTTTTTGACAACTGAAAGAAATGCACTGATATTCCCCAGTGCGCACAGGAGCAGGGAACATCAAACACACCTATGACAGCGGCGATAGAAAAGTTCTATTAGGCTTTTTTCTTTTTTAATTCACAGCAGAGGCTGAGTTGTCAAAAAAGAAATAATGTGTTTCTTTTTTGCTGCAGAGAGATCAAAGCATAGAATTCGTATTTCTTTTCTCCTTCAAGAGCTCGAAATAAATAGATGGGATAGACTGAGCTAAAAAATGAACAATAATATAAACGTCAAAAGTGAGACGTTTCCAAACCAATTCAACTGATTAAAATAAGTTCTCAGCGGCGGCTGGAAATAAACAAAATTAAAATGGCCGAATTATTTTAAATGTTAAAAAACTTTTTTCAGGTTTTTCAAATGGCATGCGAAAATGAATTAACAGCTAGGTTCTTAAATTCGTTTCATAAAAATATAAACGCCAAAAGTGAGAAGCTTCCCAACTACATACTTCAATTAAGAAAAAGAAATTCTTAGCGGTGGCTGGAAATAAGAAAAAATAAAATTGTGGACACAAGTATTTTAAATGTTAAAAAAAACTATTTTCGGGTTTTTTTTAGCGTATGAAATAATAATTGCCTGGCATGTTTATTCTCGAGCTAAATTTTTGACAGGCTCAGGAATTTTTTAATTTTGTGAGAACTGTTTTTACAGCAAGATTGTTGCTGTCTTCTTCCAATTTCCACACTTTTACGGGAATTACCACAACCAAAAAAAGGATGCGTGGTGAAAAAAATTCAATGGATGCATCCCATTATATGAAGTCTGACTTTTATCTTTAAACAACACTTTTCAACTTGAATTGCTTATAACCCAAGCCACCTTGGGACTTCAAAAATGCATATTCGTGATCTAGGAAGTGCCAGTTCTAAACAAAATTCAAAAGTAAAATTTGGTAAAAAAAGTTTTTTGTTCAAAATTTTCAAAAATTTATTTTCAGAATTGCGTCTTATACTACGTTTTCATTAGGGCCGAAATTATGATATTTGAAAATTTGCGAAAAAAGTGTTTTCATCTAGGTTTGCACATTTGGTTTGACAACAGGCTATCTTTTTTCTTTTTCTTTTTTACAACCTTTTCATTTTTTCTTCTTGTTTTGTTTTGTTTACTACTTCCGTTGCCCTGGATTTTATTTCAAAATTGTTATTTTGTATTGTTTACTTCTGCCGTTTGCTTTGCATGTTGGTTTGTTTACTTTTGCCGTTGACTTGGATTTTGTTTTA
This sequence comes from Platycheirus albimanus, assembly GCA_916050605.2. Classification (NCBI taxonomy): domain Eukaryota; kingdom Metazoa; phylum Arthropoda; class Insecta; order Diptera; family Syrphidae; genus Platycheirus; species Platycheirus albimanus. The sequence goes on along the minus strand of OU696696.1, from coordinate 245,630,574 downwards.
AATTGACATTTTAGAAAATGTCTATTCAATTTGTTTCAATTTAGTTGCGTTTGATTTGTTTTCACTTAATTTGCAACCTTGATTTCGTCCAAATCAAACAAAATTTTAATATTATTTTGTATGGAAAGTGGACTCAAATTTGGAAATTTTCAACGAAATCACATTTTTGCCCTAATGAAAACGTAGTATAAGCTAGTGACTCAAAAAATGCATATTCGTAATCTAGGAAGTGAAACCTTTCAATTGATGCATCACATTATATGAAAAGTTGATTTTTATCTTTAATCGCGATTTGCGGCAAAACTAGACGTGTTTGAGGCATCAAAGTTGACATCCTTAAACTTTGACTTGCGGCTAAACTAAGGAACGTAGCGACTTCAAAAATGCATAATCGTGATCTAGAAAGTGCCAGTTCTAAAAAATCCTCCAAAAAATTGGTAAAAAAAAGTTTTTTCCAAAACTTTGAAAAAAATAAATAAAAGAACATTTTTATGCATTCATTACAGCATTTGACATTTTTCAAAACAAACTTTTTTGTGGCATAATGCGTACTACCCTTAAAAGTATTTAAATTTGTGGAGTCCCCTAACACGCGGTCTCCATTGGCAAGAAAACTGTCGTACCTTCTGTTCTGTCTGTTAAACTGTTCAATGGAGACAACCTCACTGCAGACAGAAAATATGTTGAAACAGAACTGTCCGGATTTCTGTCTAGTCTTCTCCATGGACAGAAATTCAGACAGATTTTGACATTACGTTTGTCAAAGTTGGGTGACAACTAAAAATAGTCAAACAAAATTAAATTATTTTGTTACTTGTTCCACTGCGCCATGTCTCGAAAAGAAACAATCGTGTTAATTAATTGTTATAGATATGGCGGTTTGTGGAACAACAAAAGTAGTTCTTATAAGAAGATTGACTTGCAAAAAGCAGCATTGGCTGAAATCTCCCAATTGGCATTGGTCTGTCATGACAGAAATGTGCCCACCTTAAAAATGTGGACAGATTTTTGACAGAATGGAAAACAGAAACAGAGAAAGTTTTCTGTCCAATGGAGACACCGTGTAAGGCCGCACCTCCACGAGCAATATTTATTTCGGACATTATGTCAGACGTCAGACATTATTTCTGAAATTTATATTTCTGTACTATGTGGGCAAATTATGTCATGAAATTTCATTCTTTGTCATGATATGGCCAAGTGGATCTCGTCGTTTAATTTTAGCGCTTCAGGCTCTAGAAAAATTAGAAGAAGCTGAATACGAAAAAAAGGAAACAAAAACACAATTTTTGGGTGAATCCATTCTCATTTGCTACAACACATCATTCATTAGGATGAAAGAGAATGTCATGTTTTGTAGAATGTCAATAAAATGCAAACAATTAAAAAACATCAAATAATCAACAAAAAAAAAATGTATGCAAGAGCAAATCATTAAAATGTCAAAATATGTAACAAGATTACACGTTTTGTTTGATATGTTTGTTCAATGAACTTAGAATATCATGAAATGTCAGATTTATTTCCGAATTTATTTCTTCTTCGAAGACAAGAAATAAATACAGACATCAGATGTCCAAAAACATCAAAAATCCAGACATAAGGGGACTCTACCAGAAATATTGACTACATGACACATTTCTTGCAATCATTTATTTCTAGTGGAGGCCCAGGGTTATATCTGGATTTTATTTATTTCTTGTCTTCGAAGAAGAAATAAATTCGGAAATATATCTGACAGTTCATGATATTCTAAATTCACTGAACATACATAATCAAACAAAACGTGTACCTACTCTTTTTAAAAATTTTGACATAACGATTTGCTTTTGCATTAAATTTTTTGTTTGTTGATTATTTGATGTTTTTTTAAATGTTTGCATTTCATTGACATTCTTCATTCCTTCGGGAGGAAGAAAGTGACTACCTTTCTTCCTCCCGAAGGATGTCTTGCAGCAAATGAGCTTCGAAAATGGATTCACTCAAAAATTGTGTTTTTTTCGTATTCTGCTTCTTCTCATTTTCCTAGAGCCTGAAGCGCAAAAATTAAACGACGAGATCAACTCGGCTAGATCATGACGAAGAAAGAAATTCCACGACATAATTTGCACACATAGTACAAAAATATAAATTTCAGAAATAATGTGTGATATAATGTCCGAAATAAATATTTCTAGTGGAGCCGAGGCCTAAGGACTCGAGCATCAATTATTTTTTATAAACTACCCTGCCGACTACTTTGAACATTTTTTGTATTGTATTTTATTGAGTCTTTAAAAAAATTTTACAATGTAGATAGATATACTTATACAATTTGTCAATTATATTTAGAAAACGGCGGCTATAATGTATTGCCTGCACTGGAATTAAAATGTTTTCCTCATGGATGTCAATTAATAGTGTTAGCTTGCTCTTGCTCATGGAGCTATATACTGTTGCGCGTGACGTATTGTCACTTTTGGATATTTACATATATACAAATAAATACTTAATCTAGCCTACGATAAACCTAAAATAAATAACCAGAAAATATAAACTATATAGAATATATAGATTTGTTTCGTTTAAATGGAAATTTTTAGAGCGAGTACGCTCTATATCTTATTGTATGAAAAATGAAATCACATTGAAAATACATGAAATAAAAGAATTATCAAGTTAACAGAAAGTATTTTTTAGAGCAGGAACGCTCTATTGAGTTACGGGAATTGGATAAATTACATGAAATAATAACATGAAATCACGAATAACGTTCACATAAAATCTTTTCTTTTAGACGATTACTTTACTATATGAATTAACAATCACTGGTTAGATTAAAAAGAAATTTGTAAAGGATTTCTATGTGAATAGAAAATTTTATAAACCAAGTTGCTGCATAATGACGTTGCTGCTGTTTGCGGTTGTGGTGCTTGTTGCTCTCACACCAATGTTAACTGTAGTGCCTTTTTTTTTTTCATTTGTGGGCTTTGGTTAAAACTCCAGACAATGTTCCTTGTGGAATTCTGTAGCCGATTAAAGATGAATTTACAGTTGCTGCTACAGAATCCGTTGTTTGAATTCGCCGCCAGTTTGCGGTGGATGAAAATTCCGAAAGTTTACCGCTCAGCCTGTTGCTTTAACTGTACACTCTCCCCAAAGTTACAGTTAATAACCGTGAAGAAACTTCTAGCAGTGCTGAAGGATACGGGACTTTCGGATGACGAGTTGCTGGGCACTATTTGTGCCCTGGTTGTTTATCGGTAGACCGATGAATTTTTTTCTTTTTTTAATTTAAATTAAATTTACTCAGTTACTTTTTTAACTCCCGATAAAAATTGAAAAAAATTTGCCAATAAAACGTTTACTTTTTTTTTTTTATTAGATTAATGGACGGCAGTGCTTGGCACAGCACAACCGTCCTCTATCACGACCTCGACATCTCCACACATTTGCACACACACTACAATAATTTGACATTTCTCAAACGTCAAATTTTGTTGTTTATTTTTTTAGCATTCTGTGAATTTCATTGTGGAAAAATAATTCTTTTTAGATAAGTGATCAAAGTTTTAAAATAATAACAAATAAATACAAACGGTTGAAGTGAAAATTAATTGACAATTTAAAAATAAATAGGTATGAACTTGCAAAATTAAAATGAACAGAGTGTATAATGAATTGAATCGCTTTGAAAAGGATGCAGTGATTGAGGCCGGATTTTATTCCTACTTCATAACAAAGCTGTTCCATAAGTTAGCAACGGTTGTGTCGAATTCACTAAAAATTTGTTAGGTATAGTTTTTTATAGCTTTCTATTCGATGGCCTTTCATTTTTTCCGGGAACACTTCTCCCATACAACCATTTGTAAACTTTTGTTTATTACTCTGACAATGTTCATGACGAAGTGTTTTTAATGCATCCTTTAACGAATCCTTGGTAGTTGTTATTTTATATATATGTATTTATTTATTCTTGGAGGAGCACATTGTCTTCGTCAAGAAAAACAATTCCCTTTTTATTATATACTATTGAAAAATTAATTAAATCTAATTCCTCAATGTTGCAATCCATCTTGCTAGTAGTAGCGGTAATATCACGTTGATTATTCAGACTTTTAATTAACTATAGGTACATTAACATTTATTCAGACTTCTTTGTATTAAATATACATTAACACTTCATATATACTGTTGTAGAGCCAAATTAAAAGACTTCAAACTTTTCCGGATTATAAATATTGTTGATTCCGATTAACAATTTTATTTTCTAAAGAAAAATATAACATTTAGAAAGAATAATAACTTAAATAATATCCAAACTTACATTCCTTTCGCTTACTTTTACTTTTACAACTTTGTATCTACAACTCTGTTTAACGAATGAATGAGCAAACTGAAATACAAAAGTATTCGATGGATTAAAAGTGAATTGAATTGAATTGAATTTTATTGAGTCTTTAGATCGATTACAATATTTGTCTTATTCTAGCGTTAATGATATTGTACAAAAGTGGCTGTAACGTATGGCCTTCTTTTCTTTTATCTTAAAATGAATAGCCTCGTGGCTGTCAGTTTTCATATAATTTTATATAGCTGAACTGCTTTTGCTCATAAGCGTTGTATACTATTGCGCATGACGTATTGTCACTTTCGGATATTTACATATATACAAATAAATACTTAATCTAGCCTACTATAAACCTAAAATAAATAAATAACCAGAAAATATAGACTATATAGACTATATAGATTTGTTTCGTTTGAGTGGAATTTTAAGAGCGAGTACGCTCTATATCTTGTTGTATGTAATGTAAAAAGAAATCACATAGAAAATACATAAAATAAAAGAATTATCACGTTAACAAAAAGTATTTTTTAGAGCAGGAGCACTCTATTGAGTTACAGAAATTGGATAAATCACATTTGTAAAATGAAATCACGGATTACGTTCACATAAAATATTTCCTTTAAGACGATTACTTTACTTAATAAATTAACAATTACCGGTTAGAGTATAAAGAAAATTTACAAACATTTTCTATGTGAATAGAATATTTAAAACACCAGGTTGCTGCATAATGACGTTGCTGCTGTTTGCGGTTGTGGTGCTCGTTGCTCTCACACCGATGTTAAAAGTAGTGCCTCTTTTTTCTTACAGTTGGTGGGCTTTGGTTAACTCCAGACAATATGTTCGATTTAGATTTTTGTAGCCGATTAAAGATGATTTATAGTTGCTGCTACAGAATACGTTGTTCGTATTCGCCACCAAGATTGCGGTGGAAGTTAAATCCGAAAGCTTACCGCTCAGCCTGTTACTTTAACTGTACACTCTGCCTCAAAAGTTACAGTTAATAACCGTGAAGTGACTTCTAGCGGTGCTGAAGGTTGCGGGACTTTCGGATCACAAGTTGCTGGGCACTGTTTGTGTCCTGGTTGGTTTTCGGTAAACCGATGACTTTTGTAAATTAAATTTACTCCGTTGCTTTTTTATTCACGATAAAAATGAAAAATAGTTGCCAATAAAACGTTTACTTTTTTGCTTTAATAGATTAATGGACGGCAGTGCTTGGCACAGCACAACCGTCCTCTATCACGACCTCGACATGACTCCGATGGATTAAAAGCAGACTACTCGATTAGACATAAAGCGAAGGAAAGCATAAAGATAAGACAAAAGAATTTTAATCAGGGTTGTTAAAACAAATTAAGAATTACAGTGGTAGTAGTTAATTCAAAAAAAATACTTTATAATACTTTATAATACTATTCGGCGGCTCGATGACATCCCGGGGCCCGTCTGAAACTATGAAGACAAATCTAGAACAGCGAGACGTCCTACAGATCTTCTTGTCTTAATGGATCCATTTGAAACTTGCACATCTGCTGTTCTGACTACTCCATCCGGTCCAGGATATGTTCTGACAACTCGACCCATCTGCCACGACGAACGAATTTCATTCGGATCGATTATAAGCACAAGAGCTCCTTCTTCCACAGACTTAGTATCGTGGTGCCACTTAGATCGTCTCGTTATTTCCGGAAGGTATTCACAATACCAACGTCTTGTAAACTGGGACATCAAATGTTGAGCTCTTCGACTGAACAGCCTGCTACTAAGGTCGGACTCATGAAAAACACCAGGCGCAGTGACGTCTCTGAAGTCTTCACCGAAAAGCATCGAGTTCGGTGTCAGTGGCTTTGGGTCCTCTGGGTCTACTGGAATATGCGTTAGAGGGCGCATGTTAATCTGTCCTTGTGCCTCTAGTAGGGCGTTACGCAGAACGTCTTCTCGAGGGACAATTCCCTTCAGGACAAAATTGATACTACGCTTGATAGATTGGATCAAACGCTCCCAAGCCCCACCCATCCAGGGCGAGTAGGCCGGTATAAACCTCCACAGTATACCTTCGTACTTGGACGCATAATCACCAAGAGCTGCTTCCATTTCTTTCGCATCTTTTTGGAGCTGGTTTTTGGCTCCAACAAAGTTAAGCCCGTTGTCGCTGTACAAATAACGGGTAACCACACGGTTGATGACAAAACGCCGGACAGCCATCGTACACTGATCCAAACTTAGGTCATTCAAAAGCTCGATTTGAACTGCTCTAAATGTCAAGCAAGTAAAAATCATGCCGTATCTTTTGACCGTCCCTCGTCCAAATTTTACCAACAATGGTCCGAAACAATCCACGCCAACGTGGGTGAAGGGTTTTTTATCAAAGGCTAAACGGGCTTCTGGAAGCAGTCCCATTCTCGGCATCACTGGCTTAGCCTTCAGAATTTTACACATATTGCATCTGGATCGAACTCTCTCCACCGCAACTCGAATGCTAATGATCCAAGCATGTTCTCTTATATCTGAGATGACTGACTCTGTTCCAATGTGTCCGTTTTTCTCATGATGATGGGCGACGAACAAGTCCACCAATGGATGAGATTTTGGTAAAATTGCTGGATTTCTTGCAGCGTATGAGATAAAAGCTTTTTGACCTCTGGAACTCATCCGGATAGTATTTTCTTGGTCCATGAATGGCGAGAAATTCATTATTTTACTTGAATTACCAACATTCTCTTTTGCCAACAGGGAAACTACCTCACTTGGAAATGCTTCTGACTGTATTTTCCTGAATAGCCAATTTTCAGCTCTCCGATACTCCTCTGGGGTAACAAAAGAACATATCTCGGTATCTTTTCTTCGGTATATGTTCGTAAATCGCAATATGAAAGCCATCACTCGAACGGAAGATGACCATCTAGCCCGAAATCTAGGCTTAATCTCATCGTATATGCTGAAAGAAATAGGAACTTGTTTATGTTTATCATGTACACAAACCTTATTGGGTTCCAGCATATCGGTACTGTGCTTGATTGCAACACTTTTTCCGGAAGTCACAGGCCAAAGGCTTATAGGATCAAGCAAAAATTCCGGTCCCTTAAACCACCTTGTATTCGTGTCACCAACTGATGGATCCTTCCATTTTGTAGCATCGTCTGCAACATTGTCTTTAGTACCCACGTGATACCATTGGCGAGGCGATGTTGAATCCAAAATTTCTCCGACTCTTACGGCAACAAAGGATGGAAACTTGAATGTGGTAGTGTTTATCCACGACAACACAGTATTTGAGTCAGAGAAATATAAACAATTGTGAATTCTGATAGAATGTGAATTCTTCACCGAATCTGCTAAACGCACTCCAAGTACTGCTGCCTGCAACTCCAATCTCGGTACCGATAGTTTTTTTACAGGGGCAACCTTTGCCTTAGCCATGACAAGAGCCACTTCCACATTGTTGTCTTTCTCGAAGCGCAAATATGCTACTGCAGCGAATGCCTGTTCTGAAGCATCAACAAAAATAACCAAACTCACCTCAGAATCATCTGGATTCCATGAAAGATAGCTGCGGGGAATCTTCAATCTTTCGATGTTCTTCAGCTCCAAGATGAAATCTAGCCATGGCTTTTTTATGTCTTCTGTTACAGGTTCATCCCAATCGAAACCTTCACGCCATACTTCTTGAAGAATGACCCGACCACGAATTATGTAGAACGCTATAAGCCCGAGAGGATCAAAAATCCTCATAACAAGCTTTAGAATTTCTCTTTTTGTTATATTTGCGTCAGGTAGGAGCATCTCTTCCAGGGAACTGTTGCTCGACAGCTTGTAGGTAAATTGGTCCAAAGCAGGAAACCAGAACATTCCCAAGATCTTTGAAACGATGTTGTCACAACTGTTCTTCTCCAGGCTAACAAGTTTTGCGTTGACGTTGCTCTGCGGGGTACTTTTGAGAAAATCATGACTGTTTGACTGCACGCCTACAAGATCGAAATTCATTGACTCGCAAATACGAATCGCGTCAGCAGTTACAGAGATTGCTTTCTCTACAGAATCGTGGCTGTTGAAGTAATCGTCTACGTATGTACGCTGTGTCAAACCATCGACCGCTTCTGGACACTCCAACCGAAATTTTTCTGCATGATGGTTCTTTATAAACTGAGCGCAAGTTGGAGAACATCTTGGGCCAAACATCATGACCTCCATTATATAAACAGTTGGTTCTCGAGTGCAATCTCCATCCCTCCACAAGATCCTCTGGCAATGTTGATCATCTTCTTTAATACGGATTCGGTGAAACATTTCCTTAACATCCGCATTGACCGCAATAGCCCGTTCACGAAACTTGAAGAGTCCAGCTTGGAGTGGCACTAGGTTATCCGGGCCTTTCAACAGAAAGGTGTTTAGAGAGACACCTTTTACCTTGGCAGCAACGTCACAAACACATCGAGGCTTTGGTGGTAGTTTATTTAAGTTCTGTACTAAGAACGTAGGGGCATACCATACTCGGGGCCAACTCTTTGCAAGCTCTTTTTCTGACGCTATTCTGGCGTAACCTTTCGAAATAAGCTCTTTCATATGGTTGGTCATCCACTCAAGTAGATGCGGCTTAGTCTTTAATGATCTTTCCAAACCTTTTAGCCTATTCAGTGCCATTGGGTAACTATCCGGAAGTTGAACATTGTCCGTATTCCAAAGTAAACCGATTTTGTAACGTAAAAATTTATATATTAGAAATATATAAAAAAAAAAGTTATCAGAAGTTATATGAAGTTATAATAAGGGAAAAACAGTTAAACGCCCGTCAGCAGACGTTAAACTCTTCACCTAAACACCCTATGGATATCTAAGATCCGAACCCTCTGTCCACCAACAGTACAAGCCAAAGAGGAAGCCGGAAGAAGCAAGCACCCATATCCATCCTTGACTCTTATATCAATGAAAGATATCTCCACCTGTATTCACTCGTGAACCGGAGTATTCAGCATCCCTGCAACAGACATACTTACTCTTCACTAACACGGCACCTTGCATCTCCCTACTCCTCTTCCCATTTCTTTTTAATTTCATCTTCTTCAACTTTATTTCCATCCTCATCACAGAAGCGAGAACCATCCACCAGCCTACCATAGGTACTGACTACAAAACCCCGTAGAACAGCCTAGAGGGTACCTGACGGCATGTTCCCGCCTATCCTCTACGAGCGCTAGGTGTTCTGCTCGCAGCTGGTTCACTTAGTAGCCTACACCTATAAACCAAGGACCCTACTATTATCCCTGCTGACATTTCTAAACACGCTATGCGACCTTATTAACCAATGCTTTATCTCTACCGGAGGTTCTGCTCCAGTCCGCATGCTTGAGTTTCGAGAAACATCAACCGTGTTTGCGTGAATGGGATGGTAGCAACCTTTCGCCGGCAACGCCCCCTTTCTCATCGGCTACCCGTGAAGAGCAGACGATGGGAACGGCATGCGACAACGTAAGGCCGTGGCCTAGATCAACCGTCGCGGTGGCCGGCAGTACCATAGCCATAGCTAGCTCAGCCAGGCCGTAGGCACTTGCTCCGGGATCTATGTGACCGGTGTTACCTCTTATTTTTCGAATATTCAATGTTAATACGCTTATTGGCCCTCATAACCATCAAAGTAAAGATATTCCCGAATTGAATTGAAAGAAAAGTTGACTCTATTGCACCTCTTCATCAAAAAGAGTGAAATCGTAAATCGAAAGCAAAGATTTCGTGATTATCTTTATCACACTGACCCAGTGAACGTGACACGTAAGATCCCTAATGCAAGCAAGTCATAGGAGTTCGTGACTGCTGTGGCATTTAATTAACTTCCGCCCCTTTTGCTGCCACGATGAATCGCAAAAGGTGGCAGAAGAGGTGTCTAACTATATGGGGAGGGAGGATCTAAGATGTAAAGCAGACCCTCCTAGTCTCACAACCCACCCAAAATGAGCACAGGAATCATCTCTCCCGTGTACTCATCCGTTGGCTGACCCTGGACCTATCGAGTCCCCACGACTCTATGATATTTGTGGGCAGCCCCTTAACATAATAAACAAGCAGATTAAAAACTGCTTGACTGAAACTCTAAACTATATATACCTAATAGTAATCATCAAAAAAAAACTCAATACCAAAGCTGTACTACATTACAACCTCCAAAAGAAAATTCGAACACACACCCACTTACTCCATCCGAAGGTTTTGTGAGGGATACCACCCTCCCTATGACTAACCTAAACCGTCATCCTGAAAATTCTGAAAGTCTTCAAATATAAATTTCAACAAAATGAATCAACTACAAAAGTTTCGGAAAAAACGTTATAATCAAATGCCTTATTTATTAAAATTTCGAATAAATCTTATACCAACTATTTTATAAGCTTATATCTAACCGATCTAACACTTTATTAATGTATTTCAAAAGATCTAAACTCTATTTGGAATAATGAAAACTTATTCACTTACAAGTAAAATTATGTCGTAAATAATTGTTTCTTTATCTTATTAAAATCTAAGAAATCAAGTATATGCGCTTTCTTATATGCGCTACTGAATTTTAATCTATAAATACTGGATATTTACTTACATGCTAATCAAAAAGTTACGGAATAATGAAATTGTGAAATATTCCTAGTAATATCATGAAAATCAAAAAAATAATTTGTGGAGCCGTTCTCCAAACGATACGCGGATCGTTGTCTGTTCTAAGAGACTGAGCTAATTATTGATAGTAAAAATATTCGTAGCTACAACTTTTTAAATGCGGCGTCAAAATAATCGCTATTCGTTGCTACTGTTTGTATAAATTCAATTTCTTAAACCGCTAGAATTATTCAAATTGGTCCTGTATACGGACAGGATAACTATAACACGAGGACAAAACACGAGATACGAAAGACTGAAATATCAGAGTATTCACCCAAAGCAAAGTATCAATCAACAAGGTCAAGATATAAATGTACCATATACGTATGAATCCAGTTCGGCTTCATGCGTATAATCGATCATAAATGTTTAAGTCAATATAGTGAGTAATGAAATATTAAACTATAAATTTAAATATATTATAAGTTGGTGACTGAGATCTCTACCAATGGGGTAGAATGAATCTCAAAACTCCACTTTACGACGTTTCGGAAGTGCACTCCAGAAATGTACCTGTAAAAGCTGTTAATGTTATATATATTGATGTCTATGTACTATTAGCACTATATTTCCTTATTATCGCTCTTCTACTGTTAGCTACTTGGGCTATAAAGCGAGTGATGATTAATTTTATCTTGAAGCTTTGAATGCTCAGATGTCTTGGGATTGAAATCGAATACCAAGAACCGATGTACCAATTGAATCTATATCCACTGCGATCAGGGTATGATTTAATATGTATGACGTAGGTAAATCGATCAAAATTAATGAATGACGAGACAGAGTTCAAAACAATCGACAAAATAAAGTGAAAATTTAAGGTGAGTGAAACAAAGTAAGTGAGTATTTAGTATGAGCGCTATGCTCCGAAAGTGATTCGAAAATAGAATCAACGCGGCGTTAATACGCGAGCGATTGGTCGCTACCGACACTATGAGTAAGACAAAAGATATAAAAAAACCGAGTACCAGTGGTAATCTGAACAACTGCTTGCAAAGACAGATTGTTATTGATGATTAAAAGCAATGAACGTTATTAAAGAGGATTCAGTACGGACGTCCGACACTGTCCCTTGGTCACAGACACGGATTCTGTTATTACACTATAGCAACTAGTGAGGAACTGTGCTTATATCGTAGCAAAAAAAAACTGTATCGACTGATACGAAATCAAATGAACCGATCTCACTTCACTCGAAAACAAAAAAAAAACTCATTACACAAAAAAAAGAAGGTAACGTTTAAACCGATGACACAGAGAAAGAAAAAAAAAAGGATATTTCACTTTTCATGCACAACCATATAAAATGTTATATCAAAATATATTCTACACTATTAACTTTGTTATATAATATAAATAGGAACACCTAAGGTTCAAGGTATAAATTGGAGTGGAGGAGGCGTTAGGTCCTCGCACTCGATTCTTCAAAGGAAGCGCAAAAATTATTCGTAAACCACCGCCCGTGGTTGTCTGCGTCTGACCAACAGCGTCAACCGCTGCGTCAAGCGTGTTTTGGATCAAATTCGATCTTATGAAAAGGATTTCTTTTTTTTTTTTTATGGAGTGGTATGAGCATAGGGCTCCCACTCGGTATGTCGACAAAGATAACACAAAAACACTAATAAACATAAATTCTTTGTTACCTGGATCTTATTAAAAATTCTATAAAGTTGGTAATAGTAGATAACTGATGTAATTCAGGAACTGCTGCATCCTCACGGAAGTTTCGATGGATAATAATAGCTCCTTCAATCGTGAGATGGGGCTTTCTGCATCACAGGATGTCTAAAGTAATGTTGGGCATAGAAGCCTTTAAAATAATGTTGGGCATAGAAGCCTTAAGTAACGTTGGGCATAGGAGCCTTGAGTAAAGTATCGTTGGGCATAGAAGCCTTGAGTATACATATTTGTCCACGTGCTAAGATTTATGCACGTAAAAAGGACATGTGCCAGGTGAAAGTGTATACTACCAGGATTCCTGGCGCTATTGGAGTCGTCGACGAGCCAGCATTCGGATCAACGTCGATCAGACCCGCTAGGAATGCTTTCTACAGGTGTGGGCCAATGCGCCTAGTTTCGTGCCGACGCACGTGTCGCAAGGAAAATTGATTGGGCGTGGCCCCAAAAGAATAGCAGTGACGATGAATGAATTTAGCCTTCCAAAATTACAACACAATATGCATCCATGGGAACTTCTCTTTTTATTGCACGGATATGCGTGCACAATTTACGAGTATATATATAAAAATAATTCACGCTCCAATAGGGAGGAATTCGAGAAAAAAAACTTCTAATTTTGCTTCCTCGATTGAAACGCAGGACAACTCGCTCAAAAAAAAACTTGCAGCCTCGTCTGCCTCACCCTATTTTGGTGATAGTAGGTAGTAATGCTCCATTAGGGAATAATCCATAGTATCCTAAAAGAGAAGACACGAGTTAGCCATGTGGCGTCGACTTCGTGTTTTCGTCAAGGCAAAAAAAAAATTGCTTTGGCGAAACCAACAAAAAAAATTATTCCACTAACTTACCTATTGAATAATTATCAGTAGGTTGATAATATTGTATCCAATTGCTTAAGCAATTGGTGAAATATATTGCTCCTCGCAATAATATAGTGGGTAAAGCACGACTTGCTGCTTTTTAATTATTAAACTTGTTAAGAACGAAAGAAGGTTCTGTGATGGGGTTGTTGCTTCTCTGCTGTCTATCTTCAAAATGAAGTTAGCAGACGGATATGAGATCCACAATAGCCGGCACCAATCAGATCGCTTTGTATTTCCAATGATATTTTGCTTTCCAGAATGCCGTTCCATTGATATCAGCGAGTTGAATGGGCTGAAGTAACGAGTGTCAAGGTTTCGTTTACACTACATTATTTCTGCCCAAGCGTGATTTACACGCGAAGTTGTGTGTCATAAATAGACATTTGAACGTCTTGACATAACTTGAAGCTCTAGTTACACTAGTAGATGTGGGTTTGACACGAAAAACAAAATAATGGTAACGAGATTCTGGGTTGTCAATTACCCTTTGGGGAATGAAAATCACTCGGTACTTTGTCATTTTGAGATATTATAACTTTGACAGTTCTGGTCATATTGCCCCGAATACTAAAGGATGTTTTTCAGGTATTCTGAATGTCAAGATACCTGTTTGGTAGCAATTGGTATGTATCTGTCATAGCTTCGTTTCTTGACTTTTGCGTGTGACAGTTCTGCAGATAATGGTAAGTAAGGAATTTTACGTTTCCGTAATGTGCAGCGCCATGGAAATGGTGTTAGATCATTTTGATGATCTGCAAATGCAGTTTTGTTCCATGTGCTGGCACGCCCTTAAGGAACAACTTCTGCACAGGCCAGTAAAGACAAATCTAATACTTGGTCAATAGAATGACCGCCTAGTGTAGGTTCAGATGGACAAATACAAGAAAAATACATCGGCCGCATCGACTATTTTCCTCTCATAACCCATCTGACAGCTACCTGTCAGTGTGGTTTTCTTGAGGTGTTTGGCGACATGACTGTCGCTACTATCGCAAAATTACCTGGTGTGATCACTTTCGCAGTGCATTTGGTGTGTACGCTACTCAACACAAACTAGCGAGTAGTTATTTCCTGGGATCCGATTTTGCGTCTGATGACGTCACGGAAACCAAATCATTCTGGAAGTAATTTTAGGTAGGGGAAATCATGTGGATTAAAATTTCAAGTGGAATCCGTCTTCCAAAATGGCTTCCTCTTTGTGGAATCCTTCTCTGGTGGAACCCATCGAATGCGTTCAGCAATGTGCGAGTAAAGTGAGGGTTTCGCACCTAGATGGCAATAGTGGCAAACATTATTTTATTATGTGTAAATGATTGGCGAGAAAGTTTTCCCTACAAAACTTGTAATTTAGACCGAGTCCACTTGGTCTAATTTACAAGAAAAAGGAATATTTCTCGCAAAAAAAAACTTTGAACTTAAGTTTTCTCACCTTCGTATCGTGAAGATACTGCGACTCTTTTATGTCTAGTCGGTTGAAGACAAAAAAAAATTTTATGTTGCACGTTGTGTAATTTGGCAACAATTACGCATCTCGTAGATTTTGAAAAATGTAAGCAAAAAAAAGAACTTGATCTGGCGTTAAGCCAAGAGTCTCATGCACAGCTGAGAGCCGGGCATAAAAAAATTACTAGTAAACACCTATGTCTCTTGCATGTTACATAGCATTTAGACATTGTGAAAGGAAGCATGCTATTATGCTCTTACTGAATCACATATTTGGGGAAAGTCAGGTTAATTAAAAAGTAAGTCCGATATTTATATATTTGGGTATGTCATGGTTTTACCTCTTCAGGTCCTTGGTATGACACGTTGACTTGTGTCCACGCCTATCTTCTACTTCGTACAAGTTATTTCCAAAGACTTGGTTTACTCGAACCTTGATAAATTTAGGACACAACTTCGCACTCATATGCTTGGTTGCGTCGCTTAAGACATAATTACGTTTGTAGATTTCGTCACCTACTTTGAATGAGACGTTCCTACTCCTGAGGTTATAAGTTTTCTCATATGCTTCATGAGTTTTAAGTAATGCTTGCTTCAGATACGAGTGAATAATGTTCATCTTGGCTACTTTAGGAAGCCAGTCTATCTCTGAGCAGTTTAGTCCACCCAACTCTCTCAAAAGGCGATAATCTGCCCCGTGCTCTATCATACGTTGTCCGTATAGGGCTTCGTATGGGGACATCGTAAGAGTTGAATGTACCGTCGTGCGTAAAGCACTGCTGATCGAGGATAGGTACGTATCCCAATCTGTTTGTCGTGGGTTGACGTATGATCGTATGGCTGCCAAGATGGAACGATTGACTCGTTCACTAGCGTTTGACTGGGGAGCATACACTGCCGTTCGGTAGTGTTTGACCCCGAAAACATCAATGAGTTTTTGGAACTCCTTCCCAACAAATTGCGTGCCATTATCGGAGAGAATGCTCTCCGGCACTCCATATACTAAGAAAATTTCGTCTTTTAAGAATTTGACCACGCTCGCGGCTGTTGCCTTGCGTAGTGGTTTGATAAATACAAATTTAGTCAGCTGATCCAACACGATGACAATATAGACATTGCCAGATCTCGATCTGGGGTATGGTCCTAGAAAGTCAACATATAAATGCTGAAACGGTCTATCTACTTCGAAACAGTTTCCCATTTCGGCTCTTAATGTCATGTTGGCTGCTTTACTGGTCTTGCATGTCTCACACCGGTCTACGTACAGTTTGACCTGAGTGTACATACCTGGCCAGTAAAACCTATCTTTCAATCTGTAAATGGTCTTCACCACCCCACCATGCGAAGCGCGCGGCGGATTGTGAGCCAGTGCGATTAACGATTCCGTCATCTCTGCGGGAACCCACAACTTCCAAGTTAGGTCGTCGGCCAAGGGAATACCAACCGCATGTTTTGTGCGTTTGTAAATATACCCTTCCGACACTTTGAGATCGGGTAACCTCTCCTGTTCCTTCCTGATATGACTGATGATATCAAGGTAACCTTCGGATTTAAAGGACGGATCCTCAAGATCGATGTGGAGTACCTCCGAGGTACCGATCTGTGGTAGACACGAAAGGAAAGCTGACACTGTCAACTCATCGTCTTCATAAGCTCTTGACAGAGCATCTGGCACGACATTCAAAGTTCCCTTTCGGTGCTCCACCACAAAATCGAAGCCTTGGAGACGCATACTCCACCTCGCTAATCTTCCGGTTGGATCCTTCATAGTCATCAGCCATTTCAGGCTGGAATGGTCTGTAATAACACGAAAATGGTATCCCTCAACGTAGGACCTGAACTTCTGGATACCTTCAAAAGCTGCTAAGCATTCGCGCTCTGTCACCGAATAGTTTCTCTGTGCAGCGTTCAGTTTCCGGGAGAAGTAGTATATAGGCTGCTCCGCTCCGGATTCGTCCCTCTGACAGAGTACACATCCGATGCCAGTCGCGGATGCGTCGCACAGAATGATGAATTCTTTGGAGAAGTCTGGATTGACTAGTACAGGCGCCGAAGTCAAAGCTTGTTTGATCAGCAGGAATGCTTCAATAGCTTCTGGACTGAGCTTGAAGACTTTTCCCTTTCTCAACGTCTCGGTCAATGGTGCGGCTAGGGTGCTGAAATCCTTTACAAATCGCCTATACCAACCTGCCATACCGAGAAATCGGCGGACTTGGCGAGTTGTGGTTGGTAAGGGAAAGCTAGTAATAGCTGCGATCTTATCTGGATCTGCTTTCAAGCAACCCTGACCGACCTTATACCCGAGATAGTGAAGCTCATCAAAACAAAACTTCGACTTCTCGACGTTAATCGTCAGTCCTGCCTTCGTCAAACACTTTCCGACTATCTCCAGAGTCTCCAGATGTTCGTCGAAATCCTTCGACACAACCAATAGATCATCCAAGTAAACGAATACTTGATCTCGTAATCCTGAGGGGATTACGCGACTCATCAGGTAACTCAAACTTTGTGCTGCATTACATAGACCGAATGGCATGACCTTAAATTGGTACAGTGGTCTGCCAGGTACCGTAAAAGCAGTCTTCTCCCTCGAACTTTGCTCCAGCGGTATCTGCCAAAACGCATCCTTCAGATCCACGCTAGAAATATAACGTGTCTCTGTCAGACGTGCTAGCAGCCCCTCTATATGCGCAATAGGACGAGCATCTTTCTTTGTCACGGAGTTCACCTTCCGAAAGTCCAAGCACAATCGGTTCTTACCAGGCTTGCGAACAAGCACTACTGGGGAACTCCATGCGCTGGAACTTTCCTCGATGACTCCCAACGAAAGCATACGGTCCAACTCCGCATACATAAGGGTTTGTATCGCTGGAGATACGGGATAGTACCTTTGCTTTATTGGTACAGCGTCGCCCGTATCTATATAATGTTGTACTAGATTTGTCTTCCCGAGTCCATTGACTGCGAAAGAAGGAAATCCACGAACAACTGCTTCTAGTCGTTTGGACTCTTCAACATTCAACTTAATTTGGTTGGTGGGTCTCTCGTCTGGCCCACCTGTCGTAATTCCAGTAAGACCCGCAATTACCTGAGGTGCTATTTGGAACTTCTGCCAAAAGTCGACGCCTAAATACAGACGTTGGCTCAACGTTGGCACAATGTAAAGATCTATATCTTTAGTCACTCCTTTATACTGGATTGGGGTAGTAATTACTCCCACTATGGATTGCTTGTGTCCATCGGCCGTGGACACGGTAGTCTCTACCTTCCTTACCGTAGCGTTTTTGTCTCTTAAATAGGGAAGTATGTCGGTGCCTAGGCAACTAATACTTGCCCCTGAATCAAGAAGTCCTAAAAAGTTATCACCGAACAAACTAACGGTCACGTAAGGACGTGGGTCGTTAGATTCTCGGCCTATAGTTGAAGACGCTATGCTACGGTAAATAGTCCGCTTCCGATGGAAGCGCTCCCTTGTCCGTCGTATCCGTTTGGATAGCTCAGGAAAAGTGACTATCTTCCTACGTACCTCATTATAATTGCGCAACCTTTCATGGAATGGTTTACGATATAATGGTTCTGTATCATAATTCTTAAAATTCAATTTTAAATCTGGATTGGGTTCTATATCTACAATAGGGATTGTTCTACAATCATTCTTATTATTAACTGGTAATTCATTTTTATCAATTTTTGGTTTAAGTATAGTAATCTTTGGAGTTTCAAGAGGCGATTTCGGCTCAGCAGCTTGAACTCCGGGTATGTCTATTCGGAGCGAACCCCCCCGGTTGATGGGTTGTTCCTCCTCTCGTTTCCCGTTAAACATTTCGGACATGATGGGCTGTATTCATCTGGTAAGCCACATCGGAAACAGAAAACTTTGTCGATAGGCTTCGCACAATCGCGAAAACTGTGGCCAAGTACTTGGCAATTCCAACATTTTTGTAATTTGCGGTCCCTCTGGATCGCTTCAAGACTATTAGTGGGCAGTGCCACGACTAAATCCTGACAAGGTTCTTCAACGATCTCGTTGACAAAACGCCTTGCAGGTGGACGTTGTGCATTTGGCACAAAATTCGGACGGACATTCTCGTATTGAGATTGAGCTTTTTCAATAGCTCGACAGTAGTAGGCCAGCTGCCTTAAACTGGACGGACTGTAAGTGATGAGTAGTTCACCCATGCGCCTACGGACATTTGTTTTTATAATTTCAATTAACTCCTTCTCGGGTCTCGGACTTCTCATCCTGGAGTTCAAATACTGAATAGCATCGTAAAAGTCATTGAAAGACTCGCCATTCATCATCTTACGATCGGATAACTTGCGGAATAGCTCGGTATCGCTTTCCAAACTGCGGTACTGTTCTACCAAAGCAGTTTTCAATTCATCCCAGGTCGTATGTTTGTTATTTTTCAAATATACCCAGTACCAGGATTCCACTGAACCTGATACAAAATGGTAAAAGTTTGCTGTGATTTCGTACCACGACACTCCGTAACTATTACGGATACACCCCAGGCGAAACAAAAAATCATCCACGGACATATTTTTCCCATCGAACTTCAATCCCCATTTATGGAATGGATGGATACGGTTCGATGATGTGGCATTCGAGGGTGGAGGCCTGGGTGGCGACAGAGGTGACTCGTCGTCGAAATTAAACGCATTAACACGAGACATAAACTCGTCTAAATTGGAGCCTAGAGGCATTTGTGCTGGATTGACATCCGACATAGGTGGCACTCTAGCTGGCTCATAATGTGGTGTGAATCTATCTGCCAAATCGATTTCATCGACTGGTCTATACTCGGACTGGACATGTTTAGAAGTGGATGCTCCATTTGGAACATTATAATTTACAACACGTGTAGTGTCTGTGTTGGCTAAATTGACTTGCCTTGGTACTTGCTGCGTTGAAGAAGCATTAGGTGGAATAAGTGGTCTTGATGGGGGAGCAACTGGTTGAGGAGGGGCGACAGGTTGAGTTGCCTTGACCGTACGTTTTCGTAAGAGTTGAGCTACTTGGTCAAGCAAACGCATGTGACTCTTCTCCAGTGCTTCTGCCATAAACTTTCTATCGTCGACCCGATGTAGGTCGATAGTGGCAGAAACTACCTTTTGTATATAAGCTGAGTGGTCAGCAGCATCTCTACGCAACTGCTCTTCAGCTCGTGCTACCTCATCGTCGTCTACCACGACACTTCTATCGATTGTGTTATCTCTCGGTAGGCTCTCGGCTGCGCTCTCATCGTCGGAGTGATCCTCCACAACATCGTTCTGAACGTTGCCGGGTTTTGTTTTCGATCCCCCAGGAGCCATTGCGTCGAAATCTCGGTACTTCGTTAAGTAAGTACTTTTGACTGTGCGCCTCGGTCTTGAACTGTTCATTCGCTTGCAACCGAAAGGAAATCGGATGAACCACGTCAAACGTGAGAATCAAGGATCCAATAAAAAAGTAATTAATTTGTAGCCCGCGAAAAACTTTCGGACGGATACTACTCAAGTGATAACAAGGTAAAACAAAAATTTGTCAAATCAAAAAGAGGAAAATTCAAAACTATCGTGGGCAATTGCCTCAAACGATTAATTATCAATCTAACTCAAAATATATTGTAAGTCTGGTGATTACTAATTCTAGTAGCCCGTGAGAAGTCCTCGAACGGAAACTACTCAAGAATATAATGGTAAAAATAAAGTAAGTCAGGTGTATAAGTATAAAAATTTTCAAATATACCGTGAGCAAACCTCAAACGGTTAATTGGCAATCAAATAATTCAAAAAAAAGTGAGTAATAATAAAAAAAAATTAACGATATAAAAGTGCTTAATTCTAAAGGTAAGTATATGGGTGTTTTAATCGTTTACCAAAAACAATACTTCAAAAATGTTTTCAGAAATCTTATAAACGCAACTGAATACTTAAATGTAATCTTACTAAAAGGAAAATTTAATATATGCTTAACTGTATTAGATAAATCTAACTTCAAAATCAATACTTATATTGTAAATAAAACTAACTTTATATTGTATAAACTACTAATCTAAACTGTATTCTAAATTTGGCGGGCTCTATCCCAAAGCTAAGACTAAATTGGCGGGCTCTATCCCAAACTAAATGCTATAATCTGTATGGCGGGCACTATCCCAAACTACACGTCCAATCAAGAAGTTACGTCCCAACTTGATTGACGGAAACTCAAAAAAAACTAAAAACTACTAAATGGCGGGCTCTATCCCAAACTTACACATCAATTGAGAAGTTTCGTCTCAACTCAATTGACGGGACAAAAATAATCAATACTTAATTGTAAGAATATTTCAAAAATAACTAAATGTCTATATAAATCTGTTTCATAAAAAGATTCGGGAGAGGGTAGCCCTCCCTTCATCAGGATAAAGTGTGTGTGTTCGTTTCGGTTCATTCATTAAAACCGACTCAAAAAAAAAATTATTAGTGTGTTTAGACAAGGTAAAAATTTCTTACGGCGTTCTATTGTAATAGAAAAGACAATTCTTTCTAAACGATCAGTTGATCAGGTATGTGAGGATAACATTACGCTACTGCTGACGTACATCGGGTATACAACACCAATTACCGGTTAGCGCTTCATGTCTCTTCGCATACCGTCACTTCCTAACATCTATCAGCAATGACTGTAAACTTCTAGAACAACAATCTGGGTAGCAATAATAAAAGAAAAGAAACAAGTTCATTTTAAGTTGAAACAAATTGGGTCGTCCTTGAGCGAGTGACCAGCTTCTGCAGCTGACGTGCGTCGGGCAATAAGCACCAACCACCGGTCAGAAGACCTGCTCATTCTACTCTCGTTCGACCGGGTTCTTAGACATCACTTCTAGGATATTATCTACACCTCAGCAACTGACGATCAAGCGAAAATCACAACTCAATCCGGACAGAGATCGAAGACATACCTAAGTGAATAAAGGCAGAGGGAAAGTAGATAGACCTAATGCAACAGCTGGTTCAGGATAAAGTCACCAAACCACTGGACAAAATAGTGCCTATACTGCTAACCCCGATGGAATTCCTCCATCTAAGAATCCTGAACAACAAAAAAAACTTTAACTCAAAAATCTGAAAAATTTCGAAAAATTCTGAAAAATCTTAACTTCTTTCTACGTCACTCTGAATCGACCTAACTCAATCAATTCTGGACTAAACTTCTCTGGCTAATTCGGGCCCCACGTTGGGCGCCATCTGTAACGTAAAAATTTATATATTAGAAATATATAAAAAAAAAAGTTATCAGAAGTTATATGAAGTTATAATAAGGGAAAAACAGTTAAACGCCCGTCAGCAGACGTTAAACTCTTCACCTAAACACCCTATGGATATCTAAGATCCGAACCCTCTGTCCACCAACAGTACAAGCCAAAGAGGAAGCCGGAAGAAGCAAGCACCCATATCCATCCTTGACTCTTATATCAATGAAAGATATCTCCACCTGTATTCACTCGTGAACCGGAGTATTCAGCATCCCTGCAACAGACATACTTACTCTTCACTAACACGGCACCTTGCATCTCCCTACTCCTCTTCCCATTTCTTTTTAATTTCATCTTCTTCAACTTTATTTCCATCCTCATCACAGAAGCGAGAACCATCCACCAGCCTACCATAGGTACTGACTACAAAACCCCGTAGAACAGCCTAGAGGGTACCTGACGGCATGTTCCCGCCTATCCTCTACGAGCGCTAGGTGTTCTGCTCGCAGCTGGTTCACTTAGTAGCCTACACCTATAAACCAAGGACCCTACTATTATCCCTGCTGACATTTCTAAACACGCTATGCGACCTTATTAACCAATGCTTTATCTCTACCGGAGGTTCTGCTCCAGTCCGCATGCTTGAGTTTCGAGAAACATCAACCGTGTTTGCGTGAATGGGATGGTAGCAACCTTTCGCCGGCAACGCCCCCTTTCTCATCGGCTACCCGTGAAGAGCAGACGATGGGAACGGCATGCGACAACGTAAGGCCGTGGCCTAGATCAACCGTCGCGGTGGCCGGCAGTACCATAGCCATAGCTAGCTCAGCCAGGCCGTAGGCACTTGCTCCGGGATCTATGTGACCGGTGTTACCTCTTATTTTTCACTGCCGACCGTTGAACATAAGATGTGCATGTTCGAATATTCAATGTTAATACGCTTATTGGCCCTCATAACCATCAAAGTAAAGATATTCCCGAATTGAATTGAAAGAAAAGTTGACTCTATTGCACCTCTTCATCAAAAAGAGTGAAATCGTAAATCGAAAGCAAAGATTTCGTGATTATCTTTATCACACTGACCCAGTGAACGTGACACGTAAGATCCCTAATGCAAGCAAGTCATAGGAGTTCGTGACTGCTGTGGCATTTAATTAACTTCCGCCCCTTTTGCTGCCACGATGAATCGCAAAAGGTGGCAGAAGAGGTGTCTAACTATATGGGGAGGGAGGATCTAAGATGTAAAGCAGACCCTCCTAGTCTCACAACCCACCCAAAATGAGCACAGGAATCATCTCTCCCGTGTACTCATCCGTTGGCTGACCCTGGACCTATCGAGTCCCCACGACTCTATGATATTTGTGGGCAGCCCCTTAACATAATAAACAAGCAGATTAAAAACTGCTTGACTGAAACTCTAAACTATATATACCTAATAGTAATCATCAAAAAAAAACTCAATACCAAAGCTGTACTACATTACAACCTCCAAAAGAAAATTCGAACACACACCCACTTACTCCATCCGAAGGTTTTGTGAGGGATACCACCCTCCCTATGACTAACCTAAACCGTCATCCTGAAAATTCTGAAAGTCTTCAAATATAAATTTCAACAAAATGAATCAACTACAAAAGTTTCGGAAAAAACGTTATAATCAAATGCCTTATTTATTAAAATTTCGAATAAATCTTATACCAACTATTTTATAAGCTTATATCTAACCGATCTAACACTTTATTAATGTATTTCAAAAGATCTAAACTCTATTTGGAATAATGAAAACTTATTCACTTACAAGTAAAATTATGTCGTAAATAATTGTTTCTTTATCTTATTAAAATCTAAGAAATCAAGTATATGCGCTTTCTTATATGCGCTACTGAATTTTAATCTATAAATACTGGATATTTACTTACATGCTAATCAAAAAGTTACGGAATAATGAAATTGTGAAATATTCCTAGTAATATCATGAAAATCAAAAAAATAATTTGTGGAGCCGTTCTCCAAACGATACGCGGATCGTTGTCTGTTCTAAGAGACTGAGCTAATTATTGATAGTAAAAATATTCGTAGCTACAACTTTTTAAATGCGGCGTCAAAATAATCGCTATTCGTTGCTACTGTTTGTATAAATTCAATTTCTTAAACCGCTAGAATTATTCAAATTGGTCCTGTATACGGACAGGATAACTATAACACGAGGACAAAACACGAGATACGAAAGACTGAAATATCAGAGTATTCACCCAAAGCAAAGTATCAATCAACAAGGTCAAGATATAAATGTACCATATACGTATGAATCCAGTTCGGCTTCATGCGTATAATCGATCATAAATGTTTAAGTCAATATAGTGAGTAATGAAATATTAAACTATAAATTTAAATATATTATAAGTTGGTGACTGAGATCTCTACCAATGGGGTAGAATGAATCTCAAAACTCCACTTTACGACGTTTCGGAAGTGCACTCCAGAAATGTACCTGTAAAAGCTGTTAATGTTATATATATTGATGTCTATGTACTATTAGCACTATATTTCCTTATTATCGCTCTTCTACTGTTAGCTACTTGGGCTATAAAGCGAGTGATGATTAATTTTATCTTGAAGCTTTGAATGCTCAGATGTCTTGGGATTGAAATCGAATACCAAGAACCGATGTACCAATTGAATCTATATCCACTGCGATCAGGGTATGATTTAATATGTATGACGTAGGTAAATCGATCAAAATTAATGAATGACGAGACAGAGTTCAAAACAATCGACAAAATAAAGTGAAAATTTAAGGTGAGTGAAACAAAGTAAGTGAGTATTTAGTATGAGCGCTATGCTCCGAAAGTGATTCGAAAATAGAATCAACGCGGCGTTAATACGCGAGCGATTGGTCGCTACCGACACTATGAGTAAGACAAAAGATATAAAAAAACCGAGTACCAGTGGTAATCTGAACAACTGCTTGCAAAGACAGATTGTTATTGATGATTAAAAGCAATGAACGTTATTAAAGAGGATTCAGTACGGACGTCCGACACTGTCCCTTGGTCACAGACACGGATTCTGTTATTACACTATAGCAACTAGTGAGGAACTGTGCTTATATCGTAGCAAAAAAAAACTGTATCGACTGATACGAAATCAAATGAACCGATCTCACTTCACTCGAAAACAAAAAAAAAACTCATTACACAAAAAAAAGAAGGTAACGTTTAAACCGATGACACAGAGAAAGAAAAAAAAAAGGATATTTCACTTTTCATGCACAACCATATAAAATGTTATATCAAAATATATTCTACACTATTAACTTTGTTATATAATATAAATAGGAACACCTAAGGTTCAAGGTATAAATTGGAGTGGAGGAGGCGTTAGGTCCTCGCACTCGATTCTTCAAAGGAAGCGCAAAAATTATTCGTAAACCACCGCCCGTGGTTGTCTGCGTCTGACCAACAGCGTCAACCGCTGCGTCAAGCGTGTTTTGGATCAAATTCGATCTTATGAAAAGGATTTCTTTTTTTTTTTTTATGGAGTGGTATGAGCATAGGGCTCCCACTCGGTATGTCGACAAAGATAACACAAAAACACTAATAAACATAAATTCTTTGTTACCTGGATCTTATTAAAAATTCTATAAAGTTGGTAATAGTAGATAACTGATGTAATTCAGGAACTGCTGCATCCTCACGGAAGTTTCGATGGATAATAATAGCTCCTTCAATCGTGAGATGGGGCTTTCTGCATCACAGGATGTCTAAAGTAATGTTGGGCATAGAAGCCTTTAAAATAATGTTGGGCATAGAAGCCTTAAGTAACGTTGGGCATAGGAGCCTTGAGTAAAGTATCGTTGGGCATAGAAGCCTTGAGTATACATATTTGTCCACGTGCTAAGATTTATGCACGTAAAAAGGACATGTGCCAGGTGAAAGTGTATACTACCAGGATTCCTGGCGCTATTGGAGTCGTCGACGAGCCAGCATTCGGATCAACGTCGATCAGACCCGCTAGGAATGCTTTCTACAGGTGTGGGCCAATGCGCCTAGTTTCGTGCCGACGCACGTGTCGCAAGGAAAATTGATTGGGCGTGGCCCCAAAAGAATAGCAGTGACGATGAATGAATTTAGCCTTCCAAAATTACAACACAATATGCATCCATGGGAACTTCTCTTTTTATTGCACGGATATGCGTGCACAATTTACGAGTATATATATAAAAATAATTCACGCTCCAATAGGGAGGAATTCGAGAAAAAAAAACTTCTAATTTTGCTTCCTCGATTGAAACGCAGGACAACTCGCTCAAAAAAAAACTTGCAGCCTCGTCTGCCTCACCCTATTTTGGTGATAGTAGGTAGTAATGCTCCATTAGGGAATAATCCATAGTATCCTAAAAGAGAAGACACGAGTTAGCCATGTGGCGTCGACTTCGTGTTTTCGTCAAGGCAAAAAAAAATTGCTTTGGCGAAACCAACAAAAAAAATTATTCCACTAACTTACCTATTGAATAATTATCAGTAGGTTGATAATATTGTATCCAATTGCTTAAGCAATTGGTGAAATATATTGCTCCTCGCAATAATATAGTGGGTAAAGCACGACTTGCTGCTTTTTAATTATTAAACTTGTTAAGAACGAAAGAAGGTTCTGTGATGGGGTTGTTGCTTCTCTGCTGTCTATCTTCAAAATGAAGTTAGCAGACGGATATGAGATCCACAATAGCCGGCACCAATCAGATCGCTTTGTATTTCCAATGATATTTTGCTTTCCAGAATGCCGTTCCATTGATATCAGCGAGTTGAATGGGCTGAAGTAACGAGTGTCAAGGTTTCGTTTACACTACATTATTTCTGCCCAAGCGTGATTTACACGCGAAGTTGTGTGTCATAAATAGACATTTGAACGTCTTGACATAACTTGAAGCTCTAGTTACACTAGTAGATGTGGGTTTGACACGAAAAACAAAATAATGGTAACGAGATTCTGGGTTGTCAATTACCCTTTGGGGAATGAAAATCACTCGGTACTTTGTCATTTTGAGATATTATAACTTTGACAGTTCTGGTCATATTGCCCCGAATACTAAAGGATGTTTTTCAGGTATTCTGAATGTCAAGATACCTGTTTGGTAGCAATTGGTATGTATCTGTCATAGCTTCGTTTCTTGACTTTTGCGTGTGACAGTTCTGCAGATAATGGTAAGTAAGGAATTTTACGTTTCCGTAATGTGCAGCGCCATGGAAATGGTGTTAGATCATTTTGATGATCTGCAAATGCAGTTTTGTTCCATGTGCTGGCACGCCCTTAAGGAACAACTTCTGCACAGGCCAGTAAAGACAAATCTAATACTTGGTCAATAGAATGACCGCCTAGTGTAGGTTCAGATGGACAAATACAAGAAAAATACATCGGCCGCATCGACTATTTTCCTCTCATAACCCATCTGACAGCTACCTGTCAGTGTGGTTTTCTTGAGGTGTTTGGCGACATGACTGTCGCTACTATCGCAAAATTACCTGGTGTGATCACTTTCGCAGTGCATTTGGTGTGTACGCTACTCAACACAAACTAGCGAGTAGTTATTTCCTGGGATCCGATTTTGCGTCTGATGACGTCACGGAAACCAAATCATTCTGGAAGTAATTTTAGGTAGGGGAAATCATGTGGATTAAAATTTCAAGTGGAATCCGTCTTCCAAAATGGCTTCCTCTTTGTGGAATCCTTCTCTGGTGGAACCCATCGAATGCGTTCAGCAATGTGCGAGTAAAGTGAGGGTTTCGCACCTAGATGGCAATAGTGGCAAACATTATTTTATTATGTGTAAATGATTGGCGAGAAAGTTTTCCCTACAATTTCATACTGCTTACCGACTTGTTTTATTGTCCTTTGCATGACATCTATTGCACGACCAACTTCTTTGCCCACCAACTCGCCTTTGAGAGGTTTTACACCGAAATCCTCAGTTGAAAAATGGTGTTTTACAAGATCGTGCAGGTCGTCGTCAGTTTTAATTGCATCGTGCATGAGGAAATGCATCGTTGGCTTAGCTGCTTGACTTAAGCAAGAAAGGTTGTATGCTGGTGCAGATTTACCATAAACCACCCAACCTAACAATGTCTTGATGGCACAAGGCTCTTCGTCTCTGCCATGTCGTTGTCCATGGCCCCATAAAAACTTGGCTTGATCCAGGCCAACAAGGATCTTTGGTTTGGCATTCACCATATCCGCAAGTGGAAGGCCTCGCAGATGCGGATAGGCAGTTTTCAAACTAGCAGCATCAATTGATTGTGAAGGAAGCTCTAAGTTTTTAACTGTGTAGACATTTCCCAGCTGATGACGCTTGCGATTATGGATTCCCGAAACTGACAAAGAAGTACGGATCGAATCTTCATGTCTTGAAACTCCTTTAGTCCACTGAAGTACTAGATCCTCTGCACTACCAGTAAGCCCAAGCTCATCGAAAACATCTTTTTCAACCATTGAGAGTGATGAACCATCGTCAAGAAATGCATATGTATCCACAAACCTATTGTTGATACCATAGATGCGAATAGGTGCAATCTTAAACAAAATTGACTTATCGTTAGCTCCGACATGCGATGAGTGAATATGCTGAGCTGGCACAAAGGGATTTGCAGAACCACTCAATTGGGATTTGTTGGATGGAATTGATTGATGTAAGAGAGGGTGATGGTATCCAGAACATCCTTTAAATCCACATGTGGTCTTCTCACGACATGACCTCCAGTTATGCTTCTCCGGGACCAAACATGAAAAACAGATACGTTTGTCTTTGACAAAATTCAATTTCTGTTCTGCTGATAAGTTCTTGAACTCTGCACACTGAGCAAGGAGATGCTTGCGATTACAAAGAACACAACTAATGGTAGTGTCACTTGAAGATGTAGGATTGTGAGTCAAAACACGACCAGAGGACTTCGGGTTTTTGATCTGCTTTCTTAATATAGCCGGTTCAGCATCCTTAAGTAGATCAGGAGGAAGGTCAACAACTTTATCCGTCAAAAACTTAGCAAAATCAACTAAATTGAATCGAGGGATCGCTGATTTATGTTTGATCCAATCTTGGTAGAGACCAGCACCCAATTTACCAGAAAGACAAGTCAGAACATACCCGTTATTCAAATCGTCTTCTCTTTTCATGGACTTAAGATCAGCGACAAATCCGTTGAGTTTAACTGCCCATCGACGTAGCTGAGGATCGCATTTGGATGAAAGCCGTGGCAGATTTAGCAAATCACCAGTAAGGTCATGAACTAAGACATCATAACGTCCAAAAATTGCTCGCAAGGAATCCATTATGGCATCCGCATCTGAAGAGTATTTTAACCGGTCGCTCACTAACTGATAAGTAGGGTGTCCATCATATCTCTTTAAAAGAGAACATGTTCTCTTTTTTTGTTCAGATCTTTTTTACACTTTCTTTTTCGTTAAGGATCTATTTTTGTCCTCTTTTTTCGTGAATGTCTTTTTTTTGTTCCGATAATTTTTGAATGGATTTTATCAATAATACAAGAGTAATCTTTTTTATTATAACCCATGTAACCACTGTGTTATGATTTTATCTTCGATTTAATACAACATTTAAAAGACTACTACTGTTTACTTGTCAGCTGGGGTGGCTGTCAAATGACAGATTCAATTTAAATGTTTTGAATATTTTTTCGTTGCGCCATCGAATAAGGGAGATTTAAGCACAAATCATTACTGTTTTTTGAAAAAATGTGAGTTAAATGAATTCAATTCAAATTAAGGTATTTATAAGTATGAAATTTTAATTTTTTCTTTTCGCGGACATTAGTCATTGTAATATTATAAGATTTTCGGAAGCTTACCGCGTAATTATTAGAAATATTTATTTATTTCTTCTTCCCGACGTTTCGAAGAAATTTCACTCTTCGTATCTTGTAAAACGCTGAAATTTTTTACTTAAAAGATTTCATTTTATTTATGTAAATATAATCTGTTATTGTTAATTTTGTATGTGATTTATATTAATTTAAATGGACTAAAACTAAAACAGACTGAATAAAGCTTTTATTTTTTTTGTTAACTATTGTTTTTTGAAATTTTTTGTTAATTTTTGTATGTATTTAGGTATTTTATAAAAAACGTTATGTAAAATTGTTCCTAAAACAAATATTTTTATATTCAATAAAAAACAAAAAAATCAACATTGCTTTTCTTTTTTTATTGTCTCTTTTTTTGTCTCTATTTTTTTTGTGATGTTCTCTTTTTTAAAAGCTTTTGGAGGAAAATGTTCTCTTTTTAAGAAATCCCATATGGACACCCTACTGATAAGCTTCGCCATGTAAAGCTTTGCGAAGCCGAGATACATTCTCTTTCCCGTTATATCGGCCTTCAAGTGTAGTTGATTTAAAAACTTCCTCAAAGTAGGGCCATTCTCGCTTGTCAGCACCAGAAAAGGCTGGCAACTCTTGAACGTTGTTGCGGTTCAAGATTGTGAGCAAACTCGCCATGTCTGAATCGCGAAATGTGGAATCAGCTGAGGAAGGTCCAGCGGTGCTATCTTTTCGTAGTGGTTTGCTTGACTGGCTGGGGAGAACCAAATTTTCCAACAACGATTTGTGGTTCTCTTGGATTCTTTTAATCCTCATAATCCTTTCGCTGGCGACATCCACATGTGAGCTCCTTGCAACATCGAGCACCGCCTGTTTTGGAACCGATGACTCTTTGGCGAACTTCAGCTTCATTGTTTCCATTTCTTTGCGAAGAGCCGAAAGCTCGTCATCCTTTTGTGCTAACGCTGCTTGAGCTGTAGCAGCTGCTTCTATCAAGATGTCCAATGATTCATCTACCGCTCCAGAGTTTGCAGCGGTGGACTGAATCATAGTAGATTCCTGACTAGACGACTCTGCATCACCATCTTGCCCCGGTTTACAACTAGGATCTCTGCAAAACCAAGGAGTATCTGCGTCGTATTTGCTGGGATCAAAGTTGGCACAAGTATAGTGCCACCACTTTCTACATCGGTCACAAGATACCATAAACTCATCGTCTGGCTTTTCGCAACTACAGCTATGTTCCATCGTTGAATTCTCAAAAAACGAACAAAATGGTTTTTAAATATATTTGTTCTAGAACAAATCCTCCAAATACAGCACCACAAAACAAAATGGTGTATCTTTCTGCTTGCACAAGAGAAAATGTCCGAACCAGAATAAAATAAAATGATGTTGTAGAGCCAAATTAAAAGACTTCAAACTTTTCCGGATTATAAATATTGTTGATTCCGATTAACAATTTTATTTTCTAAAGAAAAATATAACATTTAGAAAGAATAATAACTTAAATAATATCCAAACTTACATTCCTTTCGCTTACTTTTACTTTTACAACTTTGTATCTACAACTCTGTTTAACGAATGAATGAGCAAACTGAAATACAAAAGTATTCGATGGATTAAAAGCAGACTACTCGATTAGACATAAAGCGAAGGAAAGCATAAAGATAAGACAAAAGAATTTTAATCAGGGTTGTTAAAACAAATTAAGAATTACAGTGGTAGTAGTTAATTCAAAAAAAATACTTTATAATACTTTATAATACTATTCGGCGGCTCGATGACATATACTAACATTTAAATAAACTATCTACTTTGCGGCAGAACTAAAATTAAATAATGTCCACCCGAATCGAAATTCCGTTTACAAATTGTTTGCATTCCCTCGTGCATTGACATACTATACATGGACTGCTAGTTGCCAACTTCACGATGGTTCCAGTTATACGCCAGCTCCACTAACTCAAACACGGCAAAAAGGTAGAACTACTATTTTGACATTTCATTTGTTGCTGTCCTTGTCGTCGTCGTAATTTATAATTGGAGCGATTTTTACTTTTTGTTTTTCGGTCATTCAATTTCATTATAAATGTTTGTGATTTATTTAATTATTTAAAATAAATATTTTTTCATAAACTTATTTTATTTCAGAAGATAAACTTTCCTGCGAGGATAACGTGTGCTAATAGCAAAAATACTACATGCTTCCTCATTGTCTCCTACGTGGTGGAACGACTGGATTGTTCAATCCAGGCGGCCTTGTAAGCATTTACTGTGTCTCGACCGTCAGGAATATATAAACAGGACTACATCAATGAGAAGATATGACGTTGAAAAAGGCGAACCTCAAGCACCTGCGTTTGCCAGATTGGTGCTTAGAATTATTGACGACTCCGATGGTAATGGACCATCTAATTGAATTCTGTGAAACTAAGTTAACAAATTCGTGTGTTAATATTCTCTTATTTTCTCAGCTGTCCCAATTATTGGAGCTGCCATAAGATGAATATCAACATATAATAAAGAACTTGGATAAAACACAAACAAGGGGAAAGAAAATAAAGAACACCACACAGAAACAACTGAACAACCGACTAACGATGATAAAGAAGATGACGAAAATCAAGACGAAGATTGTGACAGTAGCTGCAGCGAAGAAGAAGAACAGGATAATAAAGATCCATCACCGCGGAAGCATGGTGTCATAAAAGCATTTGAAGACTCCGATGAGGATGAAGCTAATCCAAGTAATCCAAGTAAGAAATCCAATTATTCCCGATCAGACTAAAATATTTGTTTGCACTTCCAGGTTTGAAAAACCAAAAAGCCTTAGCGATGAGTTCCTCAGCAAAACCAATTCGTACTTCATAGTATTTTTAGTGCACCTACAAAGACTTTTCAACTACACCGACTAGCAGCAGGCATTACAACAAAAACAGATTAACCAAATCAACTGCCAAGATAAATCTGTTAACCACCAGCCTGAGTCATCCAGCGGACACCATTACAAATGGGGAAGCGGCAGGATATGGGCAAAGCGCAGAGAGTAAAATCGATCAGTCAGATAGCAGTAATAATAGTTCAATGAAAAGTAATAGTCGTCACCATAAAGTACAACAATATGAGTCAGAATCAAGTAACCCAGCCTATCCTAAATTCAAAGTTTATCAACTTTTTAACACAAAAAATGGATTATTTGTTTGATACAGACATGTTTATTAAGGAAATAAAAGTTGTATGTATAAAGGCAAAGTCTTGACATTTTTTTTAACAAATAGTTGGCCTCATTATGTAAGTATAGCTCTATATTTTAACTTAAGATCTAATCTCTAGGAACAACCTCTGGCATGAGAGCAAGTATTACATATATTTTTGTAATGTGCGAAATTGTGCGATCGAATGCAAAGATCTCTTCTTCCTTTTATCGAAAGTCTCGCTTAATTGGACATCCCTTCGATTTTTTTGTTCACCTTCACAGAGGGAGGAATGTTATTGACATTTTCCAATCTATCGGCAGCTGAACCTGAAGTTGTAAAGTGTTCGAGTAAGTGCTACTGAGATAGAGAGGAGTCTACAGATAAAATAGATGTTTTTGAGATCAGAGGAATTTTATCGATAATGTTCATGAGACCTTCGTCTCCGGTGAGGGACATGGATTGCTTACAATCTTCGTAAGTAGCTGAGTTACGTTCAATGGCTTTTCGATTCCAGCACAGTAGTTTCGTCTCTCGTTTTGTAAAAATCATTGCAGCACTTGCGGACATCCGCTTCAGTGATGAGGAAAAATCGATTCCCAAGAACCAGTTTCCGATGATACCGATGAAGTTTCCATTATAACAATCTCTTCATTCTGCCTTTCCTTCTCTTCTTTTGTAGTGGATAGCAAACGCTGCTGGATGTTAAATTTTGGTTTTAAACAATTTACTGTCTACATCAATGCCTCCGTTCCACTTTGTGCAGTTCCTCTGTGTCAATAACTAAGTCTCGGTCGTTCGCTTGGGATGCTTTTGTGCTCACAGTCAGCCTCGCAGGTTTTTGTCGATGATTCACTACCCTGTCGATGGGCAATACCCAATAGAGGTTTAGTTCTCGTCCTTTCGCAACTGCTGCCACTGGCATCGACTATTTTAAAGGCAGAACCAGCCGATTCATCTGATTGCCTTCTCCCGATGATGATCGTATATCGCAATCAACAATGGCTAATGGACAATTTTGAACGCCAGTGTCATCGCAATTCATTTTGGAATTCGTATTGCTTTTTAAATTTTAATGCACATATTTTCACTTGCCCAAAATGGAATGGAATATTTGATTTGATTGCTATTTATTGAAGTTGCACTGCGTCACAGCGTCACAAGTATGTAATAT
Organism: Platycheirus albimanus; assembly: GCA_916050605.2. Taxonomy (NCBI): domain Eukaryota; kingdom Metazoa; phylum Arthropoda; class Insecta; order Diptera; family Syrphidae; genus Platycheirus; species Platycheirus albimanus. The sequence goes on along the minus strand of OU696696.1, from coordinate 245,596,190 downwards.
CTCAGCCAGTTTGCCTAATACGCTTCGATGTTCGTTCCGCGTCGATGAAGCCCATAACAAAGGATTCTGCACGTCGGAATTTGTGGTGGTCCTTTGCTTTTGCAATGCGTTTCACATGCTCCTTTCGCTTTTGCTCGACAACCGATTTGTCTTGGAGAATTCTTCGCTTACGATGGGCAAGAACGGCGACTGTTTTGCCAGGGAGTTTGTTTGGAACTGCATACCTGTGTAAAGAATTTGTTGGTAGTGTTTTATTTGATAAATAAGAGCAGGAAACTTACTTGTCGGACATTATATGCGATTTAAATTAAAGAAATTTTAAACAAAAATAAAATTATTAATTTTTCGCACTGTAAACACGTGCGGCATTGACATTGGCAGAAGTCTTTTGACATTTGTCATTTCTTCTTTGCACTTTATAAGAATGACAATAGATGTCCCTGTTTGATACTGTCTATTCGCAAGCATTCTTCTAATAGTTTCGACAGTACGACACTTACAGCATTGTGGAATAAAGATTTTTATTACTTTTGCGTAGTCAGTCCCACGCACGCAACATTCTACCTGCACTACGCGAATGTCCAGTCATATAATTTTGTATTGAAAGGTGAAAGAAAAATTTTTAATCACATCACTCATCTTATTGGCTACGTATGAATAGACACATCTAAGGATTTTGTTGTGACGTTGAAATTGGCGAAATCGTTAGCCTCGATAATGAAGGAAACAAAAGGGCTATTTTGCTTTTAATTTTCGAAGGGCTTTAATTTCCTATAATTATACAAATATATATATAATACAATGCCTTTTTCTTTACTATTTCTTATTATTAGCTTACGTTTTAGTTTTCAACTATCTTTATTTTACTTTTGATTTTAAGTAATTGCTACTTTATTTTATTTCTTATACAATTTTTCCTTTTATCTTATCTAACCTCGTAGTACACGCGTGTAGATCAAATTCTTTTAAGTCAAAAAGAAGAAAAAGAACGACAAAGAGCATTTTAACAAAAAATATGGCGGAAGAAAGGCTTTTCCTTTTTATGGAATTGCACTGATGCCAACTTCGGTTTGATTAGCATATGGTATTGCCAGGGTCGGTAACACTCCCCCCTGGTAAGCTGGTTCCTTGAATCAGCTTTCCATCTTTCTCAATCCGACCGACATCCAGCACAGCAATCTTGGCAGCAGGCCTGGTGTATATCCCGTTTTTTGTCCTTACGATTGCGCTTCTGACTATGCCGTCTTTGCCTGGTAACACCTTTAGAATAATTCCCTTTGGCCAGCTGTTCCGCGGGCTATCAGGATCGGTTATAATTACAACGTCACCTTCTTGAATTGACCTATTTGGAGAAAACCATTTTGTACGCCTGGTAAGGTCGGGTAAATACTCCGTAACCCAGCGTCGCCAAAATCGATTTGCGAATTGTTCGCTGCTCAGCCAGCCTTTACGCAGTATAGCTCCGTCGTTGTACAGTGGTCCTGAAAATTTTTCTCCGCTTGATGATCCCAACAAAAAATGATTTGGTGTTAATGCTTCAGCATCGCTACCATCTAGAGGAAAGTAGGTAAGGGGACGGGAATTAAGGATCCTCTCTACCTCAGACAACATAGTATATAATAACTCATCAGAAGGGTTTCTTGTAGGAGAAATATGGCTAAGTGTTTGTTTCACTGATCGAACTAACCTCTCCCAACTACCTCCCATGTGAGGAGTCAGGGGAGGATTGAAATTCCATTTCATGTTGGGTCCAACGAAGCTTTCCGCCATTTTATTAACGTCCAAGTGTTGCACTGCCTGCATTAGTTCTTTACTTGCTCCTCGGAAGTTAGTGCCATTGTCGCTATATATCTCGAGGGGATAACCTCTGCGTGCAATAAACCGTTTTAGAGCCATTATACACGAGTCAGCTGAAAGAGTGTGGGCTATCTCTATATGCACCGCTCGTACTGTTAGACATGTGATAAGGACGCCCCATCTTTTTTCTAAGCGTCTACCCACTTTTACGTTTAAGGGTCCAAAATAGTCAATTCCTATGTAGGAAAATGGCTTAGTGAATGGTTGCAGCCTTGCTGCAGGAAGGTCACCCATAAGTGGGGGTTTCGGAATGCATCTTTTATTTTTACATTTTTGACAATTTTTTTGTATTGTTTTCAGCATAACGCGAAGTCTAGGAATGTAGAACTTTTGACGCAATTCATTTACCACCGTTTCGTTATTCTGGTGGCAGAATCTATCGTGGTACTCGGTTATGATTAATTTTGTCATTTGATGTTGCTTCGGTAAAATGATTGGTCGTTTTGTATCAAATGAGACTCCTGGTGCTGCGTCAATCCGGCCGCGTACTCTCATCACCGAATTTTCGTCTAAATACGGTGAGAGCTTATATAGGGCACTTGATTTATCCACTGTTTGCAATTTTTGATCATCGGTGTTTTCAACGTGATTGAGAACAGAGATCTCTTCTGCAAAAACCTCGCGTTGGCACATCCTGTACAGGTAGTTTTCAGCATTCTTTAAGTCTTCTTGAAGTAAACATCTCATAACTTTTTTCTTTCTAGTGCGTTCTGACGACATTCGAAATAAACGGTAAACGTGTGCCATACTCCGAAGAATTTTGTTCCATTTGCTGAATCGGTTGACATCAATGAGATTTTGAAAGGGTTCTACTTGATGGAGGTGGATTTGCCTTAACTCTACGACTGAAGCTTCGGAATGAATAAATTCTTCCGGCCACTTTTCTGGATTTTCATATAAAAATTGTGGACCAGTATACCAGCGGCTATTCGACTTAAATTCTTTTTTCAACTGCCACTTTGTCGCTTCATCTGCAACATTTTCCTTACTTGGAATCCATCTCCACTCCTTTATATCGGTTTCTTCTAGAATTTCTCCAATCCGAAAGGCGACTAATTGTTTATATTTACGATGATCGGAGTTTATCCAGCTTAGTACAGTTTTTGAATCTGACCAGAAATATTTTTCATCTATATTAATAGAGTGTCCTTCCGTTATTAATTTTGCAAGTCGTGTTCCTAAAACAGCCGCTTCTAACTCGAGCCTTGGTATCGATATAACTTTAATTGGTGCCACTTTGGTTTTGGCTGCAACTAAACAACAACTTGTATCGTTCCCATTCGACACTCGAAAGTACCCTACCGCTGAGTAAGCAACCTCGCTAGCATCTACGAAAATGTGTACTTGGACGCAAGTGTTTTTTCCAAAGGATAACTTTTCTAAGTACGGTCTTTGAATGGAAATGTTTTTAATTGTTGGAATCAAGCTTTTCCATTTTTTCCATTTTTCTAATTGTTGTGGAGGTATCTTTTCATCCCACTCAACAGAGGAGCTCCAAACTTCCTGTAGGATTATTTTTAGTAACACCAAAAAATTCGCTATAAGACCTAACGGGTCGAAAATAGACATGAGCACCTTTAGAATATCTCTCTTCGTTGGCCATACATCTTCACATATGATATCAGCTTTAAGAGTGTGCGCTTTAATTGCAAAAGAAAAAGAGTCATTAATCGGCGACCACCACATTCCCAGAATTTTTTCTGTACTGGACAAAATATGCCAATTAGAAATATTCTTTTCATAATTTGCAGCCTTTTGTTTCAACTGCTTAACTACTACAGGAGAATTTGAAAGAAAGTTACGAATGTTAAATCCTGCTTGATCGTGTATGAGAATAACTTCATTTGACAATTTTATTGCCTCTTCTTCCGAATCGACACTATCAAGATAGTCGTCTACGTAGTGGTTTTCTATTATTGCTTTAACTGCCCTCGGAAACTGCTTTTCGTACTTCTTTGCGTTTTCATTTTTTACAAATTGAGCACAGAACGGAGAGCAAGTTGAGCCAAATGTCATCACTTGCATTGCGTATTCTTCAACCATTTTACTCCCTTTGCAAAACCATAAAAACCGTTGAGCGTTTTGATCTGACCTCTTTATTCCTATCTGGTGGAACATCTCCTTTATGTCTGCACAGATCGCAATTTTTCTTTGCCTGAACCGAAACAAAACTGAAAGCATAGAAGGAACAATATCTGGACCCGACAGTAGCATAGTATTCAATGATATTCCATCCACAGTTGCAGCAGCATCCCACACTAACCTGACCTTGTTAGGTTTGTTATGGTTGACAACGGGAAATATCGGTAAATACCAAACAGGGGAACATTCACGTTTTATTTCATTTTCACTCAATTTTCTTGCGTATCCTTTCTGTACATACTCCTGTATTTGCATGTGTAAGTTTTCATTTAGTTTTGAGTCTTTCTCCATTCTTGTTTTTAGACACTTCAGTCGTCTCTCCGCCATCGAGCGGCTATCGGGCATTTGTTTTGATTCAAACTTCCACAGAAGCGGTACAATGTATTTCTTTCCTTCTATAATTGTGTTGTTTTCCATAACTGCAATTGCCTTTTCGTCGTCGCGAGACCGTAGAACTTTCGGGTGTTTTGTACCAATGGACTCTAAAGCGATAAATTCTTTGAATTGTATATTTAAGTTTTTGTCTTCTATCCGCTGGCAATCGCAAGTGTGGAAGTTAAAATGATTTGGTTGCCGACTAGGATTATTGTTCCTTTGTCGTATACAGGGACCGAACACCATCCAGCCTAGCCGTGTTTTTGCTGCGACCGGTTGGTTTTCCTGGCCTTCTCTTGTCTGCAACGGAATACTTAACTTCCAGTGATCTAAGCCAAGTAATATTCGTGGCTGGGCATTTGTGTATGACTCTATCGGGATATCTTTCAAGTAGTCATAGCGTTTGGATAGTTCACCGGCGTCAATGGTCTGTGTGGGTAGCTCGAGAGATTTGACTGTACGTACATTGCAGATGTTATATTTTGTGCTTATATTCGATGATGAAATTTGCAAATTTATTTTCTTAGATTCTTGTTCTGTCCTTTGGGTGTTTGCTGTCCACTTCAGGCATAAAGGCTGTGATTTTCCATCAACTCCAAGCTCAGCAGCAAGTCTTTCATCTAGGAGGGATATCGAAGAGCCGTCGTCGAGAAAGGCGAAGGTGTGTAATAATTTTTCTTCATGGTGTAGTATAACTGGAACTATTCTAAATAAAATTCTCTGCTCGTTCAATTTGTGGTAACAATTTAATTGCACATTACCATTTGTTGGTATATTCGGTGCTTCAGTTCGCTTATGCAAGAGTTGGTGGTGTTTAGAAGTACATCCGTCGATTCCACAAACCTTTTGGATGTAACATCGGTTTCTTCCGTGTTGGCGTAGGCATGTGCGACAAACTGTGTAACGTTTAATAACATCCCATCGATTGCTCAAGTTCATTTTAAGAAAATTTTCACATTGATCAACGGCTTTGCAATTAGATGGGCAAAGTGGACATTTCCTTGGAGCTCTTAGTGGTTGTGACTGTGAATCCAGGTGAACGTTGACTGCTGCTCTAGAAGCACTTCTTTCGGTTCTGGAACCCGGCGAATGCAGTTCGTGAAGCGGATTTACAATCGATGCCGAATGTGCTAGTCCTTCTAACCATGAACTATAGGCAGAGAGATTAACAGTGCTTAAGCTCTTTCTGTAATTTCCCCACTCCAGACGAATGGAAGGAGGTAATTTGTTTGTTAGCTCTCGTAGCAAGGATGGGTTCTCTAGGTGACCATGTAACCCGGTAGCTTCCATCACACCGCATATGTTTTGGACTGCTAACGAGAATTTTATTATTGACTGCAACTTGTCTTGTCTAGGTGGTGGTTCTTTGCGTATTTTTTCGACTAAGTTGTCGATGATAACCTCGGGTTGTCCAAAATGTATATGAAGGGTGTTTAATACACCTGGTACTTGGTCAGGTATGAGAAGTCTGTTCCTGACAGCATCTAGTGCTTCACCTTTGAGGCAATTTTGTAACCTACGAAGATTATCGGTGTTTGAAAAACCACAAGAAATTGTCGTGCTGTTAAACCAGCTAATAAAGAGTGGCCACTCTTCTGGGCGTCCACTGAATAAGACTTGATCCTTCGTCATAACTTGCCTGGCTACCATTTGCTGCTTATTTGGTATAGACGTCTCTATTACTGTACCGTTTAAGAACTGGTTGGCTTTCGGAGCTTCATTGCTGGAATTGGCAGTGATCGAACGTTGTGAGCACTTCGGATCGCTTAAGCTGTTCTGAGCTGCATAGGGTGGTTTAAGTTGTTTGGTAGTGTTCTGTAGAGGGGTTGAAATGTTGTTTGTGCAGACGAAAATTTGTTTTTTCTGAGTGTGATTCCCGTTGTTATCAAACTCAAATTTGTCCTCATCCTTTTCAGAGTCCGAGGAGTGAGAGGACTTAGATCGGTCGGATGAACTGGATGCAAGTTCCAGAAGCATTGCATACTTCTTATCAAGGAACACTCTGTCACGCTGTTCTTGCATCTCCTTTTCTTCCTGCAGTTTTTTCAACAAAAGCTCGCGTTGTTTGGATCTTAATATTTTTTTATTATTATGGTTTGAACCGGACGACCTCGGATGTTGTGAAGTCATGCCTGCGCTCTTTTGTGATTGTGGCAGAGTGACACTTTTTCCTGTGGCGGACGTACCATTTTGTTCAACGCCCGGGTTTCCTGGTGTGACAGCAGGCGGGGCTTCTCGTGGTTGACATTTAGGGCAATGCCAATTTTCATTTTCAATGTCGGCCGTTACTCCGACGCAGGTGAAATGGTACCACTCGTCGCAAGTATCGCATTGCACCATAGAATCGTTGTCCTTTAAATTGCAAGCTTTGCAATTAAAGGACACTTCAGAATTTTCTTCTGGGTCCATATTTAAACAAACAATTTGGTTACTCACTTCGACTTTATATTTTTTATTGAATGGTATGTAATAATGAGCTAAATACTATGTATGTATATGTTGTATGAAAGGTTATAATTATAACTGAGAGGTAGAGAGAGGGGATTCGCGTTGGTATTATATTGTAAATGTGATAAGAGATGGGTTCTAGGTAATTTATAAAGGAAAATGGTAAAAGTAATGGAATGGAAGGACTTACTCCCGTTCTTGATCGATGTGATGGTTATTGGGATATTTTTGGTGATACTGATTCGATATGATAAAGTTGCGTTGAACTGATGACGATGATTGAGAAAGATGACTGCTGATGTTGGCCTTGATAAAAATTGTGTTTAATTGATGATGATGATTGAGAGAGATGAACGCTGGTGAGCTTAGTGCAAATCAGTGGGTTGCGACCAGATGTAATTGACGTTGCTTTGACTAGCGTTGAAGGTTTGCGTTGGTCGCGTGGTCGATGGCGATGCTGTGGAATAATGACAAGTTGCTCTGCCAGTGAGGTTTCCTTTTGGTCCGATTGAACCAAATAGTGACTTTGCCGATGCTATAGATATTGTCTGTGACAAATTGCTTTGACAATTTGGTCTCCTTTGTATCAAAGAAAGGAATGACTGTCGATGCTTTAATATTGTCTATGACAAACTGCTTTGGCCTTGCTGTATTATCAATCTCTTGCTGATGCGATGCCGTGTTTGACAAATTGCTTTGGCTTATGGTGGCTTTTACGACCACAAATCTCTGCCGATGCGGAAATTTTGTCGAACAGCTGTTGCTTTGGCAGGTCAGATAGATAATATGGCTCTCGCTTTTATTTGATAAATCAAATAAAACGAAATTAAAGAATGTTGTGACGTTGAAATTGGCGAAATCGTTAGCCTCGATAATGAAGGAAACAAAAGGGCTATTTTGCTTTTAATTTTCGAAGGGCTTTAATTTCCTATAATTATACAAATATATATATAATACAATGCCTTTTTCTTTACTATTTCTTATTATTAGCTTACGTTTTAGTTTTCAACTATCTTTATTTTACTTTTGATTTTAAGTAATTGCTACTTTATTTTATTTCTTATACAATTTTTCCTTTTATCTTATCTAACCTCGTAGTACACGCGTGTAGATCAAATTCTTTTAAGTCAAAAAGAAGAAAAAGAACGACAAAGAGCATTTTAACAAAAAATATGGCGGAAGAAAGGCTTTTCCTTTTTATGGAATTGCACTGATGCCAACTTCGGTTTGATTAGCATATGGTATTGCCAGGGTCGGTAACAGATTTTGTTATGCTTTCGGCAAGTGACAATAGATGTCGCTATATGTTTTTGAAAATATAATTACAACTTTTGCCGCTTTTGAGTTAGTGGAAGCACTTGTACCAGAGTCAATTTTTCCAAGCGATTTGTATGAAAATGACATTTCACTAGCAGTCCATGTATAGTATGTCAATGCCCTCGTGCTTGTGTGTAAAAATCTGACATTTGCTTGGTTGGGTGTGTTCAGCCGGTGAACTTTATTTAATCAATATTAAATTATGACTCAACTGCGAACAAAACTTTCCGACTTACAAAACATTAAAAAGACATTGAAGTACATTTTAACTTATGAAATAATTAATTGCAGCTACATTATTATATTAATGTCGAAATATATTACACGAAAATCTAAAAAAAAATTGCTTAAAGATTATTCCAACGAAGATAACATGACAGAAAAATCAATCTCGTTAGACATTGTCGTATGGTTAAACACGCCTCAAATTAAGAACGTCAAAAGAAACACACACACAATAACAAAAACTTATCTTAAGCTATCTGCCGTTTTATTGGACAGCAAATTTGATCAAATTTTTGATCAAATTTCCTTTTCCCAAAAAAAAATCCACATTATTGGACAGCAAATTTGATCAAATTTGCTTTTCCCAAAAAAAATCCACATAATAATTAATTTGTTAATTGTCTTTTGTGTCGCAAAATATTTTAAGAATCACTAAATTAAATAATCAAATTACTTGATAATACTGTTAAAACATTTAAGATATTTCTTTAAACTAATTCGGAATAATGGCTGTTCCAACATATGGCGATAAACCGATAAGTTTCCAACTTGAAGAAGGCGGGGAATATTACTATGTAGGCTCAGAAGTGGGCAATTATTTACGCCTCTTCCGTGGTATATTATACAAAAAATATCCGGGAATGAATAGAATAGTTCTTTCCAACGATGAAAGAAAACGGCTGGCCGATGCGGGACTAAGTAATCATATTCTAGCAAGCTCAGTTTCATTGCTCAAAGCTGCAGAAGTTGATGAAATAATTGCTGGCAACGACGAAAAGTACGATTTTATCTTATTCAATGTGAAGGTACTATCTTTAATGTTATTTGATCCTATCTAGGTACCGAGCCATATCAGTAAATACTTCAGAAACACCACTGCCGAGAGAAAGCAAGTCAAAGAAAGCTCCACAATGGGTGCCAACGATGCCCAACTCAAGCCACTTGGATGCTGTGCCACAGGCAACGCCAATAAATCGGAATCGTGTGCATACCAAAAAAGTAAGAACTTTTCCAATGTGCTTTGATGACACTGATCCAACAGCAAGCATAGAGAATGCTTCTCAACGTGAGTGCTTGGTACCGATACGGTTGGACATGGAGTTGGAGGGGCAAAAATTGAGAGACACGTTCACATGGAATAAGAATGGTATTTACATTTAAGCTTTAAATTTGTTTGTAAGATTGAATGCCCTCGCTGCAGCCTGATCTAGGTGGAATAAATATCTAACAGTGACGCGTTTTCTTGACTTAACGTATATATAGACAAAAACAAATGCTGGGACAGTCAGGCTGTCGTGAAATTCTTGAGTTCAATTTCCATGTTAATCCATGCTAACACAATATCTTGCTACTAAAGAGGTACATGTTAAGCTACTATAAAACAGATTTGACGCATAACCTTTACATATAATAGGTGTCATATCATAACTCATAGCATTGTGACCGCGGCTCCGCTTTCTAGAACTCCTTCAAAAGAGTTGTTCCTATACTTTGTTTGATCTACCAACTTGCGTGGAACGCAAGTAGTGGGTGATGTGCTTGGCTGCTAACCTTGTGTTGTGAGTACGAGACCCAGCCTGGTCCAGTTTTTCTATGTTCCATCAACTGGATTCCAGCTGGGATTTTCGTGAGATAGTTATCAGTTAAATCTGAATCCATTGTTCCACAAATTTTGTTTCCCTATATTTCTATTCCTTCTCTCATAACGCTCGAAGCGCCTTAAAAAGAAAAAAAAATGTTTTATTATGTTCCCATCGAGATTTTTTACTATGTATGACGCAACTCTTGCGTCTTGATAGATGGCAATCTCTACTACTGTTTGTCAAATCCTAAGATGAAGTCGGTTGTTCGATGTGACCACCGGATCCTTAAGATGTAAGGAAAACAACGGTTAACAAAAGCTTGCTAACAGCTCACACTATTGGCAGCTCCCAATTTTGTTGAAGCGATCTATCATGTACTCCGACGATGTGCCATTAAACAGATGCCATCAGCATAGTCTTGATCTTAAGAGGGATCGACTTTGGAAATGCGGTGATCCCACGCCAGTTATTACAAGTCTTGAGATCATCTTCCTTCGGTAGCTTGATGATAGATCTGTCTTTGGATTTAATGAGAAAGGTCGCTTTCCATGTTAAATTATCATTCTGGAGTATCGATCGAGCGCCTCTGTTGGATAATCGTTTTTATGAAAATAAAATCTAATAAATCCATTCTTTATTTTAACAGTTTACAGGCAAAAAAAAAACTTATTTATTTCTATTTCCAGAAAGTATGATTACACCTGAACAATTCGCAGAAGTTCTTTGCGATGATTTGGATCTCAATCCATTGCCATTTGTTCCAGCTATAGCTCAAGCTATCCGTCAACAAATTGAAGCATTTCCCAATGAACCGCCGATTTTGGAAGAAAGCTGCGATCAACGTGTCATTGTAAAGCTTAACATTCACGTAGGCAATACTTCATTAGTAGACCAAGTCGAATGGGACATGTCCGAAAAGAACAATAATCCCGAAGAATTCGCCATGAAACTCTGTGCCGAACTTGGTTTAGGTGGAGAATTCGTCACAGCAATCGCTTACTCAATTCGTGGACAATTATCATGGCACTTACGCACGTATGCTTTTTCGGAAGCTCCACTTTCAACAATCGATGTACCATTCCGCAATCCCAGTGATGCTGATGCTTGGGCTCCATTCCTAGAGACTCTCACCGATGCCGAAATGGAAAAGAAGATAAGAGATCAAGACAGAAATACAAGAAGAATGCGTCGTTTGGCAAACACTACAACTGGATGGTAAATCAAACAAAACAGAAAAGTTTTTAAGGAACAAACAAAAACAGTTTTAAGCAATAAAATTTTTAAATTATAATTTTTATTCATAATAGTATTCATATTTCATAATTTTTTTCGTCACTGGTGATTCTAACTGCAGCGCTTGAGAAGACTCTCCCCTAAACTCCAAACTCTCTGACAATCGTCGTTTTCTATTTGATTGGTGAGTGACCTCTGGCTTTTCATAAGCAGAAAATTCTTCTGTCATCGATCGAGGTGACTCCGATTGAGGAGAACCTTCTAATTCTATAACAATCTCTCCAGATAGTTGAGATGATTTTGATCGAAAAGAATATCTTTCATTTTGAACTTGGCTCATTGTTTCTACTTTTTTATTTACATTAGTCTTGTGGTATAAATCTGACTGATATTTTTTTATATTTTTGATATCTCTGGTTGTGTTTGGTTTCAGGTTCATACAACTTTTTGTGTTTTTTTCTACTTTTCCCTTGTATTGTCTATTTTGTTCAGCCTTGTTTCGGGCAATCAGAATATTTTCAGCAATTTTTTTGGTCTGAGCAACTTTTATCTCGGCTATATTAATTCCCGCTATCTGACCCAATCGCGATTTAATGTGGTAAATCACTTCGAATGTGTTATGCTCTACGGATGTTTTGGGCTCCAAGCGACTGAGAAGTGTTGTTTTATAAAGAAGACTTACAAGTCTCTGACGGAACATTCTTCGCGCCGCAAGCACACTCTCCGAAAATTTATTTTTGGTTGCTGCAACTTTGTGTTGTTGTTCATTAAAAGATGCCTGAATGCAAAGTCCTCGAAAGGCCAAAAGAGTGCTATAACTTGGGGGTAATCTGATTTCTGCGTCAGGTCTCTCGAACACCAATGACGCATGGCCTTGATCATGAAGCCGTATAAGTTTCTGTAAGCTCACAAGAACGAATCCCGCAGCATATTGTTCTTGTAAAACAACTGGCGTGTTCAATTTGCATTCAAAAACATACCGGACAAACTCTAAACTAGACAAGCAGTTTGGAACTTTGCTATAATTTCTACCGAATTCGTAATCATATGAATATTTCCAAAAATTATACCATTTTAGTTCGTTGTTCCGCAACTTAGACCGGTAGAGCTCTTTGTTATTATTTATGTTTCTAATATTGAGGGGTTCTTGTTCTGGAGCTCCGCTTTTTTGTGATATACCAGCTTTTTTTTCCACCCAATTGGTTTTAGTTACATTCGAACGGCAGTTTCGTTTTTTTCTAGGAATGTCTTGAACTGTGGCGTTGGGGTTTTCTTTGAGGAACTTTGAAATAGTTAAATAGCGGGTGCGGCAACTGGTTCGAGTGTGACCTATTTTTACTGATGTCCTTGTCCAATCGTGTTCACCATATTTCGCTACTTCATCTAGAAGCAACTGATCATCTTCTGGTGTCCAATGTCGTGTTGTAGCACGGGTTTTTATCGAATTGTTGTATCTGTTGCGTATTTGCACAACTGTTCGGTTTGGAAATAGGTCTTTGGGGAAATTATTGAAGTTTTCGCCGAACTCTTCCACAGCAGCTAAAATGATGCAATCTTCTACAGGAGTAAAAAGAGCTGAAAATAAAGAATATACAATGGTCAACTTTTTTTTTAAAGAAGGAAATAAAACTAGTCTACGTATAACGAAAAGGATAGAAGACCATGGACCATGGAAGGAGGGGAAGTTCCCACCTCCAATACATAGCATTATTTTATTACTTTCCATTCTTTACATTCATTCTCTGAGTAACCGTAGCAGAAGTCAGTTGTGTTTGCGTTAAATAAAGAATTTTTTAATAGAAGCAAGATTACCAAGTATTTCTTTAATATTATTTTAATAAATCGAATACCTAAGCGTTTTTACGTTAAAGAATCAGAAGTTGGATAACCTGCGTGCACTGCACATACAAGCTAAGTAAATCTAAACTAGTGATTTTGTTAATAATTTATTAGAGGCAGCTGTAGCTAAAAGTCAAAAAAAGTAATTCAAGCGTCGTGAACTATAATTTTGGTGTACAAAATATAGTAGAAACAGTGTAAAGCTTGAATTCTGGGGAGCATGATGGTAGAAATAGTGTTGGTATTTTAACGTGGATTTTGGAATACCCGATTTGAGCTGAATCATAACGGATCGTCCGGTCGACACCATTATGACTCCATGTACATGTACATAGGCAGCAGCTTGTTTAAATGCGTATTATATTTATTGTATAAATTGCAGCGGGAAAACGAGATAAAAGAACAGGGTGCACTAAAATAGGAGACGACACGTTTCGGTGTACGAAATAGTGTTTGCTCAAGTGAGATAATCCCCCCTATCATGGTATCCGTTCGGAGAATCCTCTGATCGTAGAAATGTTCCGATTTTCGGGATTTTCTTGTTCATGGTATCCGAATCGGAACGAAAATGAAAACGTGTACCATCGCAAAGCAATTGACAATAATCATAAGACTGAAATGACAAATCTTTTTCAAAGTGAATGTTTATGTCATTTCACAGCTCATTAAAATCAATCTCATTAAAAGTTTAAACAAAAAAGGTATGAAGATAAAGAAGTAAATAAAAAAGAAAATCCTTAAGAAATACACCAGCGATAGTGTTAATAAAACATCGATTGTTTGAGTTTTCGATAGTATCGATTGTTTTTAGTTAAACAATCGATTAATCGATAAACAATCGATAGTGTTTTATTATAATAATACATACATTAAATGAGACTATTTATAACAAAAGGAAACAAAAAAAAATTACATAAGTTGCCAGTTATAGCGATACGGAAAACCAGCCCGAAAAACTTTTCAAATGGAAAATTAAGTATGTAATAATCTGATTTATAACACAAATTATACACTGATCGATGGCAACCAACTCAGAGAATTTATTTTGCAAATACAAATTTGAATTGAACTTGTACTTTTTGTTAACAGAAAAAAAGTAAATACATTTTTAACAAAAAGTAGGTATTTGTTCAATGAAAATTATTATGAACAAAAAATATTTCCTGAGTTGGTTGCCATCGATCATGTAGCATTTGTGTTTTAAATCAAACCATAACATACTAAATTTTCTATTTAAAAAAAATTTGAGTTTGGTTTTCCGCATTGCTTTAACTGGCCCCTTACAATTATTTTTCAAAATGTTTGTCTTTAATATCTTTAATATCAATGTTCATATTAAACAAACTTTGTGTGTGTAACTAAATTCATTTCAAGCGGTTAGCAGGTTTTTCCGAAAATCGAACCGCAGAATAATTCCTTGTCCTTCTTTGACTTTCTCGAGTTCTTGTTTTTTTTTTTCAATCCAAAACTTAACAATAAAAATATAAAATAATAACTGAATTTAGGGTCAGTTCAGATTTTTTTAATTCGAGAATAATTTCCAGTGATAACTCATTAAAAAAAAACTCTCGAACAAACACACAAATAAACTGAACTATCGATGTTTTTTTCCAACTATCGATAGTCCCGATAGTTTAAAACAATCGATTAATCGATAAAACTATCGATGTTTTATTAACACTAACCAGCGATCGGCTGGTGAAGTTCCTGGCAATGCTTGGCCTTCATCATTTCAACCAGCCGTGTGTATTACTTTTGATGTATTTTTTTGTAAACAAACATACATATATAAATATATCTAAGATAAATTAATGTTAAATTCAACTTACAGTTCAGACGACAAATTCACAAACATTTTTTGTTTATTTTGCTTTCTTTTTAATGTTCTCCGACAAACTACCGTATGCAAATGCTGCCGGAGAAAATTCGGAGAAACACAAACCCACGGACCAAGAAGATACAGACCGCCAACTCACCATATGGTCTCTCTTTTTGCCCACAAGCTAAAAATAAGCTGATATGCCATTTATTTTGAGAGTGTGACGCTCTCTCTTGCTTTTAAAACCCATTTAGCAAACACACCTAAAAAATAAATGGCATACGCAGGTAAAGTTGCCATTACAAAATTCACAGAGAGAGATGTACACGTATTCACAGACAGGAAAAAATATTTCGAGGGTGTTTCAGGCAAGGGGAGTACGAGTTGGCGGTCTGTGCACAAACCTATGAGACGCCATGCATCGCAAGAATTCTGGGTGCGTCGCTTTGATTTTGACACTTAAGCGTCACTGGCTGCGCACAATGGTGTAGCAGTAACAGTAGCACGCAGCAATGTCAAAGTAAATTCCAAAAAAAGTAGCTCACAAAGCAGCATACACGAGTACAATGTGTAGCACTGAACTCAAACAAAAATCATGTCTGCCATTTTGGTTTGTTGTTGTTTTGCAGCGCAGCAGGTCGTGAAGTTCAAGTCGAGTCGACTTGTACTTCAGCGACTCTCTCTGCTGCATCTGCTACTTCACATTGTAGCCGTGCAATACGATTTACATACATTTAACTTTGACAAGAAAGAGTACACTGAGTGCGAAAGACGTGTCGAATAGAGAAGCCATCAAAAACCGAATTAAGAAGGAAAATAAAAAGAAAAAAAACCAAGTCTTGAGAGGAAAGACACTCAACTATGTTCAAGGTTTAATAATAACTTTTGATTATATTAAAGGAACTCACAAATAAAAGAAAAAGTGATTTTTAAACAAAATATAAAATCGAAAAATTGAATCGGAAGTAAAATTCAAACCGTTTTTCTTAAATTGTCGTCCTGTTAACAAGAGTATCTTTCTCTTCGCCGCAACAAACAAATCAAATTCCCTCCTGTCACAAAGAGTACTGCTGAGGTGAGTAAAGAACAAATAATAACAAACACTAAACAAATTAGAAACAAAATAAAGAAAAAATCAGAAAGAAAAGAGTTATCCCGCACATAATTATTAATTAACAACACCATTAAATAAAGCTATATATATTATTCTCTGCAATAAAATAGTTTTTAGCAAAAAGATAAAACCGCGCGGCACAATAATTCTGACGTTTAAAAATATTTTACAACAAACATCCACTTGAGCACTGACAGATCAAATTGACAGTCGAGTTAACAGTAGAGGCCACAACTTAAGTGACAATCATGGAAAACTGCACTACCGACAAAAAGCTGGACAATCTCATAGCCACAGACCATATACAGACCGCCAACTCGTACTCCTCTTGCCTGAAACACCCTCGAAATATTTTTTCCAGTCTGTGAATACGTGTACATATCTCTCTGTGCATTTTGTAATGGCAACTATACCTGCGTATGCCATTTATTTTTTAGGTGTGTTTGCTAAATGGGTTTTAAAGCAAGGGAGAGCGTCACACTCTCAAAATAAATGGCATACCAGCTGATTTTTAGCTTGTAGGCAAAAAGAGAGACCATACAGAGAGTTGGCGGTCTGTATCTTCTTGGTCCGTGCTCATAGCTGCGATAACAAACCTTGGAACAGATTTGAGAAATGAAATAAAAGAACAGACAGAGACTATAGACAGAAAACTAAATTCAATAATAGACAGAAATATTGTTATAGAACAGAAACAAGAAATTCTGGAAAACAAAATCAAATATTTGGAAAGATCCATGAAAAGAAAAAATATTGTTATATATAACATAAAAGAAAATGAAAAAGATAACGAAGAATTACAAAACTTTGCTCTATATCTCTTCAATAATATTCTTGGGATAAAAACATCGCACCTAGAAATTGATTTCATACGAAGGATTGGCAAGAAAACAGACACAAATATTAGACCTATATTACTTGGACTGACAACACAAATCAAGAAAGACTTAATAATGAAAAATAAAACAAAATTGAAACATTATAAAGAAGAAATTATTTACATTAAAGATGACTACATCAAAGAAGACCTAAATAAAACAGTTCAAGAAAATAGGCTCTTGCCCAACGTAAGCGGACATCAAAAATCAAAACTAACGACAGAAGAGATTAAAATCATAAAAACACCACCACATTTACTCAAGAGACAAAGACAAAATGAAAAGGATTCAAACACAAATGAAAAACTGCCATTATGTTCTAGAACGCTGAAAAAACCAAAAACAAATGATGATGGAAAAAATAATGAGAGAAGGAACAGTAACAACAGTATTCAAAACTTCTTCCAAACCAAACATAGAGACACATCTATAACAACCGAAGACCGAAATGATCAACAATAGCAACAAGAAACACGAAGCTTGAAGAAAATTATACAACAACAAACAAACAAATATAAGGACTCTCCCTCAAGCCGACTAGCCATCGTGAGGAATGAAGGCCACCACCCCCCGAAGTGTTCAGCAAACTGTTCAACAAACTTTTCAACAAATAAAGACAACACTAAACATACTCTAAATATATGCACCTTTAATGTTAGGACCCTAGCTACAGAAGCAAAACAGAATGACTTAAGACTTGCAATATCAAATATTAATTGGGACATATTAGGAATTTCAGAACTGAGAATATTAGGAAAAAATATAATAGAAAACAAAAACGATATATTCTGCTATATAGGTGAAACAAAAGGATTGTACGGCGTAGGATTTTTGGTGAAGAAGTGGCTAAAAGACAAATTAATAAACATACGTTTCTTCAGCGAAAGAATCTGTAGCTTATGTCTGAAACTTAAGAACACAAAGATAACAATAATACAAGTATACGCTCCCACAGAGAGGTCTAGCGATGAAGAAATAATAAACTTCTACAATCTACTTGAAAAAGCATATAATGAAACAAAGACGGAGGTGATGTATGTGATCGGAGACTTCAATGCCAAATTGGGCAAACAAACAGATAAAGATGAAGAAGTTATGGGACCATTTGGATATGGAAAAAGGAATAAAAGAGGCGAAGACGTGATCAAATGGCTAGAAGAAACGAATCTTAGATTTGCAAATTCCTTTTTTAAGAAAAAAGACAAGCGGAAATGGACATGGATGTCACCTGACAGGAAAACGAAAAATGAAATAGATCTTATTCTGACAAATAAATTAAAAACTATCATGGATGTAACAGTACCAAAAAATGTTAAATTTGATTCCGACCACAGACTTTTGAGAGCAAAAATCATCATCAATCATAAGACACTAAAAAGAAACAATCAGAGCCTTTGCATCCCTAGATTAGTGACAGCAGAAAATATTGATAAATACAACGACATTTTAAAAAGAGAAATTAGTCTGAATATCAATATAGACGAAATCGGGCAAGATATTCAAACAGAATATGACAAACTAGAAATTATAATGAAGAACTCATCAAAAATATCGATAATGACAACGAAAGCTTTCAAGGATGACAAAATTTCAGATGACACCAAATCACTCATTTTAAGGCGAGAGCAACTAAGGAATAAAGAAGAAGTCACAGTTCAAGAACAAAACGAATTAAAATATCTGAGAAAAACTATAAAGGAAAACACAAAAAAAGACATTCAATTTTTTAATGAGAAATCTATAAAGGAAATACTATGTAAGACCAAATCAATTAAAAAGACTAAGACTTTTTTAAGCAAAGGAAAAGACTGGATTATATCCATGAAAGACAAAAATAAAGACATAACGGATAGAAAAGACATCAATGAAATCGCTACTTTATTTTTCGAACAACTTTTTAAATCAACAAGACAGGATTCTGATGAACCAACAGCTATAACTTCAACGCATAATTTTAATTTAAATAACCCACTTCTCACGAAAAGTTATATAGAACAATCTATTGATGACTTAAAAAAAGACAAATGCACAGGAAATGATGGTATTGCAGCTGAGATGATAATATATGGAAAGAAATCATTGTCTTCATTAACTTCGTTGTTTAACAATATCTTGACCACACAAAAAATACCAAAACAATGGAAACAGACTACAATAACTCTTATTCACAAAAAAAGGACAAAAAGAAGACATAAATAACTACAGACCAATTAGTAATATTTCGTCAATCTACAAACTTTTTTCGAAAATAATGTATAGATTAATTAAAGAGACGCTAAATAAAAATCAACCCAGAGAACAAGCAGGATTTCGAGAAGGATATTCAACAACAGACCACCTACAAACTATGAATCAGCTGATAGAAAAATTCAACGAATTCAAAAAACCCCTGTACTTTTTATTTATTGATTTCAGTAAGGCTTTTGACTCTGTAGAACATGACGTAATATGGACAGCTCTTAAAAATCAAGGTATACACCCCATCTTTATCGAGACATTTAAAAACATCTATGAAGACAGCTCAGCTAAAATCAGAACTGAAAAACTTGGTCGAGAATTTAAAGTAAAAAGGGGAGTAAGACAAGGAGACCCAATGTCACCACCATTGTTCTCTGCTGTACTAGAGGATATATTTAGAAAGCTTAATTGGAAGGACCGATATGGAATAAACATTTGGGGACAAAATTTAAACAACTTGCGATTTGCCGACGACATTGTTCTTATTTCGACAAAAGCAAAACATCTAGAATTTATGCTTAAAGATTTGACTTCCATTTGCAAATTATATGGACTCTCCATCAACACATCAAAAACAAAAGCCATGACAAACCATACAAAAATAGACATAATGTTTGAAAACGAAAAAATTGATTATGTTGAAGATTATATTTACTTAGGACAGCTAAAATCATTCAAGGATCAGGAGAAAAAAGAAGTCGATAGGCGTATCACTAACAGTTGGAAGCAATTCTGGAACATGAAGCAAATACTGCAAGCAAATATAAATAACGACACCCGAAAATATATTCTTGACTCTGCAATTTTACCCGTGATGACTTATGGACTTCAAACACTCGGATTGACTTCTTACCTGTCTGAAAAGTTGAGGACGTGCCAAACAAAAATGGAAAGAAAACTTCTTAAGATTAAAACAAGCCAAAGGATAAGAAACGAAGATATAAGACAGCAAACAGGAATAACTGACGTGTTAAAAAGAGCTAAAGGACTAAAATGGAGCTGGGCAGGTCATATTTCCAGAATGCAAGATCAAAGATGGACAAAAATAATAACCAAATGGACTCCAGAAGATCCAAGACCAGTCAGACGACCAAAAAAGAGATGGGCTGATGATTTGACAAAGCAAAGAAGAAACTGGTATAATGAAGCAAAAGACAGAGCGCTAATTGTAACGTTAATTATTCTTCAACGTTGAAAAGAAGAACTAAATAATCCATGGAGCAAGGCACGTTCGTACATAGGTGGGTCATTCCACCTGGTCATGTTGAACTCGGTTCCCCTTCAGCTAAGAAGATATCTGAAAGTTGACCAATCTCGTATACCGGATGGAAATCACAATGACTCTAGACATTTTGGTGACCAAACCATTGATCTCGTATGCGCACAGAGGGAGAGTCCAGGGCGCCTTTTCTATAAACCAAAAGATACACCTATTCAGATCAAAAAAAAAAAAGGGACCAGCCATTTCTGTAACGTAGATTCACTTTATCAATAAACGCACAAAAAAAAAACGGGCCCGAGACCTATAACGTTGGGCGCTATTTCTGTAACGGTAATCTTCTCTCTTTTCGCACACAAAAACAGGCCCGAGACCTATAAGCTTAGGCGCTATTTCTGTAACGCATTTACAACCATCTGAAAAAGAAGTTACCATAACATTCCTATCAGCTAAGAACATCATTGCCCTAACCACTCTATGAAGAACCGAAACACCATGCCCATATACAAGTAAACAAAATATATATATATATGTTAACCACTACAGAAAAGTATAAGATCAACCCATAATCTTATACCTTGAAAATTGAACTCACTTCGCTGTTGTGTGGGTTCTGAAATATCTTCATCAAATAAAAAAAAAACTAAACAGAAGTTACTTAGAAAACTGGTCTATACCATTAAGTTATTACAAAAGTCTAATCATCAGGAAAAAGTTAAAGTAATAAAAATTCCAATCCTATATAATCACTCAATTCAAAAACAACCAATAAAAATAGTCTTCTTCTTACGTTCTTCAACCGCGAACTAGACATCTAGGACCATTGAATCTCTTCAGAGGCCCGACCATGCATACTCCGGGGTTGGGGTGCCATAGGTTGCCTAGCAGCAGCGGCCTGCTTATTATGCCTACGCTTGCTCATCGTCAGGGAGGGATCTTGTGCCAGGACCACAGGCGGTGTTACAACTTTTAAACAAAGCAGACCTGTCTGGTGTTGTTGACTAAAATTCAAATGTTGGGTTTAGCTGGAGCCCGATACCATCTTTGCAAAGTGTTGATCGCATCGGAAATTGTAAAGTTCTTGAAGGGGAATAGAAGTAGCAGAGTCACAATCGAATCCGGATAAAGGTGCCTAAACGGTATCAATATCGCTTCAAGATTGTGGTGGGGTCCATAGATGATCGTGTCCCCCGGAACCGAAGTTTGAATTCCTGTACTCTAAAAAGGTTCCTGAAAATTGATAGAGAAACGGAATGGAGTTGGAGGGGAAACTAGGTGTTGATGTCCCCTCAGGTCTCTTAACCCACCCTATAGTGTTGGAAGATAAAAAAAAATCTTCCAAACACACCATGGGATCCAAATGACCTATATAAAATGTTGTGGATCCCCCTAAAATGAAAGACGGGATATATTAAGGAAAAATCCTTATATACCCCTCTGTGGTGGTCTCACTGCTGCTGCTCCATTGACGCCGGTCAACTGCTCCTCGATATAAACTTCAACTAGACATTCATCTCAAAAATTGATTCAACAGAAACATAAAGTTACTAAATCACAGACATTCATCAAATAAAAATTTAGGGATTTGTTTTCAAAACGTTATAAAAAGGTAATTTTTATTGTCTCAAAAATAATAGGATACTTAATCATACCTATAAAACATAATAAACTAACCAACCAAGAATTTATATGTTAATTACCAAGCTTTTCAAAATTAGACTCAAATTACACTCAAAAATAATAAAATTATTTAACTTTCTTTTCACAAATTCTCTTTATACCCAACCAAAGTACAATCTATATGTATTGTAAAAACTTTTTATAGCCATCGTAGAATCCTCAGGCCAACGGGACCTATAGAGGAGGCTTAGCTGGAATGGTTTCTTCAGCTTTCAATTTCTCCCAATAAAAAAAAAAAATAATACGACTTCTCAAAAAGGATTCTTGAATCCCGATAGACGAGGTCTCGCTTTGATGTTTTTTTGTATTTTAATTTGTTGATGCTTTTCAAATTTTCGAATAATTTTTTTGTTCACTCAAAAAAGGTAAATGGTCTACTGTTCAAGGTTTTAAGAACTACCACTTTCAAAAAATAATCAATCAATTCCAATAACAATAAAAAAAATATAGTTCAATATGTTTATAAAAAGGAACGGACTCACCAATACTTTCGCCGTGTGCACAAAACGTAGTATCTGGAGCAATCTGGAACTGATGATCTGTATGAAACAATAATCTTTTTATCTTATGGTTTTGATGATTGTAGGGTATTCAATTATGTTTAGTTTGAACTACTGAGTGACTTTTAACAAAAAAAAAAAATAAATTCGATTTAAAATACGCGGACACTTGTACTTGGGTTTTGTTGGTTTTCTTTTATCAGCAGTTGCAATACCGGAGTTGGTATACCGGATTAAGTTAATTTTACGTTAACACAGGAATTTCACTTTTTGTTGTATTTTTGTGACTGACTATTTGTTTGCATACATTTATCGGCTTAGGTGATTCTTTGGTTTATGTTGTTTCAAATTATCTCAGCTATTCTTGGGATATGTATGGATGTACCAAAAATTATGATTCTGTTTGCTTGTTAACTTGAGTTGGAATTTTGAGTGTTCTTGAGCTGTTAAGAGAATTGTAAATGTTAAAATTTATCAAACTTATTCCCATGGAAAAACTACTATATTCCACTAGCTACCTCAAGAGTTTTAATTTATCTTTTTCTTAATAAAACTTCAACAATACAATACTTAGAATTTCATAAAATTATAAATGATACTTATGTTGGCGTCGTTAAGGTTCAACGCATCAGCAGGGGTAGGTATAGATGTATGGAACTCCACAGCTTCTATATTCGCACTCAATTAGGTGCTATCACATGGGTGCCACTCAGTTGACGGATGCCGCAAATCCGAATACTGACTACCATGCGACCACAGATGAGAAGTGGTATCACGATGTTAGGTGTGACGTGTTGAATTCTACCAATGATGTTAGACCTTGCTTTTCCAAATAGTATCTCTCCCATAGAGATAACCAAACCAATTTAGAAACGTGTGAAGATTTTAAGTTGTAACCTCATTTATTTTTGTACCCAAAATTAACATTGGTACTTGATATGTGCTTTTCCAGAAACTGCTTGCTGCTTTGTTCAACGCTGTTCGACGGCGTCAAAACGTGGCTGACGTATGTAACGTGACCAACGTAGGTAACGTGGAAACGTCGAAAACGTATGTTTCGAAACGCTGCGTGCCGCCAAGAATTAAAATAAAATCTGAAATCTGAAATCCGTAATCTGTAAGCGTGGCGTGCTGTAATCCGAAATCGTGTAAACGTGGCGTGCTGCCAAGGGAGCTAACCTGGGAGGGAGATAAATGGACATGTGACTACGCTGTTCGTCTAATGTACCTACTAGGAAAAATTAGGGATTTTTTTTTTTACCTGAGAGTGCGATTATTATCACTAATTTGTGACGAGGTTTTTGGTTGTCGCGTCCACTGAGTTGTATGAATCCCTTGGGAAGCACGCGGTTCACATGGGTTTTCTTTCAGGTTAGGTACACAAAAATTTCTTTCACACCTGCCACTTTATGTCACCAAAAATTAAAACCTGGGAATATGGTTTTATTAAAATATGTTGCAAAACTATAGCCGAAAAGAATTGGCTTGGTTGGATATGCCTCGCCATACGACGGGTATCCAAAAGAAAAAAAAACTTTGCACCAAAAATTGGTTGCAAAAAAAAATTTACACAAGAGGATATGAAAAAAAACTTACATGCAATTCCAATTATGCTGAGGTTGGAGCTTTGCTCCAATAAATCCTTATTAATTTGGTGGGTGACTGGCTGGGTTGGTAGTTGGGTCGAAAAGAAAGTTGGTTGGCGCAACTACTGCGCACGAAACTTAAATTTTTCTAGACTATTTGTTCTAGAACAAAGAACAATTACCAACTCGTCTGTGATTGGTGCTTTTTTGATGACCTACAGTCTCCTACAAAACGAACTGGACGACAGTTTCCTTATACCTTCGATGAGTGTAATGTCATTTTCGTTGACTATACAATTTAGCACAGAAGGTTGACTTCTTAGGGTTCGAACACAATGAGTGTTTCCATTGACAGGAACTTGTATGCAACTTGGTTCATGTCAAAGTGAATTTGCATTAATTAATCGCAATTTTATGACATTTTATGGTGTGGATAATAAGGGAAATTCATAAAAAGAAGATTTTTGTAGGTTTGGCATAATTAAGGTGAGTATGGGTTGTAGAAGCGACATAGTGAGGAGGTAAGTTTTATTTGTAAGGTGAGTAGTAAGTATATTTTTATTTCGTAGGTAGGTGGTAAATTCGTACAAACGAGGTAGGTAGACAATTTTAAGGGGGTTGGTACGTGCGGAGTAGGGTGAAAAAATATTTTCCTTACAAAACTTGTTCATTTGACGGTGGTTTTTAACCAGTTGCAATGAACAAGAAATGGAAAATGCTGGAAGGTAGAGTACCTGAGTATATTGTTATTCGTCAGATTCAGATAAGATTTCTTATTGGTTTTGCCCAGAGTCTCATGCACAGCTGTTGCCGGGCTCTGCAACAAATTTTTGACTGAAAAAAAAACTATCTTTTTAAATCTTTAGTATGTGCGACTGATTGGACTCCTTTGGTATCTTCTACTTCGTACAAGTTATTGCCTCTTACTCTTTTTACCACTACTTTTATAAATTTTGGACTGAGCTTGGCGTTGAAATGCTTGCTAGCGTCGCTCGGTGCAAAATTACGTTTGTAAAGAGTATCTCCCACATTATAAGTTACTTTCCTACTTCTTAAGTTGTAGGGGTTTTCTCATACTTGTCATGTGCACTTTCTAAAGTTGATTTTAAATATGCGTGTAGTATGTTCATTTTTGCTACCTTTGGTAACCATTGTATTTCAGAGTTATTTAACCCACCTAATTTCTTTAGTAATTTGTAGTCCTGGCCATGCTCTATCATACGCTGGCCGAAAAGAGCTTCGTATGGAGACATGGTCAGGGCTGAATGGACTGTTGTTCTTAGAGCGCTGCTTATTGAAGATAAGTGTGCATCCCATGTTGTTTGTTTGGGATCGATGTAGGATCGGATGGCTGCTAATATTGATCTGTTCACCCTTTCGCTTGCGTTGGGCTGAGGCGAGTAAACGGCGGTTCTATAGTGTTTAATCCCGTAGCATTCTATCAGTTTTGCGAACTCCCGTCCTATGAACTGGGTTCCATTATCTGATAGAATGCTTTCTGGCACTCCAAATACCAGGAATACTTCCTCTTGTAGGAACTTCACGGCGTTTACTGCATTTGCCTTTCGTAGGGGTTTAATTATAACAAATTTTGTCAGCTGGTCGATCATAATAATGATATAGGCATTTCCGCTTCTCGACCGGGGATAGGGACCAAGGAAATCAATGTATATATGCTGAAAAGGCCTATCCACACTGAATCCTTGTCCCATCTCCGCTCTTAAAGTGATGTTGGACGCTTTTGATGTTTTGCAAATTTCACAACGATTGATGTAATTTTTCACCTGAACAAACATGTTAGGCCAATAGAACTGTTGTCTAAGGCGATACAAAGTTTTAGCAATTCCTCCGTGTGCTGCACGTGGAGGGTTGTGCGCTAGGGCTACGAGTTCGTCGGTCATCACCGACGGTATCCAGAGCTTCCAAACCAAGTCATCCAGCAGAGGATCTCCAACTGTGTGTTTGGTTTGTTTATAGATGAATCCATCCGAAACTTGAAGCTCTGGGAACCGATCCTGGTTCTTGTTGATGTGGTCGATGAGCTGAAGATATTCCTCCGACTTGAATTGAGGATCATCTAGATCGACATGAAGAACCTCCGAGGGGTCGATTGGTGTCAGGCTTGACAAATGATTATTGAGTGCCAACGATTCATTTTCGTACACTCTCGACAAGGCATCAGGCACCACATTGAGTGTGCCTTTTCGGTGTTCGATTTCAAAGTCGAACCCCTGGAGTTTCATGCTCCATCTCGCTAGTCTACCGGTAGGATCTTTCAGGCTCATCAACCACTTCAAACTCGAATGGTCGGTGATGACTCTGAATCTGTAACCTTCAACGTACGGACGAAACTTCTGTATGCCTTGAAAGGCTGCGAGGCATTCGCGTTCGGTAACGGAATAGTTCCTCTGCGCAGCGTTAAGTTTCTTGGAGAAATAATAAATTGGGCGTTCAGCCCCATTCTCATCACGCTGGCAGAGAACACATCCGATACCGGACGCGGATGCATCGCATAAAATGACAAATTCTCTGGTAAAATCTGGGTTTACCAGAATAGGTGCAGAAGTCAGAGCTGACTTTATGTCACGGAAAGCTGTTTCTGCTTCACTACCAAATGTAAAGGTTTTTCCTTTCTTAAGGGTATCGGTAAGGGGTGCTGCTAAGGTAGAGAAATTTTGGACAAACCGCCGATACCATCCGGCCATTCCCAAGAAACGTCGTACTTGGCGTTGTGTGGTTGGTACGGGGAAATCTACAATCGCGGATATTTTGGCGGAGTCTGCTTTCAGGCAACCTTGACCTACCTTATATCCCAGGTAACATAATTCTTTGAAACAAAACTTTGATTTGCTGACATTTATGGTCAGACCTGCTCTGGACAAATGATTACTAACAGTTTTCAGTATTCTTAAGTGTTCTTCGAAAGTTCGCGATATGACGAGTAAGTCGTCTAAATAAACGAACACTTGTTCGCGTAAGGCTGATGGGATGACTTTGCTCATTAGAAGTGACAGACTTTGCGGTGCGTTGCACAGGCCAGATGGCATGACCTTGAATTGATACAGGGGACGCCCCGGGACTGTGAATGCCGTCTTTTCCCGAGATCCCTTCTCCAGCGGAATCTGCCAGAACGCGTCCTTCAGATCCACACTCGAAATGAAATGAGTATTTGAAAGACGCGCGAGCAACCCTTCAATATGCGCAATTGGGCCGGCGTGCTTCTTTGTTACGGAGTTTACCTTTCGAAAGTCCAAGCACAGACGGTTTTTCCCCGGTTTGCGTAGTAGCACAACCGGCGAACTCCATGCACTTGAACTTTCTTCGATGACTCCTAACTTGAGCATCCGGTCCAATTTCACATACATTAGAGCCTGGATTGCTGGAGACAGGATAATGCCTTTGTTTAATTGGCATTGCGTCTCCCGTATCAATCCTGTGCTCTAATAAATTGGTCCTTCCTAGACCTTTTCTCGCAAAGGATGGGAATCCATCAATGATTCGTTGAAGCCTTTTTGACTGATCGTTATTCAATTCGTGTTGATTTTTATAGTCCTCGTTCTCGAAAGGAGATGGACTCACGGACATTCCCGAAATTAAATGTGGTGCTAATTGGAACTTTTTCCAAAAGTCAACACCGAGGTATAGGCGTTGAGGCAAAGAGGGTATGACATAAAAGTCAATACTCTCAATTTTACCTTTGTAGGTTACGTCCGCAGTAACCATTCCAACAATGTCTTGTCTTTTACCATCTGCGGTGGACACTGAGGATGTGGTTTAAGTGATCTTGACTTGCTTATTCGAAAGATATTCTACTTAATTGGTGCCGAGACAACTAATGCTCGCACCAGAGTCTAACAAACCCAACCACTGTTCGCCAAATATTTCCACAGACACATACGGTCGTGGATCCCTGGAATCACTGAGCAATGTAGTGGTTGCGATATTACGGTGTCTAAGTCGTTTAATCTTAAATCGTTTTCTTACTTCCTTAATCCGCTTAGACAATGTTGGAACGGACATTATTCGTTCCCTTGCCGCATAATAATCTCGAAGACGTTCGTGAAACGTTTTACGCGGTAATACTTTCTTATCATTATTAATCTTCTTTAATTCAGCAGGTTTATTAATCTTAGATCTATTAGGTTTTAAAATTGTAATGGGTTTATCAACTTTAGAGTTTTGATTGTTTATTGTTCCGGGTTCGGAGTTTCCGAACGATTTACCCCGGAAGGAAGATCGTTCCTGTTCAGGTTTCCCGAACACCTCGGACAATCACGGGTTACAAAATCAGGTAAGCCACATTTGTAGCAAAATAAAATTCTCTTAGGGTTAGTGCAATCGTGAAAAGTATGACCCACGCCCTTACAATTCCAGCAACGAAGTGTGAAGCTTTCGCGTTTAATTGCTTCTACTTGTGCGGGAGTTGCTACTGTTCTTTCTTCATTAGTTACTTCCACTTCACTCACATGCCGTTTAGGTTGAGCGTTGTAGTTAATTGGTACAAATTTGGGTTTGGTAAAGTCTGGAGTTCTTTCCATAAATTTCTCTATTGTCCTACAAACATATGCCATCTGAGCTAGACTGCTGGTGTTAAAGGTTAGTAGATGTTCACCAATGCGTCTACGCACATTCGCTTTGATTAGTTCTATAATCTCACTCGTAGGTTTTGGAGTTTGCAACCTAGAATTGAGCTGCATTAGGGAATCATAAAAATCATTAAAGGTTTCTCCAGCCAATTGTTTACGGTCTTGCATTTTGCGTGACAATTCTGAGTCGGTTTCGAGAGTACGATATTGCTCGAGTAATGCGCTTTGAAGTGCTAACCAAGGAGCATTGGGATTAGATTTGATGTACATCCAGTACCAGGATTCTGCTGGTCCAGAGACAAAGTGGTGGAAGTTAACCACTACATCGTCCCAAGAGACATTGTAACTAAGTCTGATTCTCTCTAGTCGAAACAGGAAATCATCTATTGGCATATTACGCCCGTCGAATCTTATACCCCATTTATGGTATAAAGGGTTTTTCGGCGCACCGTTAGGTGGGGAAGGAATATGACTTCTAGGAAGTGCTGTAGGTGACGTGTTGTCATATTGCATGGCTCTCATTCGAGTTAAAAACTCATCTACGTCGTTAGATTGTGCCATATCCACTGGGTGGATAGAAGGTGCTCTTAAAGAGTTAAAGTTTGGCAAGGTATTGTTTGTTTTGGCTTGAGAACTACTACCATTGGTAGGTCGTGAAGGTAAAACTGGTTGATTTCGACTTGTAGCCCTTCCAGGTTGATTAACATGGAATTCGGGTGCTCCTACGTTCAATCGAGTATTTAATGGGTTAGGAACAAATTGAGAATTCAATGGTTCATAAGCTAGAGGGTTGGTGAATGAAGGTGCTTGAGTAAGGTTAACGCTTGTGCTAGGTACAGCACTACTTCTGGGTTGGGCAGGAGCTGATGAAGGCTTTGCCATATTTTGAAACATGCTCATCACATGTTCTAGCATATTAGCTTGACTAAGAGCTAATTGCTCTTGGAAAAATCGTCGCTCTTCTGCACGTTGAGTAATAAGGGAAGCAGTCACTGCCTCCTTGATGTGATTGGACCACTCATGTATCTCCTGAACTGTAATCTCCCTATCCTGACTATCAGGGTTAGAAGGTGCTACATTTTCAAGAGGTTCTTGGATCTGTTGTCTATTTCCTGGCTGTGCATTTAACTCTTCTCGTTCCATCTCCATATCACTGACATTGATCTCATCAACTGGATCACCATTTTGGCTTACATTAGCCATATTTAAGAATATTTAAGTAAGGTATTTATGAAGAAAAGCTTATTAAGTGAGGGTTTGGTATTTAAGTATACAACCTCATACGAAAAATTCAAAAGTAATATTATGAAGGAGTATTTATTCAGTTGATTGTATATTTCGAACAATCTTCCTGAATTTTAGATATTCTTAATTATTCGAATTTAATAGGTTTCTGATAATTTCAATTCTCAGAAAGGTAAAGTAATATTAAGGAAAGGGGTAAAGTGTATGATAATTTTTGTCGCTCGAAGGCCAGACAATCTTATCACTAAAGAGATATTTAAAAATTCTTAATTTTAAAGATACTTAATTTTCAAAAAATAAATAATCTTATAATGCAAAGATAAATTGTCGAAATTAGACCCGACAATCTAATAACAAAAGAAATAAAGGAATCTCTCCTGAAAAATATGAGATACTTTATTTTCTCAATAATAATATTCAAGGTAATATTCCTAAAAAAAATAAACAATTTACTTGTTGCTTTTAGGGCCCGATAACCTTATAACTAATGAAAGGTGAATCTTAAAGATACTTAAATCAGTAGTAATTGAAGGTAATGTATTTAACTTCTCAGAATATTGGGTAAGGTAAAGAATATATATGTCGCTTTTAGGTCCGACAATCTCATTACAAAAGAACAACTGTAGAAACTTAATTTCAAAATACTTAATATGGATTATTTAGCTTTTATTCCAGATAAGGTATTCCCAGAATATTACTGTAATAACATAAGTAATATGATTAAAGAGGTTCCTCCCGTCAAAAAGGGAAACTTCAAATTCAAAATTTTATAAGACTTAAAGTAAAGTTACTATATAAGTGATTTCTCCATAAATGTGCCACCAGGCAAATTTAATATAAAGATAATATACTTGCTACAATTATAATATAAAGTAAATATGATATAAAGTAATTATAAAAGTAATAATAGCGCCACCAGGCAAAAGTAATAAGGTAATTGTGCCACCAGGCAAGTTATAAAGTAGATACGCCACCAGGCAAAGAAAAAAAGTAAATGCGCCACCAGGCAAGTTAATTGTGCCACCAGGCAAGTTATACATAAGCGCCACCAGGCAAAGTAATAAAGTAAATACGCCACCAGGCAAGTTATAAAGTAATAAGGTAATAAGGTAATAACGCCACCAGGCAAATAAAGTAATATACTCAAAAAGTTATAGACTTCAATAATCATAAATAATCTCGGAGAGCTGACCATTGTCTCCGGAGCAGAGTGATACCACCGTGAGCTAATCGCCACCTGCGACTTAACTCAGCAGAAAAAAAAATTAAAAAGTTTAGTGTATTTGATCTATCTTCTCTGTACTACTTGTTTCAAAGGTAGTTCACAAAAATTGAACTATATCCAAGGTAGTGGTCTCACCACAACAGACGTGCACTAGGAATAAGTCACCAGTCACCGGATAGTGTATCTGACTAACTTGGGGATTCAACCTGCAAACTAACCGAAGCATAAAAAAAAAAGTGTTGTGTTAGGTGTAATAAACAAAAGATAAAAAGTGATGCTGGTTCGGGGATAAGTTCAAATGCCTTTCGCAACAGACGTGCGTTAAGATTAAAACATCATCAACCACCGGTCGAAAGAACATAGTGGACGTTTCCATGAAACCCATTTAAAATTCAGGCTAATCTCCCTTGCTACGGACGATCAAGCAAAAGTGCCTAACCCGGCCAAGAGCAGATTAGTTCTAAACAAAAGGTAAAGTCAAAGTCAAGTGAAGAGTGAAAGCTCACAGCAACAGACGAAATTCAAGAAAATTCATTAAATTCCCGGACAGTGAATACTATTCCCTACTCCACCTATCGAATTTGACACAAAACATCATTCAAATCTAAAAGAATTATTTTCAATTAAATTCTCCCAAAAAAAAACTTAATGAAAATTTCAATACAACCAATTCGAAAACTGACAAAATTTCAACTATCAACGAATGTGCAAATTCGAGCCCCCACGTTCCGTAAGGTAATTGTCGGACGACAACACCTAAAATTGGATTGTGGAGAACTCGTTTCGGGCCCCACGTTGGGCGCCATTTCTGTAACGTTAATTATTCTTCAACGTTGAAAAGAAGAACTAAATAATCCATGGAGCAAGGCACGTTCGTACATAGGTGGGTCATTCCACCTGGTCATGTTGAACTCGGTTCCCCTTCAGCTAAGAAGATATCTGAAAGTTGACCAATCTCGTATACCGGATGGAAATCACAATGACTCTAGACATTTTGGTGACCAAACCATTGATCTCGTATGCGCACAGAGGGAGAGTCCAGGGCGCCTTTTCTATAAACCAAAAGATACACCTATTCAGATCAAAAAAAAAAAAGGGACCAGCCATTTCTGTAACGTAGATTCACTTTATCAATAAACGCACAAAAAAAAACGGGCCCGAGACCTATAACGTTGGGCGCTATTTCTGTAACGGTAATCTTCTCTCTTTTCGCACACAAAAACAGGCCCGAGACCTATAAGCTTAGGCGCTATTTCTGTAACGCATTTACAACCATCTGAAAAAGAAGTTACCATAACATTCCTATCAGCTAAGAACATCATTGCCCTAACCACTCTATGAAGAACCGAAACACCATGCCCATATACAAGTAAACAAAATATATATATATATGTTAACCACTACAGAAAAGTATAAGATCAACCCATAATCTTATACCTTGAAAATTGAACTCACTTCGCTGTTGTGTGGGTTCTGAAATATCTTCATCAAATAAAAAAAAAACTAAACAGAAGTTACTTAGAAAACTGGTCTATACCATTAAGTTATTAAAAAAGTCTAATCATCAGGAAAAAGTTAAAGTAATAAAAATTCCAATCCTATATAATCACTCAATTCAAAAACAACCAATAAAAATAGTCTTCTTCTTACGTTCTTCAACCGCGAACTAGACATCTAGGACCATTGAATCTCTTCAGAGGCCCGACCATGCATACTCCGGGGTTGGGGTGCCATAGGTTGCCTAGCAGCAGCGGCCTGCTTATTATGCCTACGCTTGCTCATCGTCAGGGAGGGATCTTGTGCCAGGACCACAGGCGGTGTTACAACTTTTAAACAAAGCAGACCTGTCTGGTGTTGTTGACTAAAATTCAAATGTTGGGTTTAGCTGGAGCCCGATACCATCTTTGCAAAGTGTTGATCGCATCGGAAATTGTAAAGTTCTTGAAGGGGAATAGAAGTAGCAGAGTCACAATCGAATCCGGATAAAGGTGCCTAAACGGTATCAATATCGCTTCAAGATTGTGGTGGGGTCCATAGATGATCGTGTCCCCCGGAACCGAAGTTTGAATTCCTGTACTCTAAAAAGGTTCCTGAAAATTGATAGAGAAACGGAATGGAGTTGGAGGGGAAACTAGGTGTTGATGTCCCCTCAGGTCTCTTAACCCACCCTATAGTGTTGGAAGATAAAAAAAAATCTTCCAAACACACCATGGGATCCAAATGACCTATATAAAATGTTGTGGATCCCCCTAAAATGAAAGACGGGATATATTAAGGAAAAATCCTTATATACCCCTCTGTGGTGGTCTCACTGCTGCTGCTCCATTGACGCCGGTCAACTGCTCCTCGATATAAACTTCAACTAGACATTCATCTCAAAAATTGATTCAACAGAAACATAAAGTTACTAAATCACAGACATTCATCAAATAAAAAGTTAGGGATTTGTTTTCAAAACGTTATAAAAAGGTAATTTTTATTGTCTCAAAAATAATAGGATACTTAATCATACCTATAAAACATAATAAACTAACCAACCAAGAATTTATATGTTAATTACCAAGCTTTTCAAAATTAGACTCAAATTACACTCAAAAATAATAAAATTATTTAACTTTCTTTTCACAAATTCTCTTTATACCCAACCAAAGTACAATCTATATGTATTGTAAAAACTTTTTATAGCCATCGTAGAATCCTCAGGCCAACGGGACCTATAGAGGAGGCTTAGCTGGAATGGTTTCTTCAGCTTTCAATTTCTCCCAATAAAAAAAAAAAAATAATACGACTTCTCAAAAAGGATTCTTGAATCCCGATAGACGAGGTCTCGCTTTGATGTTTTTTTGTATTTTAATTTGTTGATGCTTTTCAAATTTTCGAATAATTTTTTTGTTCACTCAAAAAAGGTAAATGGTCTACTGTTCAAGGTTTTAAGAACTACCACTTTCAAAAAATAATCAATCAATTCCAATAACAATAAAAAAAATATAGTTCAATATGTTTATAAAAAGGAACGGACTCACCAATACTTTCGCCGTGTGCACAAAACGTAGTATCTGGAGCAATCTGGAACTGATGATCTGTATGAAACAATAATCTTTTTATCTTATGGTTTTGATGATTGTAGGGTGTTCAATTATGTTTAGTTTGAACTACTGAGTGACTTTTAACAAAAAAAAAAATAAATTCGATTTAAAATACGCGGACACTTGTACTTGGGTTTTGTTGGTTTTCTTTTATCAGCAGTTGCAATACCGGAGTTGGTATACCGGATTAAGTTAATTTTACGTTAACACAGGAATTTCACTTTTTGTTGTATTTTTGTGACTGACTATTTGTTTGCATACATTTATCGGCTTAGGTGATTCTTTGGTTTATGTTGTTTCAAATTATCTCAGCTATTCTTGGGATATGTATGGATGTACCAAAAATTATGATTCTGTTTGCTTGTTAACTTGAGTTGGAATTTTGAGTGTTCTTGAGCTGTTAAGAGAATTGTAAATGTTAAAATTTATCAAACTTATTCCCATGGAAAAACTACTATATTCCACTAGCTACCTCAAGAGTTTTAATTTATCTTTTTCTTAATAAAACTTCAACAATGCAATACTTAGAATTTCATAAAATTATAAATGATACTTATGTTGGCGTCGTTAAGGTTCAACGCATCAGCAGGGGTAGGTATAGATGTATGGAACTCCACAGCTTCTATATTCGCACTCAATTAGGTGCTATCACATGGGTGCCACTCAGTTGACGGATGCCGCAAATCCGAATACTGACTACCATGCGACCACAGATGAGAAGTGGTATCACGATGTTAGGTGTGACGTGTTGAATTCTACCAATGATGTTAGACCTTGCTTTTCCAAATAGTATCTCTCCCATAGAGATAACCAAACCAATTTAGAAACGTGTGAAGATTTTAAGTTGTAACCTCATTTATTTTTGTACCCAAAATTCACATTGGTACTTGATATGTGCTTTTCCAGAAACTGCTTGCTGCTTTGTTCAACGCTGTTCGACGGCGTCAAAACGTGGCTGACGTATGTAACGTGACCAACGTAGGTAACGTGAAAACGTCGAAAACGTATGTTTCGAAACGCTGCGTGCCGCCAAGAATTAAAATAAAATCTGAAATCTGAAATCCGTAATCTGTAAGCGTGGCGTGCTGTAATCCGAAATCGTGTAAACGTGGCGTGCTGCCAAGGGAGCTAACCTGGGAGGGAGATAAATGGACATGTGACTACGCTGTTCGTCTAATGTACCTACTAGGAAAAATTAGGGATTTTTTTTTTTTACCTGAGAGTGCGATTATTAGCACTAATTTGTGACGAGGTTTTTGGTTGTCGCGTCCACTGAACGCATGTAAGCGTCAGCGCACCTCGTAAGTTGTATGAATCCCTTGGGAAGCACGCGGTTCACATGGGTTTTCTTTCAGGTTAGGTACACAAAAATTTCTTTCACACCTGCCACTTTATGTCACCAAAAATTAAAACCTGGGAATATGGTTTTATTAAAATATGTTGCAAAACTATAGCCGAAAAGAATTGGCTTGGTTGGATATGCCTCGCCATACGACGGGTATCCAAAAGAAAAAAAAACTTTGCACCAAAAATTGGTTGCAAAAAAAAATTTACACAAGAGGATATGAAAAAAAACTTACATGCAATTCCAATTATGCTGAGGTTGGAGCTTTGCTCCAATAAATCCTTATTAATTTGGTGGGTGACTGGCTGGGTTGGTAGTTGGGTCGAAAAGAAAGTTGGTTGGCGCAACTACTGCGCACGAAACTTAAATTTTTCTAGACTATTTGTTCTAGAACAAAGAACAATTACCAACTCGTCTGTGATTGGTGCTTTTTTGATGACCTACAGTCTCCTACAAAACGAACTGGACGACAGTTTCCTTATACCTTCGATGAGTGTAATGTCATTTTCGTTGACTATACAATTTAGCACAGAAGGTTGACTTCTTAGGGTTCGAACACAATGAGTGTTTCCATTGACAGGAACTTGTATGCAACTTGGTTCATGTCAAAGTGAATTTGCATTAATTAATCGCAATTTTATGACATTTTATGGTGTGGATAATAAGGGAAATTCATAAAAAGAAGATTTTTGTAGGTTTGGCATAATTAAGGTGAGTATGGGTTGTAGAAGCGACATAGTGAGGAGGTAAGTTTTATTTGTAAGGTGAGTAGTAAGTATATTTTTATTTCGTAGGTAGGTGGTAAATTCGTACAAACGAGGTAGGTAGACAATTTTAAGGGGGTTGGTACGTGCGGAGTAGGGTGAAAAAATATTTTCCTTACATAATATGGACTGTGTTGGGGGAGGCTTATGCCAGATAACAAAAATTTCAGACTTAATATGTAAATACAATCAAAATTTATATTTCGAAAAAAAAAAAACATATGTATATACCTATCAATAATTCAAATTAATTATTTAAACATTTTTTTTTCTATTAATTAATATGTATACTATTGTAATATTTATGTTAATACATTTGTAAAAATGTTTTAAATGTTTGATGATTGTAAGACAATGTATAAAATCAAAGGTTAATAAAAAAGCTTGTAATAATAATAATAATAATAACTTTGACATTGCTGCGTGCTACTGCTACTGCTACACCATTGTAAAAGAGGATATATACATATAGCGAGTTTCATTCAAATTTGGAAGAATTGTTCTCAAAATCGAGAATTGCCCATTTGAATGAAACTTGTTTTGGGTATCCATGTCAATTTGAATTATACTTTTTGTCATTTCATTTATGTCTTTTGTCATTGGAAAAAGTGATCATTAGATAATTGATAATTTATTGGATAATTAAAGTACATATTAAGTTCTTCGTTCATTATTTGTTTGTTTTTGTTATATTTATCACAGACTGGCACAATTTTACAACGAACAACAAAAAGAAAAGTATTCAGATCGATTCTCCCAACCCATGAGAGATGCATTCTTTCGTGTTGAGAATCGATCTAGAATTGCACTTTTTGAATGAATGAAACTCTCAAAAGTGAAAAAGGTCAATTCTTTTGACAGAAAGAGCAATTCTTTTCGTGAATGAAACTCGCTAATAGAGTCCAATCTTGTGCCTTGTTTTGATTTTGCCTACAAGCTACAGCTGTCATATTGTTCTTTTTGTTAAACACGTGTGTGTGCTACAGCTGTCATATTGTTCTTTTTGTTAAACATGTGTGCGTTCACACCTTACTACTTACCTCATCGTTTCTTGTTGTTGTTTCACACGGATAATGAATACAATAGGAAAGAGACCACGAATATTTTAGCAGAGGAGGATGGAACGTAGGAAAGATTGGACTCTATGTATATATCCTCTTTGCCATTGTGCGCAGCCAGTCAGGCATCGCACGAATTCGCAACGCGTTGATCTGATTTTGGCAATTTCAACACATACTCCATTTTGTTTCGGAAGGATCTCTGATAAGTCAATCAGAACGGTTACCATGATACAAAATTCGTACAATTGTTACGAATAAATAAATTAGAAAAACAAATTTCTTTTCAACCATGCGTACCGAAATAAAAACAATTTTTGATAAATATTCTGCTGTCACTGTCAGGTTGACATAAATAAATAGTTCATTCGGAATGAACTTGAACAGGTTCACAATAGCTCTTAAGATTTAAACAAGGTTCGGATATTGGCTAAAGCATAGTACGCAGCTCGAGCTAAAATTTAGCTCCCATACAAAATTCTCTCCAAAATTTAGCCAAGCTAAAATTAAGCAAAGCATTTTAGCCGAGTAGTACGCAGCTCCAGCTAAAATTTCAAACTTTTGTTTCCCAGTGTACTGTCAGAATTAAGCTGACTAATTAATTGCTCGGCACATTTCCTGCGAGCTAAATTTTGACAAATCTTTTCGGGTCGTAGATAAAAAGGGGTAACGTAGGGGTTGAATCTCAACAGAAAATTTGTTTTAAGGCATACAAAAGCTATTGCGAGTAGGGAATGCTAATACAAATAACAATTGTTCTGGTAAAACAAAAGAACACATATTTTAAATAGTGTTTTTTACAAAAGTAATCCAAAAGCGATAATATTTGAATGCCCCTCTTTAACTTTTCTCTGGGTACGCTTATGGATTAGAGAACAGCTGTATTTTTATTTGCATAGCTTCTGTCATCGAGTATACATGTGACTTGAAAAAAAAATATATATTTTCAATTAAACATTCCAGGAAAGTTCATATGGTTATATCTATATGTATTACGATGGTGATACCTTCAAAGCCACTACATTGGGAAGTTTCAGCGGAAGGACGGAACCTCAGCGTTTAGTAGCAAGCTCAGGAAACGTAAGTGTTAAATGAGAGTTCTAATAGTTTTACATGCATACATACCCACAATCTGTACTTATTTAAGATGCTGATTCTCTTGTACAGTGAAACAAACTACGTATTGGATGGCTTTAGGACGTATTACTCATAAAATTGGTTCAACAATAGTCACAATCACGGGAAGTGTGTAGGTCATCAGTGTGTGCCATGAAGAATGGGTTCGACCCGATTGCAAGGATGAAGCGTGTCCCTACAAAAATGTGGATAGCTGTTTGGCTGAGGTACCTAAACACAGAAATGGGATGTGCAAGTGCGAGCAGGTGATTTGGAGTTGATTAATTGGACAGGATTCAAGACATAGCTCTGGTATTGATATACTTAAAAATTCAACGCAAAGAATTCTCCGTCTACTGACCCTTTTGAATCAAGAGCGGTCATAGTTCTTTGCCCGGTTCTTTATGCTATTCTTTGATCTGTCACCCTGGCAGTCAAAAAAGAACACAAATGCGGACTCAAGCCGGCAACGAACCTCAACAGCCGCCACTTTCTCATTACTCCCTCGTCCCTCCGGTCGAATTAAGACAGAGTTCTAAATAAGCTGCCGGATAATATTGTTGAAAAGCTGGTATTGAGTTTCCAGCAACAGGCTGTGGCTGCTCTTCATGAGCATTATAAAAGTCGAGGAGGTGGGCAGTGATTTCAAGTTGTAAAAATGATTTAAAAACAAAATAAATTATGTTTTAAAATACCAAATTTTTATTTTTATACAAAATGCTAACGAGCCTTCTAGGTGATGCGCAGAGCACAAACGGTCATCTTGGCGAGAAGACGCAAGTCATTGGTAATGGTAAAAAACATTTGAGTCGGGTTGGGTGGCCTTCTTGAACAAAAGGCTGACACGCTGCAGAGACATTGGTGGCCGATTGATTTTGCGCATAAACAAACGTTTTAGAACAATTCTGTTGAACTCCTTGTTGGTACGAGGGTACGACGCTGAAGGAAGCGGTGCAACTACGAAAAAAAAACGAAACAACCGAGATTTAGTAATGCAGCTTGATAAGAGCTATTTTATTTAGAAACTTACCTTAACGAGAAGCCTTAGGTAAACATCCAAAACTTTTAAAAAAAATAAATAAAAACATTTGTGTGTTTATTTGTCAAACAAAATTTGTTTTGACATTTTCTACACAAAGTCGCCATTTCTATCTCCACAACTCTCCTATGTCAAAATTTAGCTGGGGTTTTAGCTAAGGTTTGGAGAGAAAAACGTGAACTAAAATTTAGCTCGAGCTGCGTACTACCCTTAAGCAATTAAGTTTTCATTACTCAATGCTCGCTTAAGTAGTAGTGTACTGCAATGTTGCCAGAGAGACAGCGTTAAATTTGAACTGAATTGCAATTATTCGAATTAACGAAAAGTTTTCGACTAGAGAAATGTTTCTAGTCATGATTCAGATAGTATTACAACGCACTTTCTTGAATTCAGTTCAACAGTAGTTTTAGATAATAGTCAAATTTGCTTTGCAGTGTAATAAATATAATTTTAAGTAAGTCAAAGTGTGATTGGCAATGTAAAGGCAGTTTTTTTTTTTAAATTAATTCTAATTTAGAAATAATCGTGAGGTGTAGCAGTAATATAATAATTATATACAAGTGCCTGTGAAAAATATTAAAATACAGAGGTAACTAGTTTTTTTTATAGAAAAAAAAAATAGGTACCACAATATTTTTTTTTATAAATAGGAATAGTCCAGAAAAGTTCAAAAAGGGACAAGGCTGCTGATTTTCGGATGAAAGCCGTGGAAAAGCTGTGAAAAGTCCCAAACCAGCAGAACTTAACGCTACACGCAAAAACGTTTAAACGGGTGAAAAGACGGTATATTCAAAAGTACCGACAATAATTTGGTCATTTTTACCGTTGGCGCAGCGGGTATCAACCCGACCGCTAGACAAGCCGATAATCCTAAATTATAATTTTAATTCGATTTCTTCTTTGATATCTAAATCAATTTTAATTGAATTGCTTTTAAAGAACAAAACAAAAAAAAAAAATCTTTTTGTGTCCGCACAATTGAACGCGCGCGAGTTTTTTTTAATATATATATTGATTTAAATTATAAAGGATATTAAAGTCGAGTGATCCTTAATAGACAATTATTTAAACCTAAAAGAAAATAGTGCAAGGTAATCATCGCTGGAGTGATTGGATGGTGTGGCCACAAAATCCCTATTGCTGCGTGAGAACGGTGAGTCTTTTAAGTTCCCTGTCACTTTAAATAATCTATATTGATCCTTCGATTTTTCAACATCCTTTTTTAAAATTTCTGGGAAAGGGTATTAAGTGGGGAGTTTGTTTTTTTTTAAAGTGAATATATTTTGCCAAAAGAGGATTAAAATCCCAAGCTTTTTCCGCTGAGCTTCATTTAGAAGCATAAAAAGATTTTTTTTTAAATATTTGTTGTAATTTTGATTTCAATTTATTAGAGTAAAATCACTCAGCACTGTAAGATAATCGCATGTAGTATTAGCATATAAATTAGTCAATTTAAAAATGAAATTGCATTATTTGAATAAATTTTGATAGTATGCTTCTTAAAGATGAACTTTGAGTAAATTTTTTTATAGAGGGTTGAGAGTATTGAAAGAGGAAGAAGTGAATTAAAAAAATGTAGATGCCAACAAAAGGGGTACTGAGGCGGATAAGGTACCAGGAAGGGAGGGTAGAGGCAATATTTCCGCTGACGAGAACACCATCGTCAAAAGACTGGTACGGTATTTTTTTTGTGATGGGTCCACAGGTCAAAGAACCTGCCCCACCGACGAGCTAATAAATGGGAACCAGCATACCAGCAACGACCGAAGGCCAACAAAAGACCCGTTACACAATTCATCCGAATCTGAGGAGATTTCTCTCCGATCGGTTACCATGATAGAGGGAATACCACTGCCAAAGCTGTGAGTAAAAGACAAAGGAATTGGAAAAGGGGATGAAAATAAAATGGAAAGAAAACAAGAAATAAACATAACGGTTATTACATTTTCGGTACACGGAAATGTGAATTGACTGAGATGCTATTTCAGTGAGAAAGACAAAAGTGCCTGTTGGGGCGACAAACGCGAAGAGGATGAAAATATCCAAAATTGATACACTTTCGGTACACGACAGAGTAGCAATGATAGAAAAAAAAGTTGGGAATTATGTTGGATAAACATTTTTTTTCTATAATTGTGGGTTAGAAAACAAGTTGTTGCAGTACAAGGGTGTTATATTGGATAGACTTCACTGAAGAGTACATTATTAAGTACATTAGGCTACTTTTACATTTAAGTAAGAACCAGTCGATAGCTTCATTTGCAAATTGTTTAACTCATTTTTGGAACGAAAAAAAAAGATACAAATAATCTTTTTCTTATTTAGATTTAAATGGAGAAGCTCAGCACTAAACAGCTTCAGAGCGAGGTGAAGAATAGAGGATTACCAAGAACCGGAACGAAGAGGACATTAATCAACCGAATCCTTGCCTATGACAAAGAGAGGGGAGATCAGATCTCAGGACAGTCGAGGACCTATTCGAACGGAACCAACGAAATAGCAGCTGCCACTGTATGTGTTGACGAAGGCGACGCCTGATCACTATCCGAATCAGGCTCGGTAGATGATCGTCTTCTAAGAGAAAGGGAGTGGGACATCCTACGGCGTGAGAGAAAACTTCTGGAAAACGAGAAAAACATCTTCAGAAAAGAACAAGAAATAGCTGAACAGTTGAAATGATTGGAAAGAGCAACGAGCAGGAGCGCCATAAGTTCCGAGACTACCAGGAAGAAACAAATAAACTGTAGCATTAAGGATATTGCAGACGCACTACCCTAATTCTCTCCTGGTTATATATTATCCATGTCGGCGGATGGAAATTTTAACAGCATTGCTGAGCTCAAAGCTAAATGGGGTGAAAACATCCGTGAAAATATCTGCAGTAACCCATCATCTAGCACTGGCATACTAAGGGCAAGTAATATGAATCGACAACCAACCAGCGGACATTTAAGCTGGGTACGACAGCCAACACAAAGTGAACGATCAACTTACAACAGTCGACCACCGTTGTCACGACTGCCACCCCTCTGCTACAACTGCAATCAGACCGGGCACATCTCCCGACAGTGTACACAAAGCAGAAAAAGACCATGGGTGACCAACAAGGAAAGAGATATAGTGAAATTAATCAAATCGACCGATAAGAAAGTTGGTATTAATGTTATGCAACGACAGGAGACACTCGACTGCTATAATAAAAGAGTCACCGTTAAGGGAAGAGTATATTCTGCAATACTTGACTCTGGAAGCGAACAAACTGTAGTTACTCAGACCGTCGCTAATGAGGCTGGAATTTTGAAGACGATCTTTGGTATCACCCTTCATGGATTCGGGGGTGGAAATTGTCGAGCTTTGGGACAAGTATCGTGTATTATAGAGATTGATGGAACAGTCTTCTGTGTCAATGCGGTAGTGGTATCAGATGAAAAACTACCAAAGCAATTTTTGATTGGAAAAGATGTATTAAATGACCCTACATGCAATGTCTATAAGCAAGGTGACGTACTCATTATAAAAAGAAACGAGCTATGTACGAAATGCGAAAACGAGTATACAGAGATAACCAACGCTGAGCTTCAAATCGGAGAAGAGTTTGACTCAAAGGAATTGCTCATTCTCCTCAATAGCTTCCGCAAATGCATCGCTTTAAAGCAGAAAGAACTGGAACGAACAAAGTTTATAGAGATGGAAATAGATCTGAACAAAAACGATCCGATATCACAACACCCGTATACAGTTCCTCATGCCAAACAGGAGATTCCAACCAAGATGATAAATACACTATTAGAATGTGACGTAATACAGGAATCTTAATCGGACTTTGCTCCTCATGTTGTACTCGCAAAGAAAAAGAACGGCGAGGACTGCATGTGCGTCGATTACAGGCGCCTCAACACAATCACCAGAAAAGTGAACTCCCCATCGCCACTTGTGGAAGAAGAGCTCAACAAGTTGGTCGGCTACAACTTCTTTATCGTTCTTGATTTGGCATCGGGACTGTGCGGATACGTTTGACCCTGAGGCGCTGGTATGTATCCTTGCTCGACGTTGTCGACTGAATGGAAAATAATGAGACAAATGTTGTTTCGTTGTAGTGTTTAAGCAAAACTGATTTTTATTATTAGGAAAAATAATAAATAGACATGAAATTAAAACTATGCTCATAGCAACAAAAAGGAAATATAATTTAAACAAGTAAGATAATAACAAAGTAAATATTATAATTATGCGTTATGAATTTGGCATAAACAAGGGTAATATCGAAATCCCGATACGAAAAGAACACATGCAATATACAGCCTTCATCATTCCAGATGGGCTATTCGAGTTCAAAGTGATGCCATTCGGGCTCGTTAAGTTAACGCTCCAGCATACTTAAAAAAATTGATGAGTTGTAAAAAAAAGAGGCTTCCCGAAAATATAATAAGCTATATGGATTAATGCGTTATACCCGCAAGGTATGGCAAAGTTTTTGGCAATCTTAGACGAGGCAAACTTGACCCTCAACCTTAATGCCTGCTTCACAACGACGCTTTGAGCTTCGCTTTGACAGAACGCAAAAGTTCAAACATAGGAATTCATGTATAAATGCTCACAATGAGACGTTGAGCTTTAACGTTACGTTTTGATATACAAAAGTAAGTACACAAACCACGTAGCATGAAGCGAAGCTGAAGCAAAAGTTGAAATATTTGAACATTTCCGCTTATTGAACATATTAATTTTAATTGTTTTCTGTGTTTTTTGCAAGGAAAAATCGAGGTAATGATATTAAATTTGTTTATATTAGTTAAATCTTAAATAAAATGTTGCTCTTCAGATGTCTTTCGAAAAAAATTTAGTAATTCCAACTGTGGAAAGTCCCATGCGGAACATCCATGCTAGTACTTGCTTAGGTACTCCATTTGAAAGGTAACTAATTTTGAAAACAATGTTCCGCTTTTATTGAACAGAGAAAGGAGGTAATATACATAAAGGGTGATTTTTTAGCTGGTTTGGTTTTGGCAACACTGGTTTTGACAGCTGACGTGTGTTTAGTACCTTGTGTCACTGTCAAACAGCTTCAGTTTGGTTTGCAATTTAACCATGGATCGTCTTACAAATGAACAACGCTTGCAAATTATTGAATTTTACTATCAAAATTCGTGCTCGGTTCGAAATGTTCATCTGGCCGAGGATCCGCTTTTTTATCGAAAAATTGTGTTCAGCGATGAGGCTCATTTTTGGTTGAATGGGTACGTAAATAAGCAAAATTGCCGCATTTGGAGTGAAGATC
The DNA here is from genome assembly GCA_916050605.2 of Platycheirus albimanus. Classification (NCBI taxonomy): domain Eukaryota; kingdom Metazoa; phylum Arthropoda; class Insecta; order Diptera; family Syrphidae; genus Platycheirus; species Platycheirus albimanus. Next base: position 245,551,395 of record OU696696.1, on the reverse strand, counting down.
AGCCAGAAGCATTGCAACAGCTACCAATGCATCCCGAAAAAGCCACTGTTTGGTGCGGTTTATGGGCCGGCGGCATTATTGGGCCATATTTCTTCAAAGATGATGCGAATCGCAGCGTTACTGTCAATGGTGAACGCTGCCGAGCGATGATAACAAATTTTTTTTTGCCCGAAATGGAAGTTCTTGACTTGCATGATATGTGGTTTCACGGTGCCACATGCCACACAGCACGCGAAACAATGGCGCAATTGCGAGGCGAGTTTGGTGAACAGTTAATTTCACGTTTCGGGCCGGTCAATTGGCCGCCTAGATCGTGCGATTTGACACCATTAGACTATTTTTTGTGGGGGTATGTCAAGGCTAATGTCTAAAGGGACAAGCCCGCTTCGATTGACGCACTGGAAGCCAACATCCATGCATTCATTCGTGAGATACCGGTCGATATGTGTGAAAGAGTATGCCAAAATTGGACTCAGCGGATGGGCTACCTGAGACACAGCCCCGGTCAACATTTGCATGAAATTATCTTTAAACATTAAATTGCAAGGTTCAAACTATCGATTCAAATAAATATTTCATTCATTTTTTCGAATTTTTTGTGTTTTTTTTTTTAAAAAAAGTTCTAAACCTCTTAAAAAATCACCCGTTACATTAGCGCAAGAAATAGCCTCGCACTTGGCTCAATGGGTGTTCTCATAGATTTTTTTCCAGGTGAGGTTCAACGAGTGCCCGGAGCAATTCAAAAGATTGTGGAGACATCCTCGTTATTTTAAAAAATTGTTCCGGATCTTTTTCTTTCATTGCTTCGAATTTCAGAGCGAAGAATCCTTCTTCATCCCTTCTTAGATTTAACTCCTGGACCCACCAACGCCGATTTGAATCCTCTGTCAAACTCCTCGCATGCTAAAAAAGCAGTATAAGCCACTTTTCCAAAAACTTCTATAATTGAAATTAGATTTTCTGTTTCCATTGCAAGGCAAATAAAATATTTATTTCCTCAGAATTATTATTTTTGATTAGTTGATTACTCAAAAGTCAAACATGTCAGCTTTCATCTCGACGCGTCCGTAAAGCTTGTTCGACGTAACGTACGCGAGGCTGAGGTGAACGCGTCGTTTTGATTCAGCCATAAGAAGGGCGAATTCTTCAAAACAGAGATTGAGTTCCTGGGACACGTTATTAAAGATGGCAAAATACAACCAGGGAAAGCAGACACTTGCTGTACGAGAATTTAACGAACCGGTCAACGAACATCAGGTGAGACAATTCATCGGCCTAACAAACTTCTTCCGGAAATTTATTAAGGATTATGCGTTGATAGCATCCCCTCTGACCGACTTGACTAAGAAAAATCAAGAGTTCATGTGGGGAGCCAAGTAGCAAGCTTCTTTTGACCAGCTAAAGAACTCGCTAGCTAGCAGACCAGTTCTAGTACTGTACAATCCTAATGCTGAACACGAATTACTTAACGACGCCAGTAGCAAGGGCCTCGCGGGAGTTCTTCTACAGAAAGAAAATGGGAATCTTCATCCAGTTGCTTACTACAGCCGAAAAACTACTAAAGAAGAGACAATGTATCACAGTTACGCGCTAGAGGCTCTTGCGATGGTTGAAGCAACCCATCGATTTCAGCAGTACCTACTGGGTAAGCTTTTCTTTATCGTCACCGACTGCGAAGCCTTGAAAACCACTATGAAAAAGAAAGAAATGATCTCCAGAATCCCTCGATGGTGGTTACGCATGCAGGAATATGATTATGAAGTTATTCATAGGACAGGTAATCAAATGACGCACGCTATCGAGAAACCCGTATGAACCAGCAAAGACACCAAAAGTAGTCGATATGGAGGTACTCCAGCTAAACATTGAAGAGAGCGACTGGGTCTATTCACTTCAGCTTCAGGACAAGGAGGTAGTAGATATTGTAAAAGTTCTGCGATATTCCCCATCTAACGAAACCAGCAAACAGTTACATCACGATTATTCTTTACAAAACGGCAGACTCTACCGAAAAGTGGACGGTGAATATAGGCTGTTTGTACCAAAAGGATCAAGAAATAGAGTGCTTCGAAATAGCCACGACCTGATGGGACATTTCTCGGAAAAAAAGACCATGACGCATCTACGAGCGCGATACTGGTTGCCCAGCATGACTCAGGTCGTTAAAAAATACCTCAAGGCATGCGTTGAATGTGCCTATAATAAAAAAGGGATCCAACCACGAGGAGAATTATTTCCAATACCAAAGGGAAACACACCATTCGATACTCTACACCTCGACCATCTGGGACCATTTTTAAAGTCGACAAAAGGGAATACTTACCTCATTGTCCTGGTGGAAGCCTTCACTAAATACGTCATCATCAAAGCACTTACTAATACACAGACAAAGCCAGTAGTAAATTTTCTCACGGAAGTCTTCTTTACATTCGGAACACCGCACCGGGTAATATCCGACAAGGGAACAGCGTCACGTCACACGCCTTCGAGGAGTACATGAAGAGTCATTCGATCCAACATGTTCAAAATGCGACAAGAACGCCGAGAGCTAACGGACAAGTGGAACGCGGACTATTTTGAGCGCGCTTCTGGCCACCGTGGACGAGGAAATGAAATGGGACCAAAAGGTAATGTTCGTTCAATGGGCAATTAATAACACTCAAAACGAAACAACAGGCAAGACTGCTCATCAACTTTCAATGGGCTATATACCGCGCGACCCATTTAAGGATGCTCTAGCCCAATGTGTAGACTTAAATCAAACCATTACCAACATCGAAAGCCTTCGGAAGGTAGCCTCCGAATCTATTGAAAAAAAACAGGCATCTCAAAAACGATTTCATAATCAGAGACACAAGAAGGCTAAAACCTATAAGGTAGGCGATCTAGTGATGTCCTTGAATGATGGGGCTGCTGCCAATGGTACGTCGCGCATGATTTATACCAGGTTGCTGATATTCCATTCGCTCACAGGACGCAGAAACCTTATTCAACTGTTTGGTCGGCGGACCGGATTTAACTCGATTTAGACTTCGACGAGGGCGACGAAGAAAGTCAGGATGGTCGAAACTATAACGAAAAGGATAGAGGACCATCGATCATGGAAGGAGGGGAAGTTCCCACTTCCAATACATAGCATTATTTAATTACTTTTCATTCTTTACATTCATTCTCTGGTTAACCGTAGCAAGTCAGTTGTATTTGCGTTAAATAAAGAGTTTTTTAATAGAAGCAAGATTGCCTAGTATTTCTTTAATATTATTTTAATAAATCGAATACCTAAGCGTTTTTACGTCAAATACGTATAATTTAATTAAAACCTTACCTCTTGAAATGTTAGGATTAATACTGTATTTCCAACGGGCAAAACATTGCTTTTTTGTACGATTAGGTAGCTGCGAACATATCGGATTCCACCTTATCACATTGCCCATTCGGTATTTTTCCACCAAAAACAACAGCAAATTATCTTCTTTTTTTGACCAACGTTCGCCTTTATCTTCTCGCATGTTTATCGAAACCACAGTTTGGTATTGAACAAAGCACTGATAGTCCGATCTGTTTGGCATCTCTGAAGCTATAGCAATCCAATCTTGAAATCGATACTTTTTTGCAAGTTCATTCAATTTAATATTTTCTTTCTCTGTCCATTCAACACGATTGATTTCTGGTTTAAGGTAAGTATTCCAACTGGCAATGCAGCTATTCGCTGTATGTCGAGAACCCAAATTATAAACGGATATTTGATTCCAATCAATAGCGAAGTCACCATTAACCGTATCTAGTAATTTTTTGAGCTTGAGTGAGTGCAGTTTCACTTTTTTGCTCAAGGGGGTTGGATTTGTTTTGAGGAGTTTTTGCTCGTATAAATCCTTCCGTTCTTTATACTCAACAGCCTTTAAATAAAATAAAAATCAATTAGGGATTCGATTACAACTTTGTATTTATTTTGTATCAGTCGGGTCAGGTACAAGTATGTTAATGTACAATACCATTTCGTATTCTGAGGAAAAATATAATAAAAAGGATCATAAACTCCTAAAATCAATTCTCACAAAATACTGGGGCATTATCTATGATAACTTTTGTATTAGCCATCTAACTATTACATTTCAATCAAAGAAAAGCCACAAGACATATCGACACCAAAACATTTGCAAAGTTCCACAAAATTAAAAATATGGTTAATATGAACTAGATGTGTTTATCCCTGATATCTGGTTTGCAAGTATTTAATTTTTGAGCTAAAATGAGTTGAAAGTTAATTATTGAGCATAGATAAAACGATAAAACGACTGAGGCGTGTTAAAAAGGAGGTGCGCGTTAACAGCTAAAAATTCATCACCTTTTTAACAAATTCCAAAATATGTTTTTTAAACAAAACACTGTAAATTCCTTTTTCAGAGTTCAGGATTTTCAAAATTTACAATTTTGACCTACAATTTCTATTGGAATCACCTTGTAAGTAGTGTTGGGAAATATCGAATAAAAACTATCAACTTATTCGATAGTAGCTGAATGTTCATTTATTCGATATATTTTCATTCGTTCGTTCATTCATTCATTCCTTCATTCATTCATTAAATTTTCGTCCAATATTTTCACTCGATGGTTTGAATGATTTCAGTTTACTTTTTTTTTCACTCGGCTACTATTTTTCGTTCGAATATACTTTTCAACCAATAGTGGGACTACTGAACGATTTTTTGCGCTTCGAATAAGAATCATTATTTTTTGTTCCTTTTGATTTCATTCGCAATAGTTAGTTGTAGTTGACGTGACACGTGACGTTTATTTGGATTGTTTTCTTTTGTTTTGTTCTCTTGTTTGTATATATTTATATGTATTGTTTATGTTGTGTCTTTCAATTGAAAAATTAAATTGTTCGTAGTTTAAATATTGTTATTTGTGATATTTTAGTGAGAATCGGTAAGTTCAAGATTATTTTAGCTTGAGTGGGCTTTATTTTTAAGGTTTAAGTTTATATTATGTTTTTCCTTGTACTTCTTTTAGATAAGTTCAGGTTCTGTTTGTTGTATTTCTTATAGGTAATAAAGGTATTTCTTATAGGTTAATTTGATGTTCTATTTGTTGCAGATTTAATTTTGAATTTTTGTGGAGCGTTTTTAATTAATTGCTATTGTAGCCATCCTTCGATAGAATTTAACGTATATTAGCTTCAATATAGAGCATATTTTATGTTTTGAAATCTAAAGAGTATCTTTTTATTTGTTTACTGTAAAGCCCTGATATATGTAGCTCTTTTTGCGATATGTATACAATATGGGCCATTTTTAGAATTTAGCTTTTAGCCTGCAAAAGCTAGTGACAAAAAGGGACATAATGTATGTCTATGTCTAGTCTACATATTATGTATGTATAACAATCTGCATCCTAAACGGCGTAAGTGATTATCTTGAAATTTTGTAGGTGTGGTATTTTTTGGCATTCGTCAAACGAGTTTTTAAAATTGAATTTTAAGGGATAAAAATAATATTTTCTTCCATATAACCGCTAAGGAAAAGTTTTATTTGCTCGAATGCGGATCTTACGACTTTGATGAATATTTTTTAAAAAGTATATATGTAGGTAGATATTGGTTATCATTGTATCAAAATTGAATTTACCGCAAGTCTATTAACGTTACCTTTTATAAAGGTTTTTTTTTTTAATTTTTGACTTTCTTGTAACAGCTTATTAGACATCTATAAGATTTTTTATTTGAAAAGACCTAGGTAGCCAAAATAATTTTTTATAACAATATAATTCATTTTTTTAATATTTTTTTGAATTACCAATGCTTCAAAAACGAAACATTCTTTTTATTTCAAATGATATTATCAGCTGTATATTAATAAATTCCAAGAAACTGCAAACAAAATTTTTGTTTTCCAAAAAACTAAAAAAAAGAATAGATTATTAAAACCTTTACTGCATTTTTCATTTTCATTTTCAATTCATTATTAATTAATACTTGTTATGGCGTGCTCCATTTTGATCGAAAACCGTATTGTGGTTTTAAATTTTTTTTAAGTTCAGGCCGTTTCATTTTTCTACATAAATATTGTTACTTGTTTCTGTTAAAAATAAAAATCTTTCCTCCCAATGTGATAATGATTAGGCACATAAGAGCTAATACGTGCGACCCTCGGTTTTTTTTATTTCTTATCCTTACACAGCGTAGCCAATTTTCTAATGAATTCAACAATTTTTGGCTAAAAAGATATACAATTATTTCAACAGACAGGAGTAGGTAAAATAGACTTTTTTAGGTAGTGTGATTTATTCCACTATAGACTATAACTTGGCTGGAAATAAGTGATAGGTTTATGCATGCCTCACCATTGCCTAATTTCTTTTTAGTATCTCTTTCAAGTCTTTATTTTATAGTTTTTACGCCAGCAAATATGCGCCAAGGAATTAAACGGTTCTATGTATGGGAGCATTTCAAAAAATCTGGGGACCGTGGGGAGTCCGTAATATGCAATATATGCAAGAAAGTTTTTAAATATGCAGGAAACACTTCAAATTTAAATGACCACTTACGTCGAAAACATCCAGGATTTTTAAGTAACAGTATTCCTGTTTCTTCAATTGGAAGTCGTGAGAGTGAAGACCCTTCTTCTTCAAGGCCGAACAACGTGCCATCAGAAAACATTAATTTAATTTCTCCTCCACAAACGACTGAACTATCAAATAATGTCCCACTGCAAAAAAAGAAAACTCTTCAAACAAGATTGGTTATCGCTGATAAACGATCAGAACTAAGAAATAAGGGATATTGATGATGCACTTATCAAAATGATAGCTAAGGATTTGCAGCCACTCTCAATAGTTGAAAACGAAGGTTTCCTGGATTATTCCAAAAAATTGCAGCCCTTATATCGTGTTCCGAACCGAAAGCTTTTGTCCAATACCATGCTTTAAGAGAAATACATACAAATCGTAAGAAAATTAAAAGTCATATTTCAAAATGTTACATATGCCGCCGTTACGACAGATATGTGGACTTCTGACAGCAACAGAGCATTTTTAACGGTAACGTGTCACTACATTTTTAACAGCCAATTATGCTCAGCAGTTTTGGAAACAAAAGAAGTCCCAGAAAAACACAGTGCTGAAAATATTGGCCAAGTTTTAACAAATATTTTGGAAGAATGGGGCCTTGCAACAAAAGTAGTAACCATAGTTAGCGATAATGGTGCAAACATAAAAAAGCCATTTCTGAAGTTTTAAGAAAACATCACCATCCATGTATTGCACACACTTTAAATTTGTGTGTAGTAGACGCTATTAAAGCTAGTGCTGACATTCTTGGCATCCTTGCAAAATGTAGATCTATAATTTCGCATTTTAGCCATAGCACTGCGGCTACGGAGAAATTAAAAAATATGCAGAGGCAAATGGGTTTACCAGAACTTAAATTAAAGCAAGATGTGCCAACGAGGTGGAATTCTTCGTTAATTATGTTGGAGCGTCTAGTTTTAGTCAAAGAGCCACTCTCTGCTATAATAACGTCCCTTTCAAGTGCTCCTATGTTTTTAAATGTTGAAGAATGGGATATTATTCCGGATTGCATAACCATTCTAAAGCCGGTGGAGTCAATGACAATAGAGCTTTCCGCAGAAAAATACACAACAATGTCATTGGTTATACCTTTAATAAGAGGATTGCAGTTCACTATATCAAATCAAGACATGAAAACATCGAGTGGAATTTCATTAAAAATTTCATTACTTGATGTTTTAAAAAGAAGACTCGGTCAATTAAAATCCGACAAAATCTGTGCAAAAGCAACATTTTTGGATCCTAGGTTTAAGAAGGTTGCGTTTGGAAATGAAACCAATGCCACGAATGCTCAAAAATGGATCACTGATGAGGTTTCATAACTTTTAATAAATAAAAGAAATACTCCGATTATTTTTTCCAAGGAACCTGGGCAAATCGGTAACCTTGGTGAAGAAACATGTCAAGTCATGGAAAGTCCCTCACAGCGAAACCCAATATCCTTGTGGACAATGTTAGACAAAAAGATAAGTGAGGTGCAAACAACATTCACCAATGCCCCCGGCGTCGTAGCTAGTCTTGCTGTCCATCAGTATTTAAGAGCGGACTATTTTAATCGGTCCGAAAATCCGCTTAATTTTTGGAACGCTCACAAATCGTCTGATCCTGAGCTTTTCCTGCTCTCCCAAAAATATTTGTGTGTTCCAGCAACATCTGTCCCTTCAGAGAGAGTTTTTTCTAAAGCTGGGCTAATTATTAATGATAGGCGAAATCGCTTAAAAGGGGACAAATTAAACAAAATAATATTTTTGAACAGTAATTATGACTTGGGTTAATATCTAAAATTTAATCGTTTTTTCTTTATTGTGAATTTACTAGCTTGAGTTAATGTTCCTTTTATTAATATTATTTTTATGTTGTTTTTCTTAATATGTGTTTCTTGTTTTTGCTTTTACTCGTACATACATACATATATAAGTTTTCCATTCTTTAGCAGGTTTAATAATTTACTATTTTGAATTTATGTTCCTTTTATTTTTATACTATTTTCTTGTTGTTTTTATCAATTTGTTCTTGTTTAAGGTTTCCTTACTCTAGTGATAATTTCTTAGTAGTAGTTTGCAATTGAAAGTTTTTTAAATTACCATTATTTATTTATTTTAAAGTTGTTTTGTTTTTTTTTAGTCTGTTTATACTGTTTATTTTGATATCGTTTAAATAAAACTTATTTGCAATTAAAAAGTTTATCCATTATTTTCATGTTAAAAGAAAAGTATTTACATACATAAACATTCTATTTGAACTGAACGAATGAATGAATAAATTCGTTCGATAGTTCAAATCATTCAGTTACTAACTATCGATAGTTCAAATCGTTCGATAGTTCCCAACACTACTTGTAAGCAGGACGACCTTATTTGTTATAGTCAACTTTGTTTATATAAATCTAGTAGTCATTCTTTATGTTTGATTTATCTGTCAAATAACGTACAATAAATGTTCTCTTCTTACTTCAACTCGCAAGGATAACACACGTGTTATTATTACTATTTAATCGCTTTGCTATAGGTTATGGGCCCAGAAGAGTAAGAAAAAGTTTTTTTGTTGGTAAAAATTTAATAAAATCAATAAAAGCTGCAATTTATTGAATACATTAAAAAAACAAAATGTCGAGATCTGAAAATAGTGCTAGCAACATTTCCATAGATAGACTTAGAAAGCTGATCACAACATCACTTGCGAATTGCGGATCTATGGACATTTATGTGAAGGAAATCATCACCACAGCACAATCTCTTAACGGAATTGGATTTCCAATCAACGAAGAGTGGGTTGGCTCATTGTTGCTCGCTGGACTATCAGATGACTACCGTCCTATGATAATGGCATTGGAGAATTCGGGAACGAAAATTACTGGTGACGCCATCAAGACCAAATTACTTCAAGACGTACGGCCTGGGAATGAAAACTCAGCTTTTCACACAGCAACACACCAAATGCCTTCAAAACCTCATAAGAAAGGTCCCCGGTGTAGATCCTGTAACAACTTTGGACATATTGCGAAGAACTGCCGCTCGAGGATTCAAGGTACTGTCAACAAAAGCAAAAATCCTGATGCATTCAGTTGTGTTTCATCCACGATAAGCACTCAAAGTAAAAGGGATGCTTGGTACTTTGACTCAGGGGCCACATCGCATATGAGCTTTGATGAGAACATGTTGGAAAATCTTTTTGATGATGCTGGAACAGTCGTTGCCGCAAATAAAGGCACAATGCAAGTAAAAGGCCGTGGAACTGCGACACTAAGACCAGCATGCAATGCGTCTGCGATTGAAGTCAGTGACGTAAAATTAATTCCTGACTTATCAATCAACCTTCTTTCAGTTGGTCGAATTGTGGAACAAGAACACACAGTGCAATTCAACAATGAATGTGTCAAAGTAATAAATTCGAACAAGAAGGTAATAGCAACAGGCACAAAAGTTGATGACTTGTTCAGACTTGATACGAAGCCGTCGAAAAGTATTGCATTTGCGTGTAGTTCAAAATGCAGCAAAGAACTTTGGCATAAACGGATGGGCCACTTAAATAATGACAGTTTAGACAAACTTCAAAATGGACTGGCAAGTGGAATAAGTTTTACGAACAAGACTCTGAAAGACTGCAAGGTTTGCGCTATCGGTAAGCAGTCGAGGTTGCCCTTCAATAAGTGCGGCAGCAGGGCTAATCAGATTCTGGAAGTGGTGCACACAGATATATGTGGACCGATGGAAAATTGTTCACTTGGTGGAAATCGGTATTTCCTAACGTTTATCGATGACAAGTCCAGGAAAATATTTATTTATTTTCTAAAAACGAAGACGGAATGGGAGGTGCTGTCATGTTTTGAAAATTTTCTGGCATTCGCCGAAAACCAAAGTGGTCAAAGGCTCAAAACACTACGTTCTGACAACGGCAAAGAGTTTTTGAACCGAAAATTTCAAGAAAAATTGCGGAAAAAGGTAATCCACCACCAAACAAGCAATGTGCATACTCCACAACAAAACGGATTGGCCGAACGAAACAATCGGTCAATAGTGGAAAAGGCGAGATGCATGCTTGCCGAAGCGAAATTGCCAAAAGCGTTTTGGGCAGAAGCTGTTGCATATTCCGTACATCTTTTGAACCGATCACCATCAAAAGGAACAGGAAACACGCCGATGGAAGCGTGGAGTGGACGTATCCCTGACTTAGCGCACATTAAAGTTTTTGGAGCTACAGCCATGGCACATATTCCAAAAGTCAACCGAAAAAAATGGGACCCCAAAGCTAACGAGTGCGTTATGGTCGGATATGACGAACATACTAAAGGTTACCGTCTTTACGACCCAGTAAAGGATTGCGTTTTCAAAAGCCGAAATGTATCTTTTATAAATGAAGAACATTGTGTTGCTGAAAATACTTCAGTACCCAAGACGTCAAACCAAAACCAGATTGAACTTCTATATCAGAACGCACAAGAAGATCAAGCTTCACTATCCGAGATCAGCAGCGGCGGTACAGAGGACGACGAAAAAGACGAGACTGGCAGAAGTGATCTTGAATATGCAGTACCAGAAGATAGTTCTGAAGACGAAATCTCCTCACTTGAACCAGCTACTTCTGCGCTCCCTCAGCAATCTAACTCTAACTCACTGCAGCAGCAGTTGTTGAGGCGCAGCGAAAGGGAGCGCAAGCAACCAGGCAAGTACATTGACTTTATCTTAGAGTCCGATGATTCTTCTTCCTTTTCCTCCCCTGAAGGTCAAACTACAAAAAGGCAGAATTCACTAGATGAAATGGAACCGCTTCAAGGTTTTTCAGGGCTTGTAGCACCAACACTTGCATCCAATAATCACCACCTAGATGATGCGGCGACGCCAGAGGAAGCATTATCACGTCCAGATGCGAACCAATGGAAGCTGGCCATGGAAGCGGAAATGCAGTCGCTACTCGCGAATGATACCTGGACGCTTCAAGAGCTGCCAAACCATCGAAAGCCAATAAAGTCAAAATGGGTTTTTCGTACAAAGCGTGATCTCACTGGACAGATTGACCGCTACAAAGCCCGGCTAGTTATAAAAGGATACTCGCAGCGAAAGGGGGTAGATTACGAAGACACATACTCACCTGTTGTCCGCCACAGTTCTCTGCGATATCTTTTCGCGATGACAGCTCAGATGAATTTAAAGGTAGAGCAGATGGATGCCATTTCAGCCTTCCTCGAAGGAAATCTTTCAGAGGAAATATACATGGAGCAGCCTGCGTACTACCAAAGCAAGGAAAACCCGTCCTTGGTATGCTGTCTGAAAAAGGCCTTATATGGACTAAAGCAGTCCAGTAGGGTCTGGAATCAGAAGTTGGACCAATCATTAAAATCCTTTGGATTACAAAGATCCAAATATGATCCATGTTTGTACATCAAATCAAACAACGACATGATATAGATAATTGCTGTTTATGTCGATGATTTTTTGATATTCTCAAATAATAATAATTGGCTTGGAGAAATAAAAACGCACCTACACCAGCAATTTAAGATGAAAGAGCTTGGAACAGCAACTCATATTCTTGGAATGCGTATTACAACGTCGAATAGTTCAATCGCTTTAGACCAAGAACAATATATTGAAAAGGTCCTTCAAAAGTTTGGAATGGAAAACTCAAAGCCAACCAAAACCCCAATGAACACAAGCGAAAAATTATGTGCAAATGAATCCAAGGACATCGAAATGATGAAGAGCATTCCGTACCAGGAAGCAATTGGTTGCCTCATGTACTTAAGTCAGTGTACACGACCCGACATTTGTTTTGCGGTGAACCTACTCAGCCGATTTAATTCGAACCCTGGACCTCGTCACTGGAATGCTGTTAAGCATTTGCTGCGCTACCTACGCGGTACATCAAAATTCAAGATTGAGTTTAAAAGAGGTGGAAACACAGGTATTGTTGGATACACCGACGCTGATTGGGCAGCTAATATCGATGATCGTAAGTCCACTACTGGATTCGTTTTTATAGCTCAAGGAGGAGCTATATCTTGGAGTTCCAAGAGACAAAATACAGTGGCACTATCGTCGTGTGAAGCTGTACACATGGCACTTTCAGCTACCATACAGGAAGCCCTTTGGTGGGATGGGCTTATGACACAGCTTGGCCAGAAGAGACAGCCTCTTCAAGTTCGCTGTGACAACCAAAGTACCATTGCGATCGCTTCAAATGCAGGGTTCTATCCCAGAACCAAACATATAGATATACGTCACCATTTCATTCAGGATACACTAAACCAAAATCAAGTAAAAGTAAACTATATAAGCACCAACGAGCAAGTTGCAGATGTGCTCACCAAAGCTTGGGATAAAACTAAACATGCACTATTCAGAGAGGCAATGGGAGTACAACAAGGACAATCTGCTTAAGGAGGAGTATTGGAATCACCTTGTAAGCAGGACGACCTTATTTGTTATAGTCAACTTTGTTTATATAAGTCTAGTAGTCATTCTTTATGTTTGATTTATCTGTCAAATAACGTACAATAAATGTTCTCTTCTTACTTCAACTCGCAAGGATAACACACGTGTTATTATTACTATTTAATCGCTTTGCTATAATTTCTTTCCGAATCAGAAAACAGTTTATTAATTCTTTTGCCAATATAACAAAATAGGTTTGAGAGCTTGCACTCTCCAATTTCGGACTCTAATAGCGAGTTTCATTCACGAAAAGAATTGCTCTTTCTGTCAAAAGAATTGACCTTTTTCACTTTTGAGAGTTTCATTCATTCAAAAAGTGCAATTCTAGATCGATTCTCAACACGAAGGAATGCATCTCTCATGGGTTGGGAGAATCGTTCTGAAAACTTGTATGTCAAACGTCAGATGAGAAATAGTTTGTTATTTTTTGTTGTTTGTTGTGAAATTGTGCCAGTATGTAATAAATATAACAAAAATAAACAAATAATGAACGAAGAACTTAATATGTACTTTAATTATCCAATTAATTATCAATTATCTAATGATTACTTTTTGCAATGGCAAAAGACAAAAATCAAATGACAAAAATTATAATTCAAATTGACATGGATACCCAAAACAAGTTTCATTCAAAAGGGCAATTCTCGATTTTGAGAACAAATCTTCCAAATTTGAATGAAACTCGCTATAAGCAATCATAAATCTCCCTCTTCCTTGTCGCTTAATTGAAGATGAGGTGTACCTTGTGTTCTGTGACCTTATAATATGGCGTCGAAGAGCCAACACTTTTATCTCAAATGAAGGACTTTTCATTCAAAAGGAAAACAGCGACAAACAAGAGTTCCACGTTTAATTTCCGTGCAAATGTTGTTTTTGGCGTTTACAGCAGTACAAAGATAGTTCCTGATGGGTGTTGCGTATAATGTTGACACAATTGCTTGACAATGCCTCACATTATTTAAGCCTCCTGATGGTGTCGAAGGTTTTAGTAGGTTCTCTACCAATTTTGACGGAGATAAGACGTATCAGTTTAGCAGGGATTCATGGCACGGAATAGTTCTTCCCTATTCACGATCTCGTAAGCGTAAGCTGCTTTGAGGTCGATGGACAGGTGGTGGGTCAAAAACCAATGCCACGGCTGAAGCAAATATTAAGCCTAAGAGGAACACCAGTTAAATGCCAGCTCGAGTTCTGAGGAGTCGCAAATTGAAAACAAACAAAAAATCGAATATATATGGGGGAAATGTAAATACTCTCCTTAATGAATTACGGATTCTTCTTATTAAGTCACATTTTAGTAGAATATCTAGTTACTTATTATGGGAATTATTAAGAGTATAAGCCAATTAGAAAATAGGCCACCCATTAGCACCGAAAGTGGACGGATTAGGACGTTAAATACACAAAATTTGCTGAGCAATCCATGTGTATTGAGTTTTTTTGATTGCTTCTATTTTTAAGTTTAACGAAAAAGTATTCTCCAACTATGGACTCTTTCGAATTTCGTTTTAAGGCACTGAAATAATAAAGCCCAACTCAAAGCTCTGGAACTGTGTGACAACACCATCGTCTACTAAAACAATAGTCAAGGAAAAGAATACAACAACGGCCATTGCTTTGATTGCTTGATAAAGGAAGGACAGGGAAGCAAAGAACGCCTTGAAAAAAGTTAAACCAAAATACTTTTTTAATAATTTATTCATATTCACGTTTCACTATTTTTGCCGCCGCATGTGATTGAGAACATTCTCCTTTAACTATCAAGTCCTCTGTATAAGGTCGTTTTCTGTTTGCCTCTTGTGTGGCAAGGGTTAGCGTCTTAGAGACTTCCAGATTTTCGTTTAAAAGGGATTCGTCTTCCTCTTGCACTGGTCGGGGAGACATTTCTAGTTTTATTAAAATCTCGTCGGGTTGTTTAAATGACTTCGTTTGAGGAGAATTTTCTCGTTTTTCAGGAAGTTCAGATGTAACCTGTTGAGACGAATCTACCAAATTTATTTCATGTTTTTTGTTTGCATTTGATATTTGCTCGACATCACTTTGTTCAGATGCATTCTCTTTCTGAACTTTCTTCACAGTTTTCGTTTTCTTATTTACATTTGTCTTTTGGTTAGGCAAATTTCTTTTGATACCATCACTACTTGTGATGGCAGTTTTTGCAGTGATGGTTCCACCTTTTTTGTTAGGTTTTATAATTATACTTCTACCTGATGTTTTTTCTAACTTTTCCTTATATTGTCTATTGATGTCAGCTTTCTTTCGGGCAATTAAAAGATCATGGGAGATTTTTTTGGTCTGAACCTCTTTTAATTCAGCCAAACCAATGCTGGTGATCTGACCTAGACGTGACTTAATATTGAAATCAAATTTGAATGGTTCTACAGGACTATTGGGATCCAAGCGACAAAGAAGGGTTGTTTTATAAAGAAGATTTATAAGTCGCTGGCGGAACATATTTCTTGCTGCATGCACATTTTCTGAAACACTATTTGTGATTTCCGGAAATTTCAGTTGTAGCTCATTAAAAGAAGCCTGTATGCAAAGTCCTCGAAAGGCCAAAAGAGTGCAATAACTTGGTGGTAATTTGAATCCCGCGATAGGTCTCTCGAGCACCAATGATTTATCAGTTTGGTCATGAAGTTTTAAAAGTTTCTCTAAACTGCTGGACACAAAACTTTTGGCGTAGCATTCTTGTAGTTCCACTGGCATGTTAAATTTACATTCAAAAACATTTCGGACAAACTCCAAACTAGTCAAGCATTTAGGAACCTTGTTATAGCCTTCACCGAATTTGAAGTCATATGAGTATTTCAAAAAATTATACCACTGCAGTTCATTGTTGCGCAATTTATAACGGTATAATTCTTTGTAATTCATTTCTGTGTGTTCTTGTTGTTCGCGACTTTCTTTTATGCCAGTTATTGTTTCCACCCAGTTGCTTTTAGTTACATTCGAACGGGAGTTTCGTTTTTTCCTAGGAATATCTTGGACTGTTGCGTTTGGGTTGTCTTTAAGAAATTTTGAAATAGTTATGTAGCGGGTGCGACAGCTGTTTCGAGTATGCCCTTCAAGATTCTCTGATATGTGTGTCCAATCGTGTTCTCCGTGTTTTGCTACTTGATCTAGAAGCAGTTTATCGTCTTCCGGTGTCCAAGGGCGGATATTTCCATTGTTTTTCAATGAGTTATTGTATCTGTTGCGGATTTGGACAACTGTCCTGTTTGGAAACAGCTCTTTAGGGAAACAATTGAAGTTTTCGCCAAACTCTTCAACAGCGGCCAAAATAATGCAATCTTCGAGTGGTGTAAACGGACCTGAAAAGAAAGCGAATATAAAAATTACATAAAATAAACAATGTTTACATCAAAACATTAAGTCTTACCTCTAAAAATGTTAGGATTTATACTGTATTTCCATCGGGCAAAGCATTGCGGTTTCGTACGGTAGGGTAGCTGTGCGAATATTGGATTCCATCGTATGAGGTTGCCTACTCGATTTTTCTCCACCAAAGACAACAGCAAATCATCTTCTTCTTTCGTCCAGCGTTCGCCCTTATCTTCTCGCATTTTTATCGAAACCACAGTTTGGTATTGAACAAAGCACTGATAGTCCGATCTATTTGGCATCTCTGAAGCTATAGCAATCCAATCTTGAAATCGATACTTTTTTGCGAGTTCTTTTAATTTAATATTTTCTTCATCTGTCCATTCATCACGACTGATTTCAGGCTTAAGATAAGCATTCCAATGGGCAAAGCAACTGTTTTCCGTGTGCCGTGAACCCAAATTGTAAACGGATATTTGGTTCCAATCAACGGCGAAGTCACTATCGACCTTATCTAGTAATTTTTTGAGCTTGAGTGAGTTAAGTTTGGTGTTTTTATTCATGACAGTTGGTTTTGATTTAAGAAGTTTGTGTTCGTATGAATTCTTACGTTCTATGTATTCAACAGCCTTGAAAAGAGAACATGAATGATTTGTGTGATTATAATTTTAGTTAATGACAACTATCGCGTGTATCAAACGACTTCTAACAAAAGTCGATAGTCGATCTCGTATTGGTTGACTATTTAGAAAGAAATTTTCGTGTGTAGCAAATGAAATGTTAACCAGAGAACAGGGGAAGTGGAATTTTACCATCAAATATGTAAAGCATTAACTCTTATTAAACAAGTAGAACAGTATACAGTAGAACCTAAAAAAAAATATGTTTGCCCTATACGTGTAAAGATTTGCCAAAATTATTTTTTTTTTTTTCACTACTATTTGTATCTTAAAATCAGTCATCGCCAGACTAAAATCAAACAAAGCAGATAGACTCTATGGCACAGACCAATACAGACCGTCAACTCGTAGTCCTCTTGCACCCTCGAAATATTTGTTCGTTTCTGTGAATACGTGTACATCTCTGACTGTGCATTTTGTGATGGCAACCATCCCTACGTATGCCATTTATTTTTTTGGTGTGTTTACTGCTCCCATTTAAAAAGCAAGGGAGAGCGTCACACTCTCAAAATAAATGGCATATCAGCTGATTTTCAGCTTGTAGGCAAAAAGAGAGACCATACAGTTAGTTGGCGGTCTGTATCTTATTGGTCTGTGCCAAGCGGAACTGGAGATGACTTGGTCCTTTGGAACGTCGTCTATTACATCCTCTCCAGCGTTTTATATATATTTTTTTTTTAACCGGCACCCGCGCTCAAGGAGTTTGTTATAGCCCTTTTACTGATAAGTCACAGCGCGAGCGATAGGAAATTAGGGACGAAGGGAAAGGAGGTGTCGATGAACATTGGTCTTGAATGTTTGAAGATCAAAATGGCAAATGAAAATTGTGCCAGGCAATTCATTCCACATTCGTGTTGTACGGCTAAAGAAAGAATCCCTATATTTCACGGTACGTCCGAAATTGGGCTCAAGTGCAAACTGATGAGCGTTCCTAGCAAGACGAGTACTACGGGGGAAATGTTAAGGGGTGGAACGCAGCTGGCTACCTCGAGTGAGCATTGTTTGGAAAAGAATTTGTAAAATAAGGAAAGCCATGAAACATTTCGACGATGTTCGAGTGATGGAAATGTTTCCATAATGTTTCTCTCTGTGTCGACCAGGTAAAGAAAAGTTTGAGAAGCACCTGCCCAGAGATGGGAGTTATATTCGAGTTTATTGCATATAAACGCATTGTAAATTGTAGCCAGATCAGAAGGGGTGAACAATTCTTGCATCTATGGCAATCTCAAGTATATTATCATTCCAACAAAGTTTGTCACTGATACACATACGAAGTACTGATAGCTTTTCGGCCTCCTCGATGCAAGTACCATTCATGGATAATGGCATAGGGGGTATGTTTAGCTTTAACGACAAAAGACAGCATTGAGTTTTTGACGCATTAAACTCCACACGATTTCTGATAACCCAATTCACAATGCTGTTTAAATCGGAGTTTAATGAGCTTATCATACGATTTTATTGTAATAACACGTCCGAAGGCGAAGGCCGTGAATTATCAAACGTATATGAAAAGCTGAGCGTAATCATCAGCAAAACAATTTAATGGATTAGAAGTCACAGACAAGAGATCATTTATAAAAATGAGAAAGGGAGTCGGAAACAGAACGGAGCCCTGGGGCACACCAGCATTTATTTTGTGGAGATCAGACTTGAAACCGTCTAGTACAACTTGTATTGAACGGTCCAGAAGGTAGCTTCTAATCCAACGAATAAAAGTATCATCGATACCAAATGCACGCATTTTCGATAAAAGAGCTTCATGCCAAACTCTATCAAATGCCTTTGAAATATCAAGCGCAATAATCTTGCTTTCGCCAA
The DNA here is from genome assembly GCA_916050605.2 of Platycheirus albimanus. Taxonomy (NCBI): domain Eukaryota; kingdom Metazoa; phylum Arthropoda; class Insecta; order Diptera; family Syrphidae; genus Platycheirus; species Platycheirus albimanus. The sequence continues at coordinate 245,532,572 of OU696696.1, read as the reverse complement.
AGCGATGCACAGATTTGTGCCACTGTTCGGTGAGATATGCCATCAGATCACCAGTGGAACGATTGCTGCGAAAGCCGTATTACCGGTCATTTAAAAGCTCCCGATCTTCGAGATATTTCTTGAGCTGACGATTTATCAGCGTTTCCATGACCTTGAAAGAAGGGACGTACAGTGCAATTGGCCGCTAGGAGGAGGGGCAGGAGTCACCGTTTTTAGGGACGGGCTGGACAAATGCTGTTTTCCATCTACTAGGAAAGATTCCTAAACGATAGGAGCGATGGAAAAGCTTACGCAATGGTTTTGCCAGCGATGAAGAACACCTCTTCATAAGTATAGTTTGTATACCATCCGGCCCAACGGATTTGTGTATATCAAGATCTTGAAGAACTCTTGCTACTGTACGAGTGCGGAAAAATTCCTGTCCCATAGAAAAATGAACGTTCTCAAGTACAGGAGGGGCATCGCTGCTTGCGATAACGTATAATTTGCAGCAAAATGAGCTGCGAGCATATTCGCCTTCTCTGAAGACCTGACAATTGGTTTATCGTCGACGATGAGCGTTGGAACTGATGATGACGTTGAGTTCTTGACGTTTTTTACAAATGACCAGAAGTTTTTACTGCCTTTGGGACACAGCAGAATTTTTTGCCGTAACTTTTGGTCATGTAAAAATTTCGTTTTTATGATAACGGAGTTGCAAGAGTTCCTAACTTGTTTGTGTTTGTTCCGATTTTCCTCAGGCCTTATAGGATCGGAAGCTTACTTCTTTCAACCTGATAGCTTCTTTACACTCTTCGGTAACCCAAGACTTTTCTTTTGGTTTGATAATTTTTGTTCTGTGAGGAAGAAATGTTCTCATTCCAAGAAAAATCACTTCTGTAACCATTTCAGCACTGACATCAATGTCATTATCGACATCGAGGAAGCATAATGACCAGTTAAAGTTGAGAAAGAAGTTATTCACACCGTCTCAGTTCAGTTGGCTTTCTCGTATTGCCAAACGGTCTTAGTGGGAATTTTTTCTTTAACTGGATGCTTGGAGATCGAGAAATTAGCTGAAATGACACAATGGTCTGAGGTGCCAAATGAAGAAGTTACTTTAATAGTATATTTATCAGAATGGGAAGTAAGGAACAAGTCAAAGAGTATGGGCGGAATGCCCATCAACATCCGGTATATGAGTAGGCTCATCGACAAGCTGAGTAAGATGGTTACACTCAGCAAAAATCTCGGTATACCTTCCTTCGAGTATTGTCTTGTCAGCATAGCGGAGCCAACTTGAATTGTGTACATTGAATTCGCTTGTAATCACGACTTCAGTGTGAGGACAATGGGAAGCAATTCGGGAAATTGAATCTGACAAAACATTTAACTAATTACAAGTAGACATGCTGTCAAGACTCGGACTCCTGTAAACAAAACAGTAATGAATGATATGCTTGCGGGCAGTGAATTTGAGCCACAGGAAATTAAAGTTCGTATTAGAACAATGCCCACATTGGGGAAGGCTCTGGTAAGCAATATCATTCCTAACATAAACAACAAGACCATAGTGGGAAAAAAGGAGTCGCACTAAGTTATATCCAACCAAACAAAATTCAGATAAATCAGTATTCTGTCCAACCTGGGTTTCACTTAATGCCAAAACAGCTGGCCTGTATTGCACAGTATGGGCGTACACAGAAAAGAAATTTTTTCTTAGCCCACCAACATTTGAATAGACGAAACAAAACGTGATCTTTCTATGATGATCTATTTAATTCTTATAAATGTGGCTTCTAGCCTGGAAAAACTACAACCTAACAGATCTTATTATTGTTGAATTATGACACTTGACGATAAACAACTTTATGTTTTCCAATCAGAGCAATCGGCTTTGATATTGTTTTCTTTGTATAAACAATTTAAATAATAGTTTTCTTCTTCTTGATTAATTACGAAACGTGTTGTACGTGTATTTCAACTTTTAATAAATATCTTTTAAGTTTTTTTATAAACTGGTAATTGTTTTTATTGGTCATATTGAGAAGTCAACAGGTTATGGGCCCAGATATGGAGGACGAAATTTGTTTGATGGGACGAATTTTAATAATTGGAAATTTCGTTTAATGGCTGTACTAGAAGAACATTGTCTTGAAGACAAAAAACGAAAAAAAATGTAAGTCTCTTATTATACATCGCATAGCAGACAGCCACCTGGAATACGTGAAGGACAAAACCACGGCGAAGGAAATTTTCGACAGCCTCGTGAGCACTTTTGAGAGAAAAAGTATTGCTTCTCAACTCTTTCTGCGGAAAAGCATACTAACTCTCAAGTGTCCGGAAGGTGGAAACATGGAACAACATTTACTAAGGTTCGACAAGCTGATTCGTGATTTGCGGTCTACTGGAGCGACTTTAGAAAAAGTTGATGTTATTTGTCATCTTTTATTAACAATGCCTTCATCGTTTGAGGGTCTGGTCACTGCTCTGGAAACTATGGATGTGGATAAATTAACTCTTGAATTTGTAAAAAGCCGGATTCTGGATGAAGCTAAGAAGAAGTATAATTCGGGGGTTCAAAACAACGATTCCGTAGCAATGTATTCAAAAAGCAAAATTAAATGCTATAAGTGTGGAAAACTTGGACACAAGCGCTCTGAATGCAAAAGTGGAAGAAGACAGTACGACAAGCAATTTGATTCCAAAGCCAAAGTGAGTACCACAAACACTTCAGAAAAGTTTATGTTCGTAGCACATACTGGAATGGGTTATAAAGCCGAAACGGATAATTGTTTGAAGTTTTATCTTGACTCTGGTGCTACAGATCATATGGTCAACGACGAAAAATATTTGACCGAGTGTATAACCTTAGAGAACCCGATTCAAATTTCAGTCGCAAAGAGTGGAGTTCACTTATGTGCAACCAAAATCGGATCAGTCACAGGAAGTTTGTCAGTCAATGGAAAGAGATCTGTTGGTGTTATTGAAGATGTACTTTTTGTAAAGGATTTATCATGTAATCTGCTTTCAATTCGAAAACTGGAGGCCAAGGGAATGAAGACAGTTTTTGAAAACGGAAAAGCGCAGATTTGGAAAGATGACCAACTTCTAGCTCAAGGAAGAAGCAATGGGAAACTTTATGAGCTGTGTATGGAATTGGATAAGACTGGGTTTGCTGGATTAAGTGCAGAGCTATGGCACAAGCGGATGGGACATCTTCATATAGCTGACATTTTGAAATTGAAGCGAGCTGGAATGGTTAATGGACTGGATATCTCCGAATGCAGTGACGTTGAATATTTTTGTGAGTCATGTGTTGCAGGAAAACAACAACGAAAGCCATATAAGAGTATTCTTGAAAGAAGATCATCAAGGCCTTTGGAACTTATACACAGTGACGTTATGGGACCAATTACTCCTGTCAGCTATGATAACAAAAGGTATGTTGTAATGTTCATTGATGATTTTACTCATTTTGCAGTGGCCTACTTGTTGGAGGGCAAACACGAAGTATTGAACAAATTTATGGAGTACAGTGCGTGGGTAACTGCACATTTCGAAAGGAAAATATCTCGTTTGCGTGTCGACAATGGAGGTGAATATTCTTCGAACAATTTTAAGAAATTCTGTTCGCAACAAGGCATTCGACTCGAGTACACAATTCCTTATACGCCGGAGCAAAATGGTCTCTCTGAAAGATTTAACCGACTTATAATGGAAAAGGCAAGAACAACCATCATTGATTCGAAAGTTGATAAATCTTTATGGGGAGAAGCTGTTTTGTCATCTGTTTTCTTGGCAAATAGAAGTCCTACGCGTGCATTGCAGAAAAGAACTGAAAAAGATGTCACTCCAGCTGAGTTATGGTATGGTCGCAAACCGAACTTGAAGAATCTTCGCGTTTTTGGAAGTGCAGCATATGTTCATATCCCTGGTCAGCTTCGAACACAACTAGACTCGAAATCTTTTAAATGCATTATGGTTGGGTATGCGGCAAACGGCTATCGGTTATGGAATCCAGTTACCAAAAAGATTGTTATAGCTAGAGATGTTGTCTTTAATGAAAAGTCTGAAATGTTTTTGGAAACAGATTTAATCGGATCGACTGCTTGGGAAAGATCAACCATTTCTGATGACGAAAACGATGCAAACAAAGTCAATGGTGTTTCGGAAGAACAGTCCAGGCATTCTGAAGATCTGGCCTGTGAGGATGTTAATCAGCGTGGATCTGATATTCAATCTGATGAAGAAAATCAACGTAGCAAGCGAATTGTCAAGCTGCCAGGAAGATTCAATGAATATGATATGACAACCTATGTTGCGCATGCTTTAAGTGCTGAAAACTTTGTGGACGAAGTACCAACTTGCTTAGAAGACGCCAGGAGAAGCACAGATTCTAGTAAATGGAGATTAGCGATTGAGGAGGAGTTAAATTCTCTAAAAGAAGCTAATACGTGGAGTTTAACTAAACTTCCAGAATCAAAGAAAGCCATCGGAAATAAATGGGTCTTCAAAATCAAGAAAGATCAATTCGGAAAAATAGTTAAATACAAAGCGCGTTTAGTTGCAAAGGGATTTTCACAGTGCAAAGGTTTCGATTACAATGAAACGTATGCACCAGTAGCCAAATTGACTACAGTTCGAGTTTTACTTGCAGTGGCGAATAAGAATGATTTACATATTCATCAAATGGATGTGAAATCTGCATTTTTAAACGGGAACATCGATGAAGAGATTTAAATGCGACAGCCGGAAGGTTTTGAAACTGGAAATGAAGTATGTAAATTAAATAAATCTATTTACGGTCTCAAACAAGCTTCGCGGATGTGGAATGAGCGATTTCACAAATTCATTATCGGACTTGGATTCGTAAGGACTAATGCAGACTACTGCCTATATACAAAAGAAAGGCACCTTTTTATCCTGATTTACGTGGACGATTTACTTATCGTTGGAAAAGACTTGGATGAAATAAATCAAGTGAAGAGGACTCTATCCAAAGAATTTCAAATGAAAGACTTGAAAGAAGCCCGACATTTTCTGGGAATTAGTATCGAGCGAGACAAAAGTGGCATGAAACTTAGTCAGAAGGAGTATTTAAACAATTTATTAATTAGATTTGGAATGCAAGACGCCAAGGAAATATCTACTCCAATGGAGTGTAATTTGCAGATGGCTATGGGTACTGATAAGGGAAATGATGAAAAGTATCCGTATCGCGAGCTCATTGGGTGTCTGATGTATGTTATGCTGTCGTGTCGTCCGGATTTAAGCGCTTCAATAAACTTCTTCAGTCGATATCAGAGCAGTTACAACGAATCACAATGGATTCATCTGAAAAGAATGTTGAGGTACATCAAAGCTACTATTGACTTCAAGCTGATATATCCTAAGACTGAAGACAACAACAACTTGGCATTGCAAGGCTATGCTGATGCAGACTGGGGAAATGATGTTAATGACAGGAAGTCTATCTCTGGGTACGTTTTTAAAGTTTATAACTGCACAGTCTCTTGGTGTTCAAGAAAGCAACAGTCAGTTAGTTTGTCATCGACGGAAGCGGAGTACGTAGCCCTAAGTAATGCAGCGTGCGAAGGTATTTGGCTTAAGGAGGTATTGAGTGAGCTGGGTGTGATAGTCGAAACCGTACAAATTTTTGAAGACAATCAAGCTTGCATTAAGATTGCTGAGGAACCTCGAGAGCACAAACGGATGAAACACATCGATATAAAATACAATTTTATCAGAGATGCTATCCAACTTCGAAAAATAAAAGTTACATTTTTACCATCGAAGAAACAGTTAGCAGACATAATGACGAAGGCATTGCCTAAGCCTCAGTTTGTTGAACTTCGAACGCAGTTGGGTTTATACCATCAAGCTGAGGAGGAGTGTTGAATTATGACACTTGACGATAAACAACTTTATGTTTTCCAATCAGAGCAATCGGCTTTGATATTGTTTTCTTTGTTTAAACAATTTAAATAATAGTTTTCTTCTTCTTGATTAATTACGAAACGTGTTGTACGTGTATTTCAACTTTTAATAAATATCTTTTAAGTTTTTTTATAAACTGGTAATTGTTTTTATTGGTCATATTGAGAAGTCAACAATTATTGTGAAAGATCCTGTAGAAAACCTAAGAATTTAACATCAATTTAATAGCAGCTTACGACAGTACAAATAAGGGAAGGGAATAAAGGGAAGAATATTATGGTACCACATCCAGCCAAGTAGGACGGCAGGCTAGAGATCGTGCCGGATGGAGGGCATATTAAGTGAGGCTCAGATTAAACAGTGTGATAGAATTATATCCGACTTTCAAATCTGTCTGTCCAAACCCACATTTTTCAATTTCACTTCAACACTTTAAACCCACAAGTGTGTTGGAAAGTGTGATAGTTTTTGAGTCAAACTTACAAAAATTTCAGCTCCTAACTATGATATACCAAAACTTAGGTGTACTGATCTTCCAGCCGTCATTGGAAATCGATCTCCAAAGACAGCTCCAATTTGTCCTCTACATGGGCTCCAAATTTTTTAAGATGATATCCAATATTATAATCTGACAATAAGGTGAAATTCGAGCCCCGACCCCCACTTTGGAGGAAATTTGAATGCTTTGATCGATGCAAATAGTACGGGGAGAAATAAGTGGCTAAGCCAATAACTAATAAAACTTCGCCCAGTCCGACCAAGAACAAACTCCTCTCGGATTGAGGTTTGGGAATTTAACGTTTGTTTAATAACTCGTGAAAACCAAGAGGCTGTTCTAGCCGCATATTATATGGCGCTTTGTCTTATTTAAATAAGCCAACAATTCAAAAAGATTCACCTTCATACCTGTTCTTTGATTCCCTGTAGGATTCCGATTTTATCTCTGTTCGTCCATGTGAAGTGTGGAAACAATTCCAAGTCACTCGGAAAAAGTTCCTTCTGGACTTCACTACGATATTTGTAATCGGCATTTGGTGGGCAAAATCTTCCAGCACTGTCCTTAAAGAATGGTTTTCCACAGCTTCCTATTCCTTTTAAATAAGAAACCAAGGTCGTAGGATTAGCCAGCTTCACTTGATTCTCTTGGTATATTTCGCGACACTTGTTGATCATTGAATCAATTTTTCCTTTCAGACCTTCCAACATATCCTGTAACTTTCGATTAAGGACAATCGAATTACCCATATTAGCTTCGGCATGGTCCTCTAAAACCTTAACAACATCGGCCATGAAATCGAAATCAAATTCTGAAGACAATATAAGTTCATCGGCATCGCCAGAACTAGTACTACGATCTTCGTCTGTGCACTCATCGCTATCACATGACCCATCATCATCGTCTTCATCTTCCGTGTAACTATCATCACTATCAGAAGTCTCTGATTGAATGTTGGATTTCCTTTCGGAAACTTTTTTCTTTTTCGATTTCATTTTTTGGATTATAACATTATAAAATATGCAAAATATAAATGTGTACAACTTTTGTAGTACTTTGTTTTTAATTTTTACCAATTAACACTTGATTTTTGTAGCAAGTAGCTATTTAATTTAGATTAATTTGTTTGTTTTCTGGTTTTTTGACTCCAGCAGTTAGCCAAATTTGTTATTTGACTTTAGGTCTGTTCGAAAAAAACTACCAAGTCACACACAACTTACCCATGACCAGAGAGGATATATGAAAGAGAGTTTAATGTAGGCTGGAAATGGGATTTTGCCTACAAGCTGATTGGACAGATAAATCATACCATCTGCGAATGTGTGCGTAAAAACTCGCATACACGCACAGTTGGTATGATATGATTTTGTGTTGTTGTTCTTGCATTTATTCACAGACACGATTTCAAATAATAAAAAAAAAAAAAACCGGAAATGGGTGTCGGAGGGTGATACGTACGAAAGATTTCACTCTCCTTTAGGTCCTCTGTGCCCATGACCCATGATACAACCAATAAAGATATGTGGTGCGTTCTTTTTCTGACAATAGTCGACATTTGTTGTTATGTCAAATCAAATTCGTTGAAGTGTCATTGTTAAGATTTGTTGGGTTTTTTACAAAGCATTTAGGAACGATACATTTGTTAGAATTTGTTAGACTGTCAAACAACCACTTTCAATTTATTTAAAATTCTCAAAATGAATAAAGAAGGAAAAATTTCTTTATTTAAAGATAATATTCTGTTGTCTTGCAAAATAAATTTTCCTTCTTCATTCGAAATTGGCGTGAAATCCATTTTATTGTTTCTTGTTGATCACTCACTTAAGATTCATTTTTAAACAAAGTATCCAATTTGACAGATCAACAAACGCAACTCATATCATGGAGGTGAATTGGAAATAGTAACGAATCGTAACTAATTGTCGAATTTAGGAACGCTGTTATGACGTCATATTCGTAACAAATCGTAACGAATTAGATTAAAGGAACACGTTTTTGTTGACATTCGTAACGAATGTCGACTATGGTTAGAAAAAGAACGCACCAATGGCATTGCGCATGGTGCCAAAAAAAACGTCAAACTATTGTCAAAGTCCCGGGTGTTCTTATGACGTAGGCGCATAGGGTAGAGCGAAACAAAAAAGTTAAACGGGTAGGCGAACACGAGAAGGCAGGTGTTCTTAAAGTGTTCTTATGACGAGATGCGCAGAACAAATCAAAAATGAAAATTGGAATGCGTTATCTCTAGTAGTTGTATCATGCCCATGACCCATGAGCCATGATACAACTAATAAAGATATGGCATTGCGCATGGTGCCAAAAAAAACGTCAAACTATTGTCAAAGTCCCGGGTGTTCTTATGACGTAGGCGCATAGGGTAGAGCGAAACAAAAAAGTTAAACGGGTAGGCGAACACGAGAAGGCATATGTTCTTAAGGTGTTCTTATGACGAGATGCGCAGAACAAATCAAAAATGAAAATTGGAGCCATGACCACAGAGGACCTAAAGGAGAGTGAAATCTTTCGTACGTATCACCCTCCGACACCCATTTCCGGTTTTTTTTTTTTTATTATTTGAAATCGTGTCTGTGAATAAATGCAAGAACAACAACACAAAATCATATCATACCAACTGTGCGTGTATGCGAGTTTTTACGCACACATTCGCAGATGGTATGATTTATCTGTCCAATCAGCTTGTAGGCAAAATCCCATTTCCAGCCTACATTAAACTCTCTTTCATATATCCTCTCTGGCCATGACCAAAGAGGATATATACCAAAGAGGATATTACATAGAGTCCAATCTTGTGCCTTGTTTTGATTTTGCCTACAAGCCACAGCTGTCATATTGTTCTTTTTGTTAAACATTGGTGTGTGCTACAGCTGTCATATTGTTCTTTTTGTTAAACATGTGTGCGTTCACACCTTACTACTTACCTCATCGTTTCTTGTCGTTGTTTCACACGGACAATGAATACAATAGGAAAGAGACCACGAAAATTTTAGCAGAGGAGGATGGAACGTAGGAAAGATTGGACTCTATGTATATATCCTCTTTGATATATACATAGAGTCCAATCTTTCCTCTTTGATATATACATAGAGTCCAATCTTTCCTACGTTCCATCCTCCTCTGCTAAAATTTTCGTGGTCTCTTTCCTATTGTATTCATTGTCCGTGTGAAACAACAACAAGAAACGATGAGGTAAGTAGTAAGGTGTGAACGCACTCATGTTTAACAAAAAGAACAATATGACAGCTGTAGCACACACCAATGTTTAACAAAAATAACAATATGACAGCTGTAGCTTGTAGGCAAAATCAAAACAAGGCACAAGATTGGACTCTATGTATATATCAAAGAGGATATATACATAGAGTCCAATCTTTCCTACGTTCCATCCTCCTCTGCTAAAATTTTCGTGGTCTCTTTCCTATTGTATTCATTGTCCGTGTGAAAAAACGACAAGAAACGATGAGGTAAGTAGTAAAGGCTCGCGCAAACCAAAGCGGTGGCGGTGGCGGTGGCGACCTAGCAGGTCGCGCTATAAAGAGGCGGGCAAAAATCTGCTCAAACCAACGCGATATTTTCAGTCGCGACCAAGCCGTGAAAAAAATAATTGTTAGTTGAATTAAAATAATAATATTTATTTAATAATATTTAATAATTAATATCTAATTATTCCCACAAAAATGGATGAAGCCCTACTACTTTTAGAGGAGACAACAAATTAAAAAAAAATATTATGAGTGTATCTTGCATATTTCTCATTATATTTTTCAAAAACATTTTTAGTTTTCAAATATTCAAAGTGGCTTGCAATACTTTCAAACAATAAATAATAGGATATCACAAATTGCAGCTGCGATACGGCGGGCAAATGGTGCATGCAGCGTTCTACATAGATCGCGTGGCTGAACGCAGCAGTGGATCGTATTCACAACCCACATATCGCTTAGGTGTGTGCCATTTGTATGGTTTACATGTGCATCATCTGTTTGGTGATCGCCACCGCCACCGCAGCCGCTTTGGTTTGCGCGAGCCTTAAGGTGTCAACGCACACATGTTTAACAAAAAGAACAATATACCAGCTGTAGCACACACACATGTTCAGAGTCCATGATACAACTACTAGAGATAACGCATTCCAATTTTCATTTTTGATTTGTTCTGCGCATCACGTCATAAGAACACCTTAAGAACACCTGCCTTCTCGTTTTCGCCTTCCCGTTTAACTTTTTTGTTTCGCTCTACCCTATGCGCCTACGTCATAAGAACACCCGGGACTTTGACAATAGTTTGACGTTTTTTTTGGCACCATGCGCAATGCCATATCTTTATTAGTTGTATCATGCATGGACTCTATGTATATATCCTCTTTGGTTTGAAACGTCAATCGATTTGTTCATCGCCACCTTTTTTCACTTCATTTGCATAACCTCTGTGGCGAAAGGTCGGTCGTCGAGTATTTATCCACTTTTGATATTCTTATATCTTTCAATTGCAACCGCTTTATAAAATAAACTGTATAAAAATGTTCAAGCAAGTAAGCAAGCAGCTAGCCTTCCAAGCTACCAGGAACTTCTCCACAAGCAAGCAAGTAAGTGATATTAAAAATAAAATATTCTGTCGAAACCAAACGTCACAAGTTTACGTAATCCTCCCAAAAAGTGCAAAAACGAACAAATTGATCGCCCCCCTAGGATAAGCAAGAACAATAGAAGGTCGCGATCAAATCAATCACATTCCTGATTCCAAATGCAACACTCTTGATGATTTTAATTTTAATAAAAACCAACTAATATATTTCTTTTCTTTGTTTGTTAGAGCAACTTCAAAGTTACCGTTTGTGGTGCCAATGGCGGCATTGGACAACCTCTGTCCCTGCTTCTGAAATTGAATCCATTGGTCACGCAATTGAACTTATACGATATTGTGGGGACACCCGGTGTTGCTGCTGATCTCTCGCACATTGACACTGGCAGTGGAACCCAAGGATTCAAAGGACCCGAAGAACTAGGAGCCGCTTTGAAAGGTTGGTTACTTTTTGTTTGTGTTAAATAGATTTCTCCATTGGCCAAATAGATTTATGTAACTGTTCATTCTAATTTGAGTTATCTCTGATTTGCTTTTGCGGTTAGGTTGGAAATATGTGTGTGCTATTCTTTGAAAAATAATAAGTTTTGTTGATGAATGATGAGTCTTGGAGACCAGTAAAAGATCTAAAGTTATTTTTGAACGTCGATCCATTTTACGATGCAAGTTCGTGGAGGACCTACATATATTGCTGATAACCTTCCAATTTTCTTATCTTCAGAATGGCTATGGCTATGGAAAAATATTTTTGTTTGTAATGTGAATCACTGGCAAAGTCCTGATAAGAAGATGGTTGACTTGTTTTATACTTCAATTACGAGCTCAAGTTTAACTGATCAGTAGCCTCCTGGTCAAAAAGCCTAAAGGTTATTTGTGATAAAGATTTCGTGGCATTTATGTATCTTGACTCGACTTGCAATCTCAGATTGTTCATATTTTAGAAAAGCTACCCCAGCCAAAGAGCTTCCAATTCTTTTCCTTGCTTTTGGGTTTATAAAGGTCTAAATGTTGTTGATTTCTCTGCATCCTATGAAATTATTTGTTAAACCAAAGTATGGAACTGCCTTATTTTTTTTCTTATGGGGAAGTTGGTTTTAATGAAAATTAGTTTAAGGGCCTTATAGATTTTGACCTCAGATGTAAGATTTTAAGTTGCCAATAAAACTTTATCCGAAGTTATTAGCTGTTGTTTCGAGCAGACCGAATATGAAGTCACAAAAGTTTTTATTTAAGAGCTATAGTTTGCATTATTTCTTGATCTAACATCGGTAGAGCACAGTTTTATGACTCGTATACATTTTAAGAATTATTGTTGTTCAAGGAAATCCTTATTTCCAAATTATCCAATATAAATATCGTTTATATTATTAAATGTTTCTTTATTTTATACGATTTTATTTTCTGAAATAATTCACAATTAAATTTCTATAATTTCTATAATATATAATATTAAATACCTACAATTGGTATGAAGAAAAAGGATCGAACAGTCTTAAAAAACTTGAATTTCAATTTTAATTTTTTTTTACTTTATAACCTCGAATTTTCTCTATAAAAGGATCGTGTTCACGTTTTTCCTTGACATTTTATATATTTTTCATTTAACATTCTCTTTCCTTTAGAAAGAGAGGAAAATATAAAAAAATTAAGAAATAATAATACTGGTTATTTTGTATGTGGCATTACCAGAATGCGATAAAAATAATACAATATATAAAAGTCAAAATACGAAAAAGACTCGATGATATTCCGGGGGCCGTCGGAAAACCATATGTTAGGTTGAAGACTCTAAATCCAGTACAGCGAGTCTACCAACTGACCGCTTCGCCTTGACTGCACCATTTGCTAATTTGACATCCGCAACCCGAGGGATTCCATCTGGTCCCGGAAAAATCTTGACGACATGACCCAACTGCCATCTCGAACGAATTTCGTTTGGTTCAATAACGATGACGATATCGTTGACTTCAACGGATTTTGTGGCTTTGAACCACTTCGACCTCCTCGTTATTACGGGTAAATATTCCGTATACCACCTCTTTGTAAGCTCGGTCATCAGGTGAAGCGATCTCCGACTGTAAAGTTTGCTGCAAAAGTCGCTTTTGTAAAAAACACCGGGGGCCGTGACGTCTTGATCTTGATCACCAAACAGCATCAAGTTTGGAGTAAGTGGTTTTGGATCTTCTGGATCGACTGGAATGTGCGTAAGTGGGCGACGGTTTATTTGACCTTGTGCTTCCATAAGAGCGTTTCGTAAGACATCCTCTCTGGGAACAAGACCCTTAAGAACGAAGTTTATGCTTTTTTTAATCGATTGAATCAGGCGCTCCCATGCACCACCCATCCATGGAGAATATGCTGGTATGAAACGCCACAAAATACCCTCATACTTTGCAGAATATTCGCACAGAGAAGACTCCATATCTTTAACGTCTTTGACAAGCAAGTTATTTGTTCCAACGAAGTTAAGACCGTTGTCGCTATAGAAGTACTTGGTCACCACTCGATTGATGACGAAACGTCTTACAGCCATATAGCATTGATCTAGGCTTAGATCATTCAACAGTTCTATCTGGACTGCTCTGAAAGTGAGGCATGTAAAGATCATACCGTAACGTTTAGCAGTACTTCGACCAACCTTCACATATAATGGACCAAAGCAGTCTACTCCCACATGTGTGAAAGGTCTGGCATCGAAAGCTAAGCGGGCTTCTGGTAACTGACCCATCTGGGGCATGACAGCTTTCGCCTTCAAACGCTTGCACATGAAGCAGCGCCTTTTCATTCGTTCAACTGCTCCTCGAATACTGATGATCCAGGCACTTTCTCGGATGTCGGATATCACTGTATCAGTCCCCATATGGAAATTCTTCTCGTGATGATGTATGATGAAACGGTCGACTAACGGATGGCTTTTAGGGAGAATCGCCGGATTGCGAGAAGCGTATGAGCAATTGGCCTTTTGTGCTCTGGACATCATTCGAATGGTCCCATCATTATCTAAAAACGGAGATAAGCAAGAAATTGAACTGGAGGCACTCACCATACCGTTTTTCCTCAATGAGATTAGCTCACTGGAGAAGGCGTCTTCCTGAATTCTTCTGAACATCCAGTTCTCTGCAAACCGGAACTCATCGGGTGTGACAAAATCTTCTTTGGCAGTAGTCTTCTTCTGAAGAATATGTTTGAAACGCAACAAAAAGGCGATAGATCTAACGGAGGAATTCCATTTGGCTTGAAATCTTGAGGATAACATGTCATACGCGCCATAACAACTTGATGATTTAGATTTGTGATGCAATGATTTCCCTAACTTCTCTTCAAAGCTGGCTTGCTGAGGATCGGATTTAAATGGCAGAACGGGCCACTTGACAAAGGGGAGTTTCAGGAAATCTGGACCCTTGAACCATCTCGTGTCTTGATTTCCCATTGATGCTTCGAATCGTTTAGTGCCATCATCGGCAACATTGTCTTCCGATTTTATGTGAAACCATTGACGAGGAGACGTGGTGTCCAAGATCTCTCCTACTCTGGACGCAACAAAGGCAGGCAACTTGTTGGTGCAATTAATCCAGCAGAGAACAGTCTTCGAGTCAGAAAAGAATAAGATTTCATCGATACGTATGCTGTGAGATTCTTTAATTGTTACTGCCAAACGAGTACCCAGCACCGCAGCTTGTAATTCCAACCGAGGGATTGATAATTGCTTTACTGGCGCCACCTTCGCTTTTGCCATGACAAGTGCAACCTCAACAACATCACAGCGAAGAAAACGAAGATAAGCCACTGAGGCAAACGCCTTTTCCGAAGCGTCGACGAATATCACAAGGCTCACCTGGGAATCATCTGGATCCCATGAAACGTAACGACGTGAAATCTTGATGTTTTCTATGTGTTTCAATTCCGTGACAAACTCCACCCAATGGTTTCGTAAACATGGAGACACTGCTTCGTCCCAATCGAATCCTTCTCTCCAGACTTCTTGCAATAAAATTCTTCCACGTATGATAAATAAAGAAACAAGTCCCAGAGGATCAAAAATCTTCATTATAGTTTTCAGCATTTGTCTCTTCGTGATGACCGCACCCTCCAACAACATATCTTTCAAGGCCTCATCGAAAGCAAGTTTGTATGCGAAGTGATCGGTAGTTGGATGCCAGAACATCCCTAAGACCTTGGAAAAGAAACTTTCATTTTCGTTAGGATTAATGCTTACCAACTTGGGATTGACATTTCCATTTGGCATGTGATCGAGGACTTCATGGCTGTTTGATTGAAGCCCAACCAGATCGAAATTCATCGAATGGCAAATTCGAATAGCATCGCTCGTCACATTAATAGCATCTTTGACCGTATTATGGCTATTAAAATAGTCGTCGACGTACGTGCGCTTCGTCAACCCATCAACGGCCGCTGGGTATTTGTCTTTAAAGAGGTTGGCGTGGTGATTCTTTACGAATTGCGCGCATGATGGAGAACATCGGGGGCCAAACATCATAACCTCCATGATGTAAACTGTTGGTTCCTTGGTGCTATCCCCATCTCTCCACAAGATCCTTTGACATTGTTGATCTTCAGCCTTTATTCGGATCCTGTGAAACATCTCGCGTACATCACCGTTCACGGCTACTCTTCGTTCCCGGAATTTAAAGATGCCAGCATGTAGTGGAACTAACCACGAAGGTGAGGGAAAACCTTCTGTAAGACTTCGACATCGGTGGATTGACTTGCGAGACCCAAATGTTTTATTGTGTATACATTTTTCAGAACGTACCTTTTTCGACCATGGATCGCCGATACATCTAAGGAAGTTCGAAGCGAATCTTCATTCCGAGATACACCTTTGGTCCATTGCAACGTGAGTTGTTCTGGGCGACCGACTAAACCAAGCTCGTTGAACAGTTCTTCCTCAATCATTGACAGCGAAGACCCATCATCTAGGAACGCATAGGTGTCCACGAACAAATCGTCTTTTCCATAGATGCGTATCGGAGCGATTTTGAACATGATACTGGCATCAGCGCCGACATGTGAGGAATGAATATGCGGTTGAGGTACAAAGGGAGCAGCTGCAGAATTAAGCACGTTGTTGTTTTCATCTAACGATGAATGCAATAGCGGATGATGACGTCTGTTGCAGCCTTTGACACCACAACATCTCTTTTTAGAGCAAACCTTCCAAAAATGCTTAGCGGGATCCAAACAGGAAAAACAGATCGAATGCTCTTTAACAAACGCCTGCCTTTGAACTGGGGGCAAAGCTAAAAACTCTTCACACTTCTCCAAAGAATGGTGTTTCTTGCACTTGCAGCACTGATCGGATGACGCAGACGTGTGAAGTAAGACTCGAGAAGATTTCGGTGTATTAGATGATGGTGATTTCCTTTGCGTAGTAAATCCAGATGTTTTTGTTGTTCTCAGCAAAATTTTCAAATGTCACATCTGACAGTATTGACTTTGTTTTCTGCCAATCTTGGTAGAGTCCCGGACCTAACCTTGAAGAGAGATTAGTTAGAACATACCCATTCCTGAGATCTTCTTCTCTATTCATGGATTTAATGTCTGCCACAAATCCGTTCAATTTTACCGCCCAGACCCGTAACATAGGATCGGCCCTTGACGATAATTTTGGCAAATTAAATAAGTCTGTGGTGAGGTCGTGCACCAGCACGTCATAACGACCAAACATTGTTCTAAGTGAGTCCATGATTGCGTCAGCATCCGAAGAATATTTGAGGCGATCGCTAACAAGCTGATACGCTTCGCCTTTCAATGCCTTGCGTAAGCGTGCCACGTTTTCTTTTGATGTGTATCGTCCTTCATTGGTAGTGGACCTAAAAACTTCTTCGAAGTATGGCCACTCTCTTTTGTTCTCACCTGTAAAACTGGGCAGCTCTTGAACATTACTACGGTTTAAAATCGTAAGAAGGGATGCCATATCTTGATCTCGAAAAGAAGGTTCAAAGGTACACTGTTGTTGATTAGGCGTGTTGTGGGATGGAGTTGATTGAGCGGGGCGTAGACTGGGAATTTCATTTGACTTCCCCTTTGAACTATTCAACAATGCTTGATGATTAGCTTGAATTTGTTTAATAATCTCAAGCTTTGCGAGTTTGGTGGCAGACGCAGGCGGTTTCGGTGTGACGGTGGGAAGGTGTTTCTTGACATTCGTGAGTTCGAGCAACCTTTTCGCTTGTGCAAGCTCAGCACGTAACTCCAACAATTCTTTGTCGCGTTCTGCTACGGCAGCCTGTGCTACTGCAGCAGCTTCCAAGATTAAATCCATATCCTCTTGCACTTCACCTTCTGTGGCGACAGCAGCGGCGCCGGTTTCTGACAAGGAGTCATCATCTTCTCGAAGCTCGCAATCTTCCTCCTCGCAAAACCAAGGAGTCACTGTGTCATACTTATCTGGGTCGAAATCGTGACAAGTATAATGCCACCAGCGCTTGCACTTCTCACAAGACACCATCAGACAATCATCTGAACGTCGGCAACTCGTTAAAGCACAACTGTGCAAACTCTTGTCGGCCATATCGAAGCAGGGAACTCGACAATTTGCAACACAATTAAAATAAAATAATGTTGTTCAAGGAAATCCTTATTTCCAAATTATCCAATATAAATATCGTTTATATTATTAAATGTTTCTTTATTTTATACGATTTTATTTTCTGAAATAATTCACAATTAAATTTCTATAATTTCTATAATATATATAAATATTATATATAAATATATATATTATATTATATTATAATAAATATTAAATACCTACAATTGGTATGAAGAAAAAGGATCGAACAGTCTTAAAAAACTTGAATTTCAATTTTAATTTTTTTTTACTTTATAACCTCGAATTTTCTCTATAAAAGGATCGTGTTCACGTTTTTCCTTGACATTTTATATATTTTTCATTTAACATTCTCTTTCCTTTAGAAAGAGAGGAAAATATAAAAAAATTAAGAAATAATAATACTGGTTATTTTGTATGTGGCATTACCAGAATGCGATAAAAATAATACAATATATAAAAGTCAAAATACGAAAAAGACTCGATGATAATTATTATTTGAGAACCTGATCGGATAGTAGTCGGCGATTTGTTTGCACATCGTGTGAAGGCATTTGCTACGTATTTGCATTTGATGTCACAAGTTTTTAGTCTTCCCAGACGTCTTTTACCATAGATTTTGTGCGAAGAATTGTTTCGCAGTGTTGTCGCCAGGTTTCCGCACTGTATGGCCTATCCAACGCTGTTTGAGATGCATGATGCTTGCATCCAATCTATTTTGTTAACGCTTCTGCAGAATGTACAGCTGCAGTTTGCAGCCAGCTTGAAGTATTGTCCGAGTGTTCACATTTCCCATGTTTTTGAACCAAGCGAATCATTTCAGATTCGGAGAGTCCCAACAGGAGAAAAAATTTCAAACGCACTACTTGCTTTTTATTTATTCTGTTTGCTAACATCAAATCACCGGTGTACTTCTGCATGTACATATAAAAATAATATTTTTATATGCACTATTCAGTGAATTCAGTAACCTTTATCTGGAAGCCGAAGATGCACAACCTCAGCGAGGCTTCTGGGATAAGTTAAACGGCTAAAGTGTTATAAACCACGATTTAAGATCTAGCCTATAGTGGTCTCAAGATTATTTGGTGTTTTTAAAAGTTGTCTATCAACACACAATTCAAAGTTGAGGATGATATACCGATTTTTGCTGTCAATTCAATAAGGATTACAAGACATTACTGAATTGTTACCTTTTTGATTTTAGGTGCCGATGTTGTTGTTGTCTCCGCTGGTGTACCCCGTAAACCGGGTATGGACAGAGATGACTTGTTCAACATGAATGCTGGTATTGTAAGGGATATTGCTGATGCCGTATCGAAAAACTGCCCAAAAGCATTACTCGCCATCATCACCAACCCAGTGAACACCGTTGTTCCAATTGCTGCTGAAGTCTTAAAGAAGGTAATATTTTAATTGTTTAATTTTTTAGATGGCTTTTGTAAAAAATATATTAAAATTATTTTGCAGAACGGCACTTATGACCCAAAACGTCTTTTTGGAATCACCACATTGGACGTTGTTCGTTCACGAGCATTTATTGGTCACGGAAACAACGTAGACCCACAATCAGTTGAGATACCAGTCATTGGAGGCCATTCTGGTGTTACAATCATTCCAGTTCTGTCCCAGAGTCAGCCAAAATACTCCAAAGAAATTGAACCACTAACCAAGAGGATTCAGGATGCCGGTACTGAAGTTGTTAAAGCAAAGGCTGGAGCTGGTTCCGCTACACTTTCAATGGCTTACGCTGGTGCCCGTCTAGCCAATTCTCTGTTAAGAGGTCTCAATGGCGAACGTAATGTTATCGAGTGCTCATACGTCGAATCGACTGTCACTGAGGCACGTTTCTTCTCAACACCTGTTGTTTTGGGTAAGAAGGGTCTCGAAGAGAACCTTGGCTTGCCAAAATTAAACGATTATGAAAAGAAACTTTTGGTTGATGCTCTGCCTGAGCTCCAGAAGAACATTAAGAAGGGTGTTGATTTTGTTGCCAAGTCTTAAAGTGCTGTCGGAGTACAATGGTAGCGTAATCGTTTTGTTGTTATTCTCTCGTCTAATGTTGTTGAATTCGAATAACAGTGGAGTCAAAAATGAAAAAAATAAAAAAAATGAATAAAAAGTGAATGAAAATCTGATTTAAAAAAAAACCGGTCCTGTGAGCCGTTTTTGAGAAAAATTAATATTGTCCTAAGAATCGTATGGCAGGTATCGTTAATTTTAGAGCTAGAATGCTAATTCCAAAAACCCCTCTGTAGGAAGTCATAATAATACTACGTACCAATTTTGAAGCAATTCGGTCCAGCCGTTTAGGCTGTAGGTGCCGATACAGACGGACGGACAGACAGACAGAATTATCGGACCCTCTTTTTTAGGCTTCTCTATCATCGTAATGTTATGTTTGATTGTCCAAAAAAAAATTTTTTTTACGAATGCATAACTTGCCTTATAGTATGTACCTATAATCGCAAGTAAAAATAAAAGATAAGGATTTTTTATCAAATATATATCTTCAAATTTGAATGTCAACTCGCCAACAAATCAAGATTGCAAACTTGCCTAGATAAGATTTAGCAGACATGCACTTTTGCTGTGGCTAAGATGGCGACTGATATCATGAAGCTCAAAAATCTTACCATCAAAGATGTCACAAAAGGAAGTGTCCCATGGATGGATCTATCTGTCTGCTGATGGATCGGCAAACCTAGATGAACAAATTTTCGATTTAGTCTGACGTCTCTCCCCAAGTACAGGGAGCATACCTTCTACGCTTTAACTTCCCCTAAATAGAGTATCGAGAGTGCCTTATACCCGTCGAAATGTCCTTGTTTCTGTCCTTTAAATTTAACTTAAATTGTTCTTGTTATCATCATCTGTTACCCGTATTAATAAAAGTTACTTAACAACCTTTACATTTGCGACGGTATAACGATATTGACAACAACTTCAATTTCGTTTTGTCCTGTCTAGATCTTTCCTACCTTCATTTCAAAAACTTTACTTTCCTATCAAAAAACTTTAAATTTCACTCTAATGTCCTGTCTACCGCACACTTTAGTTATTAAATTAAGACTCTTCGGCTGTCTTGTCATTCGGCCGATCGCGAACCTCAAGCTCAGCTAAGGGAAGACGCCGACACGTTTGAATACTCAGCACAATTCAATAATATATTTGTTTGCACTTTGATTGACCCAAAACGTCGGTAAAGTGATACCGTCTGATCAATCAAAGTGAACCAATTTGAATAGTGCTGAGTTCAATGCACGACAACTTCCTCTAGTGGGCCGGGTGGTATGTATGAACATGTATACCTGTGCATGTTCAACATCCCTCCCGCCCTGGGGAGAGCTCGCGATCAGCCGGATAACATTCGACAGGACCGAACCATTTTTATTTATAAATTTTCTTATAAATAGGTGTTGTAACATTGTTGTAATTTTAAGTAGCTAGTTTTGATTTTAGTTGTTAGCAAAATATAAATCAAATAAATTTATGATTTTTTTTTTTTTTTTTTTAATTTTAAATACCTATACAAATAAAACTAAAATAGGGATTTGTTACATTTTTTCCAGTTATGGAATTCCATTTCATTACTTTATAATTATATATTACTTTTAACAGGTGGAGATATAATTTCGTTTAATATACTAATGGTTTGAATTTTTAATGTTAAGCAAATAAAGTCTTCCTCTTAATATTAACCATATAACTCTTAATTTCCTTTTTTCTTGATAACAATGTTATGTTTATTATTCTTAGTTATCAAAAATTTTTTTTTTTTTTTTTTTTCTAAAATTATTTTGGTCTTTCCCAAATTACTCGTATTCACAGTTTTTCTTAAATTAATAGTACACCTCCCAGCAATAAAACAATCTAGAATTCTTATTTATACTTTATTACTTTTTTCACACTAACAATATGTTGTGATTCTATTTTAAAAATGATAATTATCTATTTATATTTTTCTTAACTAAACTCGGGCAAATGTTACGCCTTTTATCGATCTCCTCGTTGAAGCTCGCTGAACTGGAAGGGCATCCATCTCGAAGGCATCGAATTTTTCTGGAACTACGTTGGTGATATTTGTTGTGATGTGGCTTGGGTTGGTGGTACTTGTACTGGAATTCCTGGAACGGTACCAAATGAACAACACTAGCACTATGATACCGACGCTGATGATCGATACGAACGAGTACCGATGGACATCAACTTCCAATCGCTGACTGATCACACTCTTTCTGTTTTCGATCTGGTTTGCTTCAAGTTTCAGATCGTCCAATGATTTTTTCCCTTCTTCCAAACTCGCGATCATATCAGCATGACTGCCTAGCGACAACCGTGGTCGCTTTGAAAAGCGCCTGACTGTAAGATTGCCATATCTTATTTGTAACTTTTTAATTAATTCAGTATGGTTAACTCTCGGTTGATGGATCTTAAGGTGGGAACTCCAAACCTGCTCGTACGGTATCCGCAATTCTTTCGTACTTATTTCGCAAGGGCTTAGTATGTGGAGAATTCCAAATCCTTTAAGCTCCGGAGCAAAAGGTTTCCCATCACAATTAAAGTTAAGGGTAAGTGGCTCCCTTAGAACAATATATTGATTTTGAATAGAGGGAGGGAACCGACATTCATAACTAGAACTAGGAGGGAAGTGCTTGACGTTACACTTTCGACAAACTCTAATACTCTTATTATCAGTAATTGGAAGGTATCAAGTAACGTAACATTCTCTGACCACAGAATGATTACGTTCCAAATAAAGCACAAATTAGAAGACCCAAAGCCCTATAGAAATCCCAGGAAAACAAACTGGGAAGCCTACAACATTAAACTGGCCTTATCTCTGGGCCGCTATAGAAAGCAACCTATACTCAACTGCTCAGACATCGAAAAACATGTCAATGAACTAACGCTAGCTATTCGTCTTGCGTACGAAAACTCGTGCCCCATTACCAAAGGAAATGGCAAGCTCAACCCCGTATGGTGGTCAAAAGAGCTGTCTATCCTCAGAAAGAACTTAAGGAGGCTGTTCAACAGAGCAAAATATATTAACAACACAGATGACTGGAATCTTTACAAAACCAGCAAAAATGAGTACAAAAACAGAACTACCTATGCGAAAAGAGCAGCCTGGCGAAAATTTTGTACAGACATCGAGTCCACAAATGATGCTGCCAGGCTCAGGAAAGTCATGTCAAAGGTCCACACTCCTCCAGGTTTCTTAAAAAGACCGGATGATACCTGGACTGACTCCTGCTCTGAAACTCTAGAAGTACTTATGAACACTCATTTCCCTGGTTGTGTTAACATAACATCTCCTATGGAAAGAGACCCCAATCAAATCGTAAACAGTAGGAAGGTGGCGTGGGCCATCGACTCCTTTTCAGCATACAAGTCTGCAGGGCCTAATGGGATAATTCCAATTATGCTCCAATGCTCAAAAGACATAATCGTTCCGATTCTGGTGGATATATTCAGGGGATGTTTAAACATAACCTATATTCCAACTGGATGGAGAGAAGTCAATGTCATCTTCATTCCGAAAGCTGGCAAGCCCACTCACACTGAACCAAAAGACTTCAGGTCTATAAGCCTTTCTTCCTTTCTCCTTAAAACCTTAGAAAGACTCAAAGAAACGCATAACCGCCTAAAACTAAATGATAACATAATCTCACAGGCCCAACACGCTTATGTTAAGGGCAAATCTGTTGAGACGGCACTTCACGAAGTTGTAGGCACGATTGAGAACTCAATCCAATTCAAAGAATTCACCCTAGCAGCATTTCTTGATATAGAAGGGGCCTTCAATAATGTAGATAATCACGCGATACGACAAGCCCTAGACTGTCAATGTTGATCTTGAACTGTCGAATTGGATTGACTCTATGCTTCAAACAAGACTTGTAAATGCAGAGTTAGGTGCCAGCAAGCTAAAAGTCAAAACCTGTAGAGGTACTCCACAGGGAGGGGTTCTTTCTCCGTTGCTTTGGCTTCTGGTTGTCAACCAGATCTTAGGTAAACTAATTCTTAGTGGCGTTAAGGTCGTGGCATATGCCGACGACATAGTAATAATGTCCTCAGGAAAATATATTCCCACACTGTGTGATCTCCTTCAAATAGCCCTAAACAAACTCAGCAATTGGGCCAGTAGCTGCGGACTTAACGTCAATCCAACAAAGACAGAACTAGTTTTGTTTACAAGGAAAAACAACATTCCAATGGTAGACCCGATCACTATAAACGGGACACCACTTCAAGTTTCAAATGTGGCAAAATATCTTGGAGTGGTGTTGGACCGTAAACTAAACTGGAATGAAAACATAAAAGAAAGAGGGAAAAAAGCATCAATAGCATTCTACACTTGCAATAGAATCTTTGGCAGGAAATGGGGACCCAGCCCCAAAACTATTCACTGGATGTACACGGCCATAGTGAGGCCTATCCTGACATATGCATGTCTGGTCTGGTGGCCAGCCCTTGAAAAGGCGACAAATCTCAAAACCGTGACAGAAATCCAAAGACTTGCGTGCATTGGCACAACGAGTGCAATGAGAACTACACCAACCGCAGCCCTAGAAACGTTCCTTCTACTAGCCCCACTCGATCTATTTACGAAAGAAATGGCGGCCAAAAGCGCATTGCGTCTCAATCAATGCTCTAGTTGGAAAAAGGGCCACACAGGTTACAGGATAATAATGAATTTCACAGACATTAACATTCAAACAGACTATATTACTCCGCACATAGATTTTAACCCAGCAGCCCAAACAGACTTCCATACAAGAGAATGCTGGATGGAAAATAGGGTCATAAATGAAAATCACGTTTCTGTCTTCACAGACGGTTCCAAAACGGAAGATGGGGTAGGGTCAGGCATCTTTTCAGATAACCCACCCATAAACAAGTCACTTAGGCTTCCAGACTTCTGTAGTGTCTTCCAAGCGGAAGTGCTTGCAGTCCATGAAGCTGCAAAACACCTATTAACGTGCGAACTGGAAAACAAGAATATTGATATTTTCATCGACAGCCAGGCGACCATGAAAGCCATATCCTCTATAGTTACAAAATCCAAACTGGTCGATCGTTGTCGTAATGAGTTGAGACTACTCAACGCAACGAATCCAGTAACCCTTCGATGGGTCCCGGGACATCGTGACATACACGGAAATGAAATGGCTACCCAACTGGCCAAAACCGGTTCATCTCTCGAACCAAGCCAAATGGTTACCTCATGCCACTTGAAAGAGAAAAAACGATAATTAACCATAGTTTCCTTAAAACCGCTAATGACAGATGGTCATCTATCGGCACTTGTCGGGTATCGAGAAATCTGGCCAGAAATTTCAAAGAAGAAAACTGAATCCCTACTCATGCTAAGCAGGCCTCAACTATCACTCCTGGTTGGTATCCTGACGGGTCACAACACGATGGGAACCCACATGAGCAGATTGGGCATCAGCACATCTGACTTATGTAGGGGATGCCAGGACGAAGAGGCAGAAGAGGACTCCTTTCACTTCCTCTGTGAATGCCCCAGCTTAGCCCGAACCAGGAAAGCTAACCTCGGTGAATACTTTTTCAACGAGTTGAACGATATCTCTAACACGCCACCAAGAAACATCCTGATATTCATCCAGAACTCAGGTTGGTTCAGGGAGGCCTCAACCACTTAACCCACCCACTGCCTATCAATCCTTAACCCATATTCCTTATCACCACACCCAACCGGGGGGCACAATGGATCCAATCGAGATCCGAGTGAGAAGGTTCGGCTTGCCGTACCATCACCCCACTTAACCTAACCTAACCTAAGTGGCTCCCTTATATTAAAGATCCACTGATTTTCCGTTGACATCTTTGCTATTAACCCTTTGGTTGTAGGGTGAACTTTCTCGCCAGTACACATATCAGTGTACACCAGCGGTACCATCTACTTGCGAGACTACCACTTTACTCGCAACGTGCTGAACGCACTCGATGGATTCCACCCAAAGAAGGTTCCACACGAATTGGAATCCACACACGAATATAGATTCCACCTGCCATTTTGAATTTCTAATTCCCCACCCTATCTAATTTCCAATGTGTGTTCGTTCCCATATATTTTCGATGGAAGGATGTGATGGAACGAAAGACATAATGTGCACTATTTCAAATAACACCCCGTTCGCACTAAGCACAACAAGCTGTAACGTTAAATAAAAATAGGAAACAAAACTTCAAGCAACCTTTCGTGAGACCAAACACAGCCCCACGTTGGGCGCCATTCTGTAACGTAAAATAAAAATAATGAGAACCTGAAAATGAATGAAGAATGATAAAATGGATCTTACATTACCTCTAATCGTCTGATGAGAGACCACAGCCTCTACCAGACGCCATCTGCAACGCCAATGATGTAATATAAATGAACACCGAGAAATATCCTGCTGCCCCATAAGGACCTCATCTTCCTGCGTTGGTTAAAGATTATCACAGTAACTATTTGTGGCCTCCCTGATGTTTGTCAGAGACCTGTGACGTATTCAATCACTCCAACTGCCAATCTTATTTCTCTATATTCGTCCATCCATTTTCCGATAATTCACTACTTCCCCTTTCCACTCACAGAAACTTACTCTTTTCGATCTTAGTCTATAATCTTCTTACAGATCGTCAAGTAAAACTTACTACCACAAACTTTAGATGAACTAGTTTGCCACTCTACTACTATAACCACAACAAAACCCAAGACAAAACCTAATAACTCACTACAATACCAAATTCTCTAAGGAATGTACACTGGTTCGGTCGCCTTGGACACTAGCTCCAATGTGATTCCTTAAAGGATTCAAAGTGGAAAGGCTGTAACTCTGTTCAGACTACAAGACTCGCTCATAGAGAACTATCTCTATGACAGCGTGTCCACTTAGTTGAGACAGAGAAACAATTGGGTTGCGATCGACCTTCGCATCCGGTTCGCACGCACGCCCTTGACTAGCTCATGAGGGTCGTGCATTCTTGCTCAGGGATCGACAACGTTGTTACCTCTTTTAACCAGTGCGAACCTACTGAAGTTTGGATGTTAAAAACTCAGAAACACAAAATTAAATATTCTTGCTGGGGCCTGATCAACAAACGCTGAGAAATAGTGTTCTGAAAGCATCTTGTGTTGGAAGGCCTACACAAGTCAGATTAGTATTGAATAAGACGGAAGAGAGAACCGCACGAAAAGTGAGCCTTTATACAAAAACTTATCTTAGATGTCATAGACTAATGCGCCATAGGCTCAATCAGCTTATTCAGCGCGAAATATTCTTCGATACTGCTGACTAGTGGAGTAGGTCAACACCTACACACACTCTTATAAACAGGGAAGGGGGAGATGTTGAAATTACCCCCTTCTGGCTTCTGTACCCACCCATGAGGAAATGATTCATCAGCTCGAATCATCTTCCACCATTGATCCACGGTGCCAAGTAAACACAAGAAAATATTACTAAAAAAAAATATTTAGGATCCTCAAAAATGATAAAACAATCAAAAAGAGACTGAACTACCTAAACCATAACACTATAACATTATATCGACCTATTCACTCTTGGAATATTCGACCAAAACCACACTAAACTTGGATAGAAACAAACTATCATTCCTCATCCACTAAACCCACTACCATGTTACCTGTGTATCCATCGGCACACGTGAGAAGTGTCCACCCCTCTTCGATACTGCTGACTAGTGGAGTAGGTCAACACCTACACACACTCTTATAAACAGGGAAGGGGGAGATGTTGAAATTACCCCCTTCTGGCTTCTGTACCCACCCATGAGGAAATGATTCATCAGCTCGAATCATCTTCCACCATTGATCCACGGTGCCAAGTAAACACAAGAAAATATTACTAAAAAAAAATATTTAGGATCCTCAAAAATGATAAAACAATCAAAAAGAGACTGAACTACCTAAACCATAACACTATAACATTATATCGACCTATTCACTCTTGGAATATTCGACCAAAACCACACTAAACTTGGATAGAAACAAACTATCATTCCTCATCCACTAAACCCACTACCATGTTACCTGTGTATCCATCGGCACACGTGAGAAGTGTCCACCCCTCCCTACGTACTTACACGAAGACCATCCTATCTAAAGAAAGATAACCTGAAATGTCCAAAAATCTCATAATACCACTGTCTACATGACAGCATTAAAAACACTACAAAAGTTTCATCACAAAACGTTATAAATTTTCTGTTTATTCAATTAATCTTAAATTTTAAATGTCTTAATTGGTCAAATTCCAAAACCTACAAAATATTCGACTCAATAAATCTTAAACCTATCATAAAAGTATTAAGAATCTTATTACTTAATAAAATGACCAAACGAAGTAAGTATATTATTTATATCAGTTAATGAAACGTTACTATTAAATATTTGAATTTTGTATGTGAAGCTATCCTTCAGCCTCATACAACGGTATCTTCGTTATTATCTTTATCCAAAAAAAGTTATTTGCGCAAAAAGAAGAATGTACTCTTGGTATCATTCAACTTCGCTCGTAACTCAACTTTGTTGAGGTAGGTCAAAAAAAACCTTTATATTTATTATATGTTTGACGTTTCTTTTATCAAATTAAATTTCAACACTCGCTCAAAATGCGAACATACTTTCTAATATCGCAAGTTATTAAACTTTTAAAAATAACGATGAGCTTAGGTAAACCAAAAAAAAAAACAAAGACTACAAGTTAGAAACGAATACGCAAAAGAAAACCAAGATTCAAAAACCTAACGAACCCAAAAATAAATCATGGGACGTTAGCCCAAAGGTTTATTTTGTGGAAGGAGACAGGGAGATAGTATAAGAGATAGATTAAATAGTATATTATATGATTATTAATATGGTGTAATTCAATATAGCAATAATAATAATATAGTAATAACAGGCGTGAAGGAACAGGAGTGCACTCTGGAACCAGTCGCTGTAAACTAAAAAGGTTATTAAAAATTATACTGTAATCTGATAACTACCATATGTGTAATCGTTATACTCTTATCTAGGTAGGTAGGTAGAGATGGCGGTTCTAATTTGAGTTGAAAAACTCCTTAAAGAACCCAATTAGCGCTGGTGTGCGCCGTTTTGTTACCATTAACCAAACAACTTAACGGAGGCTTAGACGGATGTGATGGTATGTGTTCCACGGAGAACGACGAGAAGAACTAGTTTTCTCTTGCAAAGGTGATTCAATCTACCAGACCAAACCATAGGACAGTTCAATGTAACCCAACTCCAGACTTTATGCCACCTAGGCAGGTTGCTGGTTGGTAAAGGTACACTGGTTTTGTCCAGGATTGGTCCAGTACGCGGGCTTGGCGTAGAAGTCCCCCAAGAAACACAAAACCGCCACCTAGGCGGATGTATGGTTCTTAAGAGGGTTTCCCCGTCAAGAAAGACCTGATTGATTAGAGGGGTTGTGAGAAAGGGACTACGAGAGGGAAGGGAATGAAGGGGAGACAATTATAAGCCGCTCAGTCACCCTTAAGTCGGCTACAAGCAACCAAACTCCAGACTATATGCCACCTAGGCAGGGTGCTGGTTGGTAAGGTCATATTGAATCCGTCAATAAGGGCTGGCCGAGTGGGGGGGAGGTAAGATATTTATAAGCTGCCAGGACACTCCCTGGTCGACTTCAAGCAGCCAGACTCCAGACTATATGCCACCTAGGCAGGGTGCTGGTTGGTAAGGGAACATTGAAATCGTGCAGGGAGTTGTCCTTGTAAAAGGGTTAAGCATAGGAACCACCCAGATCATACCCCACCACCTAGGTGGGATGTATGACCCTCAGATGGGTCCCATGCAGATCCCCTGATTGCTTGATTAGGGGGACTAAGTAAGATTTTAAGAAGAGGGATGGGATGAACTAGTTGAGGATGTGATTTTCGGGATAGACGATTTATTTATAGCCATTTTGTCGCACTCAGGAATTTAATCAAATCTTTGATTTTTTTATTTGACAATTCCCCAAGATCTTCGTAAAAATCTTCACCCAGGATTCGCATCCTGATGCGAGATAAAGCTGGGCATTTGCACAGTAAGTGGGAAACAGTTTCCTTCTCTGCCTCGTCTCTACAGGATCGGCAGAAGTCGTTGAAAGGAATACCAATCCTTGCAGCATGCGCCCCCACTGGCCAGTGGCCCGTGCTTATTGCCACCACCCTGGCTATATCTGACCGGTCTTTGCTTAGCAATGCGTTTGTTCGTGATTTATTGTAGGCAGGCCACATCTTCCTGGATATGATGCAATTGGTCAAATTGCTCCACCTTTGATTAGATACGGATGTAAGGTGTGATAAGACAATGCCCTTCACAGCCCCCAGCGGAATGTTGACGGCTTCGGCGAGTGAGCTGTGAAGGGCTGATCCTTGCCTGGCAAGCTCATCTGCTTTTTCGTTTCCCTGAAAACCACTGTGCCCTGGAACCCAGAGCAGAGTGACTTTCAGGTTTGAGCCAAGATCTTCCAGTTCTTCCTGGCATTGCCTGACTAATTTGGAGGAAGTGGATGTCGAATTCAATGCCTTGATAGCTGCCTGACTATCGATTAGTATAGCGACATTTCGGTTTAGATGCGAGTATTGTTGCAGTAATTTGCAAGCCTCCCTGATTGCAAGAGCTTCTGCCTGGAAGACGCTAGCAAAGTCAGGTAGTCGAAAGGACTTGGATACATTGAGCATTTCTGAAAAAACGCCCGCACCTACTCCACACTCCATCTTGGAACCATCAGTGAAGATTGTTATGTCAAAGTCTCCTATAACATCATCGTTTTCCCATTCTGTTCTAGAAGGGAAACCTGTTTTGAAACTTTTATGGAGGCTAAGAGATGGTTTGCAGTAGTCAGTGGGGTACAGGGTTAAATCGGCAGGTAAAAGAGTTGAGATATTGCTATGACCGTATGGTCTTTCGGTCCAGCAACCGGTCCCCTTTAGTCTAATTGAACTACAGGATACCAAGTATTTAGTGTGAAGGTCGGGTGGTAAAAGGTTCAGAATAACGTTTAGGGCATCTGTTGGACAAGACCTAAGAGCCCCTGTGACACCGATGCTAGCCGTTCTTTGAACCTTATTTAACTTGTCAGTATTGTAGGCTTTGCTGAGAGCGGGCCACCAAACAATCGAGCCGTAGGTGAGAATAGGTCGTACCACGGCTGTGTACGTCCACAGAATCATCTTCGATTGAAGACCCCAGTTCTTACCGAATGTTTTGCTACAGGCATAAAAGGCTATACAGGCCTTTTTTACGCGTTCTTCAATGTTAATTTTCCAGCTGAGTTTGGGATCGAGTACTACTCCTAGATATTTAGCACGGGTTGATAGTGATAACACTTGTCCATTAAGGCGGGGTAGAGAGAAGGTTGGTATCTTAGTTTTGGTCGTAAAGAGCATCAGTTCCGTTTTACTTTGGTTAACTCCAAGACCACAGCTAGTGGCCCAGTTGCTAACTTTCCTCAAAGTCCTTTCTGTTATTTCACTAATAACAGGTAAAAACTTTCCTGACACTAGAACGACCAAGTCATCCACATAGGCTACGGCCTTCACTCCACTGTCCTTCATTTCGACAAGAATTTTGTCCATAACAAGAAGCCACAGTAGGGGTGAAAGAACACCTCCCTGTGGTGTACCTTAACGAATTTGATGGTTTGGATATTGCCTAAAGATGCCTGAATAATTCTATTACTGAGCATAGAAACTATCCAATTACGTATGTATTCATCGACCCCGAAGTCGACTAGTGATTGACGGATTGATTCAGTTAGAACATTATTGAAGGCCCCTTCCACGTCTAGGAAGGATGCCATTGTGAATTCTTTGTAGTGTAAGGTTTTTTCTATCGTTCTTACTACCTCATGCAGAGGCGTTTCGGTGGATCTGCCTTTGAGATAGGCGTGTTGGGATTTTGAGAGAGGAGATCTTTCTAGGATTCCTCTTATATGTATGTCTAGGATGCGCTCAAGAGTTTTCAGGACAAAGGACGTTAGACTTATCGGCCGAAAATCCTTAGCGGATTCGTGCCCTCGCCTGCCGACCTTGGGAATGAAAACTACTCTAACCTGCCTCCAAGTAATAGGAATATGGTTAAGTGATAGGCATCCTATGAAGATTGCCTCTAGCCATGGAATAGTCATTTCTAGTGTTTTCTGCAGCATAACTGGCAGAATGCCATCCAGGCCAGGGGACTTATACGGGTCAAAGCTCATTATAGCCCAGGCTATGTTTTCTTTACTTATTACGGTTCTGTGATTGTCCAACAGTGCAGTCTGCACGTCTTGATTTTGTGGTATGTTGGGATTGCTGTCTCTACAACCCGGGAAATGGGTGGTCATCAGAAGATCAAGGGACTCCGCAGCAGAGTCAGTCCAGGAACCATCCATTTTTTTTAAGAAAAGATGGATTTGTATGCTCCTTAGACAAGATTCTACCCAGTCTTGCAGAGTCCTTAATGTCTTCTATAGAGTGACAGAACTCCCTCCAGGACTGTTTCTTTGCTAAAGAAAGAGAACGTTTGTATATTTTAAGGCAGTCTTTGTACGGTTGGAAGAATTTGTATTTGTGGCAGATATTGAAGATAGCCCCAGTCATTTTCCTGAGATTTGCTAATTCTTCATTCCACCAGGCAGGGAAGGTTTTTTTACTGAACTTGATTGGGCAAGATACCTTAAAAGCAGTGCTCATGGCTTTTTCAAAGGTGCTAACTTTTGCCTCTAGTTCTGTAACCGAGTCTATATTAATATTTGGTATCCGGCTAAGCTTGGTTTTTATTATTTGACCGAATTTCTCCCAGTCAATTTTTTTCGGGTTTCTATATGGTGGAGGGTTTTCCGTTTCGAAATTTAAATTGAAGAGAATCCACTTGTGATCCGAGAACGATTTCAAGTTGGAAACTCTCCAGTTCTCCACCAATGACTCTATATTGTTCGTACCTACGGTTATATCTAATACATCTTCCCAACCTTCAAAGTTTTCAGTACTTGGAAAAACGAAGGTGGGGATATTACCTCTGTTATAAACGGTTAAATTTTTGTTTATAATGAAATCAAATAAAGACTCACCCCGTTCGTTGATAGTCGAGCTACCCCAGAGCGAATGACGCGCATTGGCGTCACATCCCAGGAGCAGGTCCGTCTTCTTTGACTTGGCTTCGGTTATTAACTGCTCGACCTCACACGGCGGTGTCTCTCGGTCGTGTGCCAGATAGGCAGATGCTAGCAGGAGGCTGTCGGTTTTTGCATTCCCCAGTTTGACGACTGTCAGATCAGGTGTACTAAGATTTGGACATAAAAAGGCTTTTAAATGTTTCTTAGCTAGAATGCATGTACGAGGCTTACCTTGGATTTGATTGTCCGGCTTATAGAAGAGGTCATATCGGCTGTCTTGGAGACCTCTTATCTTGAGGCCATTGATCCACGGTTCTTGAACCAAGCCTACATCGACGTCTTCCTCTATTAGGAAGACTCTCAGATTATCTGAGGCACATTTGCTGTGCTTCAGATTAATCTGAATCAGTTTCAGCTTGGTTCGTTTCTTCTGCATTGTCTGGTTGTACGCTTTGGGCATTTACAATTTCTTCGCCCATTACTTCATCATTTGCAGCGTCCAGACTTGGCAGAATTTTGATTTTGGCACTCCTGATGCCAAAAAACAGCTTGTGGTTGGCTTTGATAATAGCTGGTATGCTTTCCTCGCTTATCATCAGCAGGAAAGTGGACGAGTTTTTTTGTGGTTCCTTGGCCTTAATAACAGACCACTCATGCATAGGAACCGTCGGGTTTTGCCTTTGCAGCCCACGAATGAGATCCGCACCACTAGGTTTGATGCTCATCTGCGGTAACCAAATGCGAGCTTTGGGCTGTCTAGGGATATCCTTAGCTGGAATTAGTTTGAGTCTCAAACCCTCCCAGTCATTGCTAATCTTAGCAATGCACGAACTAAGGAACTCCCTAGAGAACACATCACCGCATTTGATCACCCTGCAGCCTCTGAGCATCTCGCTAGAGTCGAAACATGGGCATGGGCCTTCGGTCGTAGAAGTTGAGTAAAGGAACACCATTTCCGACAGTTTTGCTTCGATGGAATTCCACATGGGCAACAAAGATTTGCCACCCGAGCAGAGCTCATCTACCACAGCTACCTGGAGATCGTCTCTGACTGTCTCGCTGGCGGTACGCTGCGGGTGCATCGCTCTCGATGATGATGCTCCTTTCTCAGTCCTACTCTTCCTAGCAGCCTGACTGTCCTCTTCGGTTGAGCGGTTCCGTTTTTTGGTTTTCTCAAGAAGATTGTTGTACTCTTCAACAATCTTCATATACTTCTTCTTGTCTTCTAAGTCCCTCTCTTGAACAGTTCCAGCTTCCTCATTTTTGGCAATCTTGCCTAGAATAAAGGTCGCCTTCTTGAACTGGTTTCGCAATTGGGCACTTTCGCTTTTGTTCTGAGTAGCGCCGCTATGTCTGGCTTTGCTATCAGGGTTCTTTTTCGAGTTTTTTGGTTTTTTTGGCACAGGCGTACTATGGCTGGTACTTTCTGTGCCGGACGGTTTGGGCAACTCTACCGTACGGAAGCTTCCAGTACTGATATTGCTACCCGTGAGTGTTTCCTGGCTCGAAGCCAGGACTTCATCCTCAGATGAAAGGCTTAAAACTTTTGTTGTCACTGGCGACTTATCCCCTTGCGGGGCCAAGCCCGTGCCGGCAGTCGTGACTCCTGCCGACATTTGAACGTATATCCCCGTCCGATTTGTTTCTACTGTCTTTTGTTTATTGTCCATATTTGTTAAATGTTGTTTGTTTGTTTGTTTTGGGCTTTGTTAGTTTTCCACTCTTTATTTGTTTAAAAATTTTGCCGACAAATATTTCTAGAGCGTACTTAAGCCCCCTCACCGACGCCAAGGTCAAGCCCACGAGGGGGATACTCTTATCTACTCGAAGCTGATAAGATAAAGTATCTTTAACTATGTCTCTTCAAAGTTTCTTTAAAAATCTTGAGATACCTTTACCGCTATGAGCAAGTAACTGTCAGATGAGTGACTATCAAATAATCACACTGCTGTAAGTAAGTAAAGTATCTTTGAGGTATGTCTTGGACGACAGATAAAATCAAAACGCATACATATAACACGCAAATGTAAAGTGACTCCGTTTGAAGTTCACTAGGTTAACTTCAAAGGACTTCCAGTAGGATACGGAACAAGACGTGCTGTTAAAGCAACTTGTTAAAGGACGAAATGGAACTAAAAAGTTCAAGATAGTGACGAAAAGAAAGAAAGGGTCTTCAAAGTACGGAAAGTTCCGACTGACCAGTGTAATCTAAAACAAAAAAAAAGTTAAAAGTGATGAAATGAAAGAAGTGGTATCTCAAGGATACAAGTGAAAAGTAAATGTGATCACAAGATCAAGTAATGTTGATCCCAAAGGAAAGTGAAGTAAGTAATTGAATATATAAAGTGTGATACGTAAAGTATCTTAAAGTAGGTTGTCTTGGTACGTAAAACGATTTACCCTTAAAGCCGAATCTAAACGATTCAATTACAACCGAGAAAAATTGGTTGTTCAAAACAGGAAAAACTCGGAAATCACCTTGGATTCCGGTAAATGATTCACTGAAATATGAGATAATAATCTCAAGGATAAAGTATGAACGATTTTTTTGAATGACCTTGTATAACCGGTAAGTAAAGAGTTTGTGATGAATTCAGATAAAAAAAACTAATAAAGATTTTCCTTTTGGTCACTTTTGTACACAAATAACAACACATAAGGACGTGATGCACACAAAACGTAAGTAATTATTTCTCAAATAAGTAAAATTGTATAAAAATCAAAAAAAAAATCGAATA
Organism: Platycheirus albimanus; assembly: GCA_916050605.2. NCBI lineage: Eukaryota > Metazoa > Arthropoda > Insecta > Diptera > Syrphidae > Platycheirus > Platycheirus albimanus. The sequence continues at coordinate 245,497,103 of OU696696.1, read as the reverse complement.
TTTTAGTATTATAAATAGTGCTTAGAATAAAGGATAATATCATTCAAGTATACATTTTAAAAGGTACTCATAGATACTCCGCGTAGCTTCAATTCTATACGTATCCACCGTCCGTGGATAAAAATGTAGCGCCGTCTTTAGGAGCGACGATACGACGTCAGGATGTTGGTAAGTATGTAACGTTGAACGGACGTTCTCCTTGGCACAAATGTAGGCACGAATATATATATATATATATATAAACACAAAAATTGTTACCTTGCGATTAGCTTTATGCAATAATCGTTAAATTTTATCACTGTTTAGGCGTGGAAGTAGGTATATATCGAAGTATACCGCGTGGATGTTCCATCCGAAAGCAAAACCATGTGGTCGGCTCGGATTTACGCCGGAACATGCGGTCCATATACCACGTAGCCTGATGAAAATTCCCTCGTGGAAGACGCGCACAATGCTTCGGAGGTGCAACGAAATCGTCACACTCCTACTTCACTCGATGCGACTTATTCTTATACTGGAACTGATGAAACTGCTTACAATTCAGTGAAGATTCCTTCGGGTAAAATATGTTGTGTTGAACATCTCGTTCCCACTGAACCTTTGGCACGGATTCGCCAAGGAAAAATATTTTCTTTCAATTTATCAGGGCGAAATCCTTGCCCCTGACTAAAACCCTAGTGAAATGGAAAAACAAATATTTCAAAATCACTAGTTTATATACTGGTAGCATTTCTTTTGCAATAAAAGAAACATTGCTACGAAATTGGAAAAATATGTCGCGCACATGAAGCATGGCCGACGAAGAAAAAAAAAAAAAATTCTCACGGAAATTATTTTCACCTACCTTTTATAAGGGTAAATCCTGATGAAAAACTGCTACAAATTGCTTTTAGCAATTGATAAAGTCAATTAAATGACTATTTAATGATATATCCCAAACACACGCGAGCAAATTGAAATTATAAAATGTAAAAATACTTTTTTTTCTTTTAGAGCGAATTTTTCTTAAACGTGTATCACAAATGAGGGTTGAAAAGATAATGACAGAGATACAGACTAGTTCTTTAGGCCACGCCTCTGTCTGGTTTTCTATGGAAAAAAATTACCGCGTTCTTATAGTTAACAATAGGGTTTGCGTTCGTGCTTTGTTAACATTATGGAGTGCATTGAGTGAATGGTAGCAAAATAAAGCTACTTCACACTGACATATAATCATGTAGCAAAACATGTCAAATGACCAAATTTAAAGCGATCTGTCACTTTATTTTGATGCTATAATGTATATTATAGATTATAAAACGATTTGGCGTCATCTTTTTGTTAATATATGAATATTTTTGTACACGTCATATTTTGACTTTGGACGTATTTTCTACTAGAAATTTGTTCAAAACTGTCACATTTGACTACTACCTCAGGTGTTATGGTGGACATGACGTTAATTCGTGTTTTCGCGTTAATTGACAGCAAAATACTGTTATACTCAACTGACAATCTCGAAGTCGTAATGAGTTCTGATCAGTAGTTGTCAAAACTGAACTAAAAATGGTTTTGACAGTTGACTAAGATTTAATTCACATTATTTGTGCTTTCAACCTGTCAACTGACATTGCCTGTCAAAATAAAATCGTACGTCAGTTTTAGTCAAACCGACCCTAATTGTGTATTTGTTCGGAACGGGTTTTCACTCATGTATTGGACATGCGTTTTGTATTTCTTCCAGTGGGTTTCTAGAAGAAAACAGAAGATGCGTAGGAAAGAGATGGAAAGAAGCGTCTAATTGTACGAATGGTAACCACAAAAGCAAAACGAAAATGCCGGAAGTGTCTGGCAGCCATAATCCCATTGCGCAACATCATGTATCAATAGAATTTTCTAGAATGAGTGCGTCTGAGCTCGGAATAAATATTTTCCTCTTAGGATTTTTCATTATGGGCCGAGTTCGACCATACGAACACAATGTTCGGGATTTGGGTCAAATACTTCCTAAATTCCGTACTCTGGTGGTGAAAATGAGTGATAAAGGATATTTTGAAAATTTTCGAGATTTCCCGGTTTTTTGAAGGGAAATGTCATTAGGTAGTAAGACATATGATGTTACTCGAAATTACCGCAAGGTAAGTTGCGGTGACAAAGTTTTCCCTACAAATCTCAAGAATCGAGACAAGTTTCACTTGGCTAGATGCTTGTGAAAAAGGACAACTTGTGTCTACCTATACTATATGTGTCTCTACTAAACTTCCTCCAAAAAAAAAAACTTCGAAACTCCTAATTCCTCATCTCATCTGTTCACTATCTCAACTTACTCTTCCAACTCGCTTAATGATAATTTGCATGACTTCTTTATAAAAGTGAAATAACATGAAACAAATATACATAAAACTATACAAGAGTCTCGTGCACAGCTGAGTAGCCGGGCATAAAAAAAAAATAAAACTATTTTTATCACAGAAAAACTATTTCTTTAAATCTTTAGTATGAGAAGTGGTTACGTAACCTTTCTTATCCTCTACGTCGTATAAGTAATTGCCTCTTACCTTAACTACTGTTACCTTAATAAACTTTGGCGATAGCTTAGCGCTAAAATGTTTATTAGCATCACTCAAAACTATGTTTCTTTTATAGATGATATCCCCCACCTTAAAATCAACTGCACGACTTCTGAGATTATAAACTTTCTCATAAGCATCGTGTGTCTTTTCTAATGCTGTCTTCAAGTACGTATGAAGAATGTTCATCTTCGCCACCTTGGGCAACCAATCAATATCCGAGTTATTAAGTCCTCCTAAATCCCGCAATAATTTGTAGTCCGCTCCATGTTCAATCATCCTTTGACCAAACAAAGCCTCATATGGCGACATTGTCAAAGCTGAATGAACTGTCGTGCGTAAAGCACTACTAATGGATGACAAATGTACATCCCAGTTAGTTTGCTTAGGATCAACATAAGATCTTATCGCTGCTAATATGGACCTATTAACCCTCTCACTGGCATTAGCTTGAGGTGCATAAATCGCCGTCTTATTTTTAACATTTCTTTAAAATCCTTAGAAATAAATTGCGATCCGTTATCGGATAGGATACTCTCTGGTACACCATATAAAAGAAAAATGTCTTCTCTCAAAAACTTAATAACCTCTGCAGCTGTGGCTCTCTTAAGGGGTTTAACAAACACAAACTTCGTGAGTTGGTCTAAGGCTATAACAATGAAAGCGTTCTCATTCCTGGATCTTGGATAAGGACCAAGGAAATCCACATATAAATGTTGGAAGGGCCTTTCAACCTTAAAACTCTCTCCCATTTCAGCTCGTAAAGTCTGGTTGGAAGCTTTTGTTGTCGTGCATGTTTCACAACGATCAACGTATTGTTTCACCTGCGAAAACATACCAGGCCACTACAATCTTTCCCTTAACCTGTACAAAGTCTTAACGATACCACCATGAGAAGCTCTGGGTGGATTATGCGCCATGGAAATTACGGATTCTGTCATACTGGACGGTAACCATAGCTTCCATGCCAGATCATCCAATAGAGGATTCCCAACTGCATGTTTAGTTCTTTTATAAATGTATCCTTCGGATACCTTCAAGTCTGGTAATCGATCCTGCTCCTTGCTGATGTGACTGATGAGTTGAGAATACTCATCGGACTTGAAACCCGGATCGTCTAGGTCAATGTGGAGCACCTCCTCGGTTTCGACTTGTGCAACACTGGATATGTAGCTCTCTGCCGTTAAAGCATCGGCCTCGTACACTCTTGAAAGAGCGTCGGGTAATACGTTAAGTGTTCTTTTCCTGTGTTCAACCACGAAGTCAAACCCTTGAAGTCTCATACTCCACCTGGCCAGACGACCGGTAGGATCCTTCATGTTCATCAGCCATTTCAGGCTGGAGTGATCAGTGATTACCTTAAACTTATATCCTTCGATATACGAACGAAACTTCTGAATTCCTAAAAACGCAGCGAGGCATTCACGTTCGGTAACGGTGTAGTTCCTCTGCGAAGCATTCAATTTCTGAGAGAAGTAGTAAATGGGGCGTTCAGCTCCGTTCTCATCTCGCTGGCAGAGTACGCATCCGATACCGGACGCTGATGCATCGCATAAAATAATAAACTCCTTCTCGAAATCAGGGTTTATCAGAACAGGTGTAGATGTAAGTGCTTTCTTAATGTTTTCGAATGCTGTCTGAGCTTCGGAATTGAAATCGAAAGCCTTACCTTTCTTGAGGGTGTCAGTGAGTGGGGCAGCCAAGGTTGAAAAATTCTCCACAAACCTCCGATACCAACCAGCCATTCCTAAGAAACGCCTAACTTGGCGAGTGGTTGTCGGCATCGGGAAGTTGAGAATAGCAGCAACCTTATCAGGATCTGCTTTCAAACATCCTTGTCCCACTTTGTATCCTAAGTATTGTAATTCTCTCAAAAACTTAATAACCTCTGCAGCTGTGGCTCTCTTAAGGGGTTTAACAAACACAAAATTCGTGAGTTGGTCTAAGGCTATAACAATGAAAGCGTTCCCATTCCTGGATCTTGGATAAGGACCAAGGAAATCCACATATAAATGTTGGAAGGACCTTTCAACCTTAAAACTCTCTCCCATTTCAGCTCGTAAAGTCTGGTTGGAAGCTTTTGTAGTCTTGCATGTTTCACAACGATCAACGTATTGTTTCACCTGCGAAAACATACCAGGCCAATACAATCTTTCCCTTAACCTGTACAAAGTCTTAACGACACCACCATGAGAAGCTCTGGGTGGATTATGCGCCATGGAAATTACGGATTCTGTCATACTGGACGGTAACCATAGCTTCCATGCCAGATCATCCAATAGAGGATTCCCAACTGCATGTTTAGTTCTTTTATAAATGTATCCTTCGGATACCTTCAAGTCTGGTAATCGATCCTGCTCCTTGCTGATGTGACTGATGAGTTGAGAATACTCATCGGACTTGAAACCCGGATCGTCTAGGTCAATGTGGAGCACCTCCTCGGTTTCGACTTGTGCAACACTGGATATGTAGCTCTCTGCCGTTAAAACATCGGCCTCGTACACTCTTGAAAGAGCGTCGGGTAATACGTTAAGTGTTCTTTTCCTGTGTTCAACCACGAAGTCAAACCCTTGAAGTCTCATACTCCACCTGGCCAGACGACCGGTAGGATCCTTCATGTTCATCAGCCATTTCAGGCTGGAGTGATCAGTGATTACCTTAAACTTATATCCTTCGATATACGAACGAAACTTCTGAATTCCTAAAAACGCAGCGAGGCATTCACGTTCGGTAACGGTGTAGTTCCTCTGCGAAGCATTCAATTTCTGAGAGAAGTAGTAAATGGGGCGTTCAGCTCCGTTCTCATCTCGCTGGCAGAGTACGCATCCGATACCGGACGCTGATGCATCGCATAAAATAATAAACTCCTTCTCGAAATCAGGGTTTATCAGAACAGGTGTAGATGTAAGTGCTTTCTTAATGTTTTCGAATGCTGTCTGAGCTTCGGAATTGAAATCGAAAGCCTTACCTTTCTTGAGGGTGTCAGTGAGTGGGGCAGCCAAGGTTGAAAAATTCTCCACAAACCTCCGATACCAACCAGCCATTCCTAAGAAACGCCTAACTTGGCGAGTGGTTGTCGGCATCGGGAAGTTGAGAATAGCAGCAACCTTATCAGGATCTGCTTTCAAACATCCTTGTCCCACTTTGTATCCTAAGTATTGTAATTCTCTCAAAAACTTAATAACCTCTGCAGCTGTGGCTCTCTTAAGGGGTTTAACAAACACAAAATTCGTGAGTTGGTCTAAGGCTATAACAATGAAAGCGTTCCCATTCCTGGATCTTGGATAAGGACCAAGGAAATCCACATATAAATGTTGGAAGGGCCTTTCAACCTTAAAACTCTCTCCCATTTCAGCTCGTAAAGTCTGGTTGGAAGCTTTTGTAGTCTTGCATGTTTCACAACGATCAACGTATTGTTTCACCTGCGAAAACATACCAGGCCAATACAATCTTTCCCTTAACCTGTACAAAGTCTTAACGACACCACCATGAGAAGCTCTGGGTGGATTATGCGCCATGGAAATTACGGATTCTGTCATACTGGACGGTAACCATAGCTTCCATGCCAGATCATCCAATAGAGGATTCCCAACTGCATGTTTAGTTCTTTTATAAATGTATCCTTCGGATACCTTCAAGTCTGGTAATCGATCCTGCTCCTTGCTGATGTGACTGATGAGTTGAGAATACTCATCGGACTTGAAACCCGGATCGTCTAGGTCAATGTGGAGCACCTCCTCGGTTTCGACTTGTGCAACACTGGATATGTAGCTCTCTGCCGTTAAAACATCGGCCTCGTACACTCTTGAAAGAGCGTCGGGTAATACGTTAAGTGTTCTTTTCCTGTGTTCAACCACGAAGTCAAACCCTTGAAGTCTCATACTCCACCTGGCCAGACGACCGGTAGGATCCTTCATGTTCATCAGCCATTTCAGGCTGGAGTGATCAGTGATTACCTTAAACTTATATCCTTCGATATACGAACGAAACTTCTGAATTCCTAAAAACGCAGCGAGGCATTCACGTTCGGTAACGGTGTAGTTCCTCTGCGAAGCATTCAATTTCTGAGAGAAGTAGTAAATGGGGCGTTCAGCTCCGTTCTCATCTCGCTGGCAGAGTACGCATCCGATACCGGACGCTGATGCATCGCATAAAATAATAAACTCCTTCTCGAAATCAGGGTTTATCAGAACAGGTGTAGATGTAAGTGCTTTCTTAATGTTTTCGAATGCTGTCTGAGCTTCGGAATTGAAATCGAAAGCCTTACCTTTCTTGAGGGTGTCAGTGAGTGGGGCAGCCAAGGTTGAAAAATTCTCCACAAACCTCCGATACCAACCAGCCATTCCTAAGAAACGCCTAACTTGGCGAGTGGTTGTCGGCATCGGGAAGTTGAGAATAGCAGCAACCTTATCAGGATCTGCTTTCAAACATCCTTGTCCCACTTTGTATCCTAAGTATTGTAATTCTCTCAAAAACTTAATAACCTCTGCAGCTGTGGCTCTCTTAAGGGGTTTAACAAACACAAACTTCGTGAGTTGGTCTAAGGCTATAACAATGAAAGCGTTCCCATTCCTGGATCTTGGATAAGGACCAAGGAAATCCACATATAAATGTTGGAAGGGCCTTTCAACCTTAAAACTCTCTCCCATTTCAGCTCGTAAAGTCTGGTTGGAAGCTTTTGTAGTCTTGCATGTTTCACAACGATCAACGTATTGTTTCACCTGCGAAAACATACCAGGCCAATACAATCTTTCCCTTAACCTGTACAAAGTCTTAACGACACCACCATGAGAAGCTCTGGGTGGATTATGCGCCATGGAAATTACGGATTCTGTCATACTGGACGGTAACCATAGCTTCCATGCCAGATCATCCAATAGAGGATTCCCAACTGCATGTTTAGTTCTTTTATAAATGTATCCTTCGGATACCTTCAAGTCTGGTAATCGATCCTGCTCCTTGCTGATGTGACTGATGAGTTGAGAATACTCATCGGACTTGAAACCCAGATCGTCTAGGTCAATGTGGAGCACCTCCTCGGTTTCGACTTGTGCAACACTGGATATGTAGCTCTCTGCCGTTAAAACATCGGCCTCGTACACTCTTGAAAGAGCGTCGGGTAATACGTGAAGTGTTCCTTTCCTGTGTTCAACCACGAAGTCGAACCCTTGAAGTCTCATACTCCACCTGGCCAGACGACCGGTAGGATCCTTCATGTTCATCAGCCATTTCAGGCTGGAGTGATCAGTGATTACCTTAAACTTATATCCTTCGATATACGAACGAAACTTCTGAATTCCTAAAAACGCAGCGAGGCATTCACGTTCGGAAACGGTGTAGTTCCTCTGCGCAGTATTCAATTTCTGAGAGAAGTAGTAAATGGGGCGTTCAGCTCCTTTCTCATCTCGCTGGCAGAGTACGCATCCGATACCGGACGCTGATGCATGGCATAAAATAATAAACTCCTTCTCGAAATCAGGGTTTATCAGAACAGGTGTAGATGTAAGTGCTTTCTGAATGTTTTCAAATGCTGTCTGAGCTTCGGAATTGAAATCGAAAGCCTTACCTTTCTTGAGGGTGTCAGTGAGTGGGGCAGCCAAGGTTGAAAAATTCTCCACAAACCTCCGATACCAACCAGCCATTCCTAAGAAACGCCTAACTTGGCGAGTGGTTGTCGGCATCGGGAAGTTAAGAATAGCAGCAACCTTATCAGGATCTGCTTTCAAACATCCTTGTCCCACTTTGTATCCTAAGTATTGTAATTCTCTCAAAAACTTAATAACCTCTGCTGCTGTGGCTCTCTTAAGGGGTTTAACAAACACAAACTTCGTGAGTTGGTCTAAGGCTATAACAATGAAAGCGTTCCCATTCCTGGATCTTGGATAAGGACCAAGGTAATCCACATATAAATGTTGGAAGGGCCTTTCAACATTTATATGTGCTCGTAAAGTCTGGTTGGAAGCTTTTGTAGTCTTGCATGTTTCACAACGATCAACGTATTGTTTCACCTGCGAAAACATACCAGGCCAATACAATCTTTCCCTTAACCTGTACAAAGTCTTAACGACACCACCATGAGAAGCTCTGGGTGGATTATGCGCCATGGAAATTACGGATTCTGTCATACTGGACGGTAACCATAGCTTCCATGCCAGATCATCCAATAGAGGATTCCCAACTGCATGTTTAGTTCTTTTATAAATGTATCCTTCGGATACCTTCAAGTCTGGTAATCGATCCTGCTCCTTGCTGATGTGACTGATGAGTTGAGAATACTCATCGGACTTGAAACCCGGATCGTCTAGGTCAATGTGGAGCACCTCCTCGGTTTCGACTTGTGCAACACTGGATATGTAGCTCTCTGCCGTTAAAGCATCGGCCTCGTACACTCTTGAAAGAGCGTCGGGTAATACGTTAAGTGTTCTTTTCCTGTGTTCAACCACGAAGTCAAACCCTTGAAGTCTCATACTCCACCTGGCCAGACGACCGGTAGGATCCTTCATGTTCATCAGCCATTTCAGGCTGGAGTGATCAGTGATTACCTTAAACTTATATCCTTCGATATACGAACGAAACTTCTGAATTCCTAAAAACGCAGCGAGGCATTCACGTTCGGTAACGGTGTAGTTCCTCTGCGAAGCATTCAATTTCTGAGAGAAGTAGTAAATGGGGCGTTCAGCTCCGTTCTCATCTCGCTGGCAGAGTACGCATCCGATACCGGACGCTGATGCATCGCATAAAATAATAAACTCCTTCTCGAAATCAGGGTTTATCAGAACAGGTGTAGATGTAAGTGCTCTCTTAATGTTTTCGAATGCTGTCTGAGCTTCGGAATTGAAATCGAAAGCCTTACCTTTCTTGAGGGTGTCAGTGAGTGGGGCAGCCAAGGTTGAAAAATTCTCCACAAACCTCCGATACCAACCAGCCATTCCTAAGAAACGCCTAACTTGGCGAGTGGTTGTCGGCATCGGGAAGTTGAGAATAGCAGCAACCTTATCAGGATCTGCTTTCAAACATCCTTGTCCCACTTTGTATCCTAAGTATTGTAATTCTCTCAAAAACTTAATAACCTCTGCAGCTGTGGCTCTCTTAAGGGGTTTAACAAACACAAACTTCGTGAGTTGGTCTAAGGCTATAACAATGAAAGCGTTCCCATTCCTGGATCTTGGATAAGGACCAAGGTAATCCACATATAAATGTTGGAAGGGCCTTTCAACATTTATATGTGCTCGTAAAGTCTGGTTGGAAGCTTTTGTAGTCTTGCATGTTTCACAACGATCAACGTATTGTTTCACCTGCGAAAACATACCAGGCCAATACAATCTTTCCCTTAACCTGTACAAAGTCTTAACGACACCACCATGAGAAGCTCTGGGTGAACTATGCGCCATGGAAATTACGGATTCTGTCATACTGGACGGTAACCATAGCTTCCATGCCAGATCATCCAATAGAGGATTCCCAACTGCATGTTTAGTTCTTTTATAAATGTATCCTTCGGATACCTTCAAGTCTGGTAATCGATCCTGCTCCTTGCTGATGTGACTGATGAGTTGAGAATACTCATCGGACTTGAAACCCGGAACGTCTAGGTCAATGTGGAGCACCTCCTCGGTTTCGACATGTGCAACACTGGATATGTAGCTCTCTGCCCTTAAAGCATCGGCCTCGTACACTCTTGAAAGAGCGTCGGGTAATACGTTTAGTGTTCCTTTCCCTTCAAGCAAATTGATCCGAATTGGATCCACGCGCGGAGTCAAATTCACATACTAGACTCCGCATACGGACCCAAATAAGGAGCCGTAAAACGACGTTTGTCGGTTCCATTTAGTATGTAAATTAGAATTCCCACGGACTCACTTGTGAGAGAAATAGAGAGAGAGAGAGAGTGAGCGAGCGCGTCCCGCTCAGCGAAATTGCACCCAAAACAAACTTGAAAACAAAAATGTCATAAAAGCAACCGAGTTGGAGTATCGAAAAAAACTTCTGTCGTCCAAGACAAAATATAAATAAAATTTGTTGCCATATTTTTATTTTTTTTTATTCTTTATTCCTTATAAACCAAAAAGTAAACATAGTAGTAGTTGTTGTATAACTTTATTGAGATTTTTTTGCAGGGTACGATTACATTTCATTAATTATAAATTAACACGGTATTAATATATATTTGCCGATTTATAAGTGGCCGGGCTACACAATTTATGTATATTTATTTGTTGTTTAATTATATTAACTCTGAGTTTTAGGCTAATAACTAATTACTTTATAAAATATAAACGTATTTGAAGCACGAGTATTAAGTACGTGTCCACTCAAAAAGACAATGATGTTTACTAAAAACAAAAAGTAAACATATTAAACATGAATAAAAGGCTCCTGCTCTCTCCCTCCCTCTCTCAATCTATTGAAAAAGAGAAAAAAATGCTCCACTCTCGATTCTTTTTCTTAATTTTGTATGCCATGCATGCAATTTCGTGAGAGGCCTCGTTAAACGCAGACTCAGGTGAGCCAGAATTGAACCGAAAATTCTGAAGTCAGTGATTTTTGCTTGAAGGGTTCCTGTGTTCAACCACGAAGTCGAACCCTTGAAGTCTCATACTCCACCTGGCCAGACGACCGGTAGGATCCTTCATGTTCATCAGCCATTTCAGGCTGGAGTGATCAGTGATTACCTTAAACTTATATCCTTCGATATACGAACGAAACTTCTGAATTCCTAAAAACGCAGCGAGGCATTCCCGTTCGGTAACGGTGTAGTTCCTCTGCGCAGCATTCAATTTCTGAGAGAATTAGTAAATGGGGCGTTCAGCTCCGTTCTCATCTCACTGGCAGAGTACGCACCCGATACCGGACGCTGATGCATCGCATAAAATAATACACTCCTTCTCGAAATCAGGGTTTACCAGAACAGGTGTAGATGTAAGTGCTTTCTTAATGTTTTCGAATGCTGTCTGAGATTCGGAATTGAAATCGAAAGCCGTACCTTCCTTGAGGGTGTCAGTGAGTGGGGCAGCCAAGGTTGAAAAATTCTCCACAAACCTCCGATACCAACCAGCCATTCCTAAGAAACGCCTAACTTGGCGAGTGGTTGTCGGCATCGGGAAGTTGAGAATAGCAGCAACCTTATCAGGATCTGCTTTCAAACATCCTTGTCCCACTTTGTATCCTAAGTATTGTAATTCTTTGAAACAAAATTTCGACTTCTCAACATTAACAGTGAGTCCTGCTCTATCCAACTCTCTTCTTATGATCTTTAAAACTGCTAAATGTTCCTCGAAAGTTTTTGTCACCACTAAAAGGTCATCTAAATAAACGAAGACTCGGTCCTGCAACTCGCGTGGAACTACTAAATTCATCAAATACGTTAAGCTTTGAGCGGCGTTGCAAAGACCGAAAGGCATCACGTTGAATTGGTACAACGGCCTCCCTGGAACCGTAAAGGCTGTCTTTTCCTTCGCGCTCTCCTCCAGTGGTATCTGCCAGTACGCATCTTTCAAATCCACGCTCGATATGATCTCTGAAAGACGTGACAGCAGTCCCTCGATGTGCGCAATCGGACGCGCATCTTTCCTGGTAACCATATTGACTTTTCTGAAGTCCAAACAAAGTCGATCCTTGCCCGGCTTGCGTACAAGCACAACAGGTGAGGACCATGGACTATTGCTTTCTTCAATAACCCCTAGTGAAAGCATGCGGTCTACTTCTGCGTACATCAGAGACTGCACCACTGGGGAGACCGGATAATACCTTTGCTTGATTGGAGGAGCATCCCCCGTGTCAATACCGTGTTTTACCCAATTTGTTTTGCCTAAACCCTTTTGTGTGAATGACGGAAAACTTCGTATCACATCTTCGAGTTTAGCATTCTCTACATTCGTCAACTTACACTTATTGACTAACTTATCTTTTACTTCAACATCATGTTGAAATGATAAACTGGAAATTACATTTGGCGCAATTTGGAATTTCGACCAAAAATCGACCCCTAAGTATAAACGTTGGGCTAATGTCGGAACGACATAAAAACTCATGCTATGAGTAGCACCTTTATACTTAACATCGGTCGTAACTAATCCACAAATTTGTTGTTTCTGCATGTCAGCGGTTGAAACGCTTGAATTAACCTTTTTAATTGTAATATTTTTATTGGACAAGTAAGTTAAAACATCAGCGCCAAGGCAACTGATACTTGCGCCAGAGTCTAATAGACCCAATATCTTGTCTCAAAAATTTCGACGTTGACATAAGGGCGAGGATTGTAACGTTTGAAATTTTTAGTACTCCCTTACTTGTAAAACGCATGTAAACATCCCCTTGGAATGGCCATCCCATGACAAGACGTCAAATTCACAGGAACAGAACTTATCCTCGCAAACAAGACAACCCTGATCACGAAAATTCCTCCATTAAAGCAATAACATCTCTTCCTCTACATCCCTGTCCACTTCCTTGTAGCACAACCACATTGGAAAGAGACATCACTACTGTTTACCTTCATTTCACTTACCCTCCACTTACAGAACCTCTCTTCATCCAATATCTTGAGTATCCCCTACGATGCACCTATAAATGCTTACCATATCCTGTAGCACACTGTCTTTCACTACTTTGAATACTACAGGTGACTACCCCACTTCTATGCAACACCACAGAGAAACTCAAGATACCCTTCATCCGGCATATATTCATATCGCAACTTCCGACTCGCTTAAAAAAAAATTGTCAAACAGACTGTAAAAATTTACTTATTTACTCTCTTAAAATTCAATGTTTATATCTCAGAAGATATAAAAGTAATGATTGCTCAAAATCGGACTAAACAAGTAACGACTAAAACAAAGACTAAACTCATCAAAGACCCAATTAAAGTGTCTAACAGATGCAGTGACTTTATCGAATTCTAACGACAACAACAAAAAAATTACGGGACGTTAGCCCGTGGGTTTACTTTATTAGAAGGAGTCTCAAAGGGGGGATAGATAGATAGAATAGCAATATATTAGCAATATAGTTTTTCAAAAATATATTGTAAATCAATATAGTGTTATAAAAATATGTTTAAGTCTACTCAAATATAATTTCAAAAACGTAGGGATCGCAGAAGTGCACCACTGGAACCAGACGCTGAAACAAAACTGATTAGGTAAAGGTGTTTAAGTTTTGAATATAACTATATCAGTAATAAACACTACCATGAAATAATAGCTCTAATTAGAACAATCCACATTGGTTCTAACGATATTCTTATTTGTGAGTATTCTCCAACTGGATTGACATTCAATTCAATAGCGTCAATCTATAACCCTTGTCATTGTGTACTCTATGAGTACAACTAGTACATAAACAAACAGACAAAAAGTTCATACATATAAGTGATCGGGGTGGTAATAACCAATGAGAAGGTTGATTTAACCACTGAAGAAAAGATCTTAAGGAAAGAGACGTTAAGTCTTACTCTAGAAATAAATTTTTATAATAAAGTGTAGTGATTAAAAAAAACGAAAAAAAAAGTTATTAACAGTGAACACTAAGGTTCGAATTATGGGTCCTTGCCCTGAATTATAAGTATAAAGTGAGCGTACAAATCAAAAAAGTGTAAAACGATCAAAAAAAAAACTAACAAAGTGATTGGGTCCAAAGGACGAGTGTATACAGTAATGTCTACTTAATCGTAGAATAAATACTCAAGGACGAGTTGACTTTAAGAAGTCTAAAAGGATAAACGCACGTAAAGTGTTTCAAAAGTCAAATGACTGAATACTAACCAAAAGCTGGTAACATGGACCAAAAGTAACGAGTTACACAAACTCTCTCTGAAAGAAATATTCTTTCGATCGAAATTGGAATCTAAATGATTCACAAATGCACTATACCCGTTTTACTCAAAGAAAAAATTAGGAATTACATTAAAAAAAAACTCTAATTCACTTTCAGCGTTGATCAGGTAGTTCTCAATTGAAAATTTTAACGTTATCTTCTTGGAATGATCACTGATACAAATCTTCAAACAACACATGGATAAACAAACAGGATAAGCATTTCAATCTATATCAAAATTTCACTTTTCCATAATATTAGGTAAGTATATAGTTCTTTAAAGTTATATTAAAAATAAATATTCAAAAGATAGATTCACTAGCGCAATTATTGTATACATCTATATATCTATATATATAATCTAAGATAAATATAGTATCGTCAATTCAAGCGGAGGTATTTTAACGATGTGTTGACGTCACCACCGTCCGTGGGCGTTCGAATAAATTATGTAGGGTGTTTCCAAAAGCTGATATATATTCGGTATTTCCAAAAAAAAGGTAGGTGCTATTAACAAGTCTGTTTTCAGGAAGGGCGTTCCTTGGCGCCAAGATCTTTGACTTTGTCTCTTCTTATGTGTGAGACCGACGTCTTTCAATATAAATATATATAAAAGAGTTAACTGGTGTTCAAAAATTTCTAACGAAAAAGATGTACGCTCTCAATTTTTTTATTTTATTTAACAAACGTGGGAACAAGGAAATCCCTGTACGTTGGAGCTTCGAAGCAAATATAGCACCATGTGGTTCTATTCGCTCCTCTATATTTTCGCAACGACGATATGATATGACCTTGGGTCTTACAGGCATATAGTTAAAATTATTATTATTATTATTAACAGCTTCCCTCGTTGCTCCTAATGTCGGAGTAATATAACGATATTAACCTTTTGCTATTGAAGAAACACTACGATGACGTATGTCCCTCGTGGTTTCTGATACCACATCCCTTTCCAATCAGATTCTGGAAATCTTTTAAAGTTGAGTAGGAATTCCTGCTTAGCATTTATGTGGGGTGCACGACCCAAAATATACGCTGGGAGAAATGCGTAAGTGTATTAGGTTTGGCTTGGAATGGCACGTGCAATGGTGCCTCGCCAGTAAAACGTGTTTGGTCTGGTGCGTTTTGCACCCAGTACTTGGATTGGCACGTAAATTGTGCTCCGCACTTACAATGGATGTGCTGCTTTTAGCACTCTGCACTAGGACCCTAGTGAGAAATAAAATAAATTCATTAAACTCACTAGTTTTATATATTTGCACATGTTTTCTTCTGAAGAAAACTCTATGAAAGTGCACTAAGCACTAACAAAACCACGCCGCCATCATGTATTATGCATGTTCGACAAAAAAAAAAACTATCTCTTACCTTCTTTTTAAGGGGTGGATTGAAAAATATTCCTTTGCTCTTAGCAGTCATATTATATTTAATAATGTATAAATAGATATATTCACACGCGTTTATGCTAATTTTATGATGATTTCTGACTATTTCTGAATTTTCATCAGAATTCTTGCAAAACTTTTCTAAAAGCGAAGTGAATAATGTGAAAGATGGAAATTGAATGGATGAGACAAGAGGCATTGACAAAGCTAACGCCTATGATTGGTTGCGTTCGGAAAGTAACATATCGCTTTCAGATACTCTCGGTCGGTGCGTTCCTTGTTAACATTATACGTTATTTTATCTTTGCATTTATATTTTATAACCACTTACTTTTCCTGCTCTTTTTTCCTACTGAATCTACTTAATGACATTTGAATTGCTTTTCTTTCAGATTTGACGTCTCTATTTGAAAATAAATGACATATAACCAATTGGCAACTGTTTTTATTAATTTAATTAGCATATTTCCAGGATCTAGATACCTCTGTCATTTTATCAAATGTTATGACTTTTCTTATGTGGTGCTGTCAAATTGACAGTTTCACCTAAATCCTCGTATAAATGTATGAGTAAGGTATTTTATCGATATTTTCAGACCTGGTAAGTATGTTTATTCATGAAAAACTATCTTTAAATGTCATCTGATTGTTGGATGGTTACACTTGATTTTCCTTAGATGTCAAAAATTCGAAAATTCACTTCTCTTATTTCGGATAGTGAATCTGCGCTGTCAGACTACCTTCGTAGCTCCTGTCACTGGGAAAATTAGATATGTTATGTCCCATCTGTTGGATAACCGATTCGGAGTCAAGAAGTGTTATACTTTCAGTAACATTGGCGTGAACGAATCACTTGCCTAGATCGTGGGTTTACACGCTCATGTATTTTCTGGACTCTTCGTGAATTACTGGAAAAAAATGTGAAAGAGGAATTGGCAAGACGTCGGTTTAGTGAATATTGTTAACAAAAGGCAAACGAAAATGCCGGAAGTGTCTGGTACGCCATTATACTTTGGTTGACCATCACATAGAGAGTAAGATGGTGAGTATGTAGGAAATGAGTGTGTCTGTACTCGATGACGTATCCAGCACGATATGACATTTAGAGCGAGTATCGCACCTCAGGTAGATTATACCTAATCGAATAATTTCCTACCAATTCGATCCCTCTAGTGGCGAGATTGAGCAATTGAGAAACTTCCCTTTTCTCGACAATATTTCCTAAACAAATTTCCTTTTGGTGTATAAAAGGAAGTAGAAACGCCCATATGTGCCGCTAGAGTTACATTTGTCGCTGGTGGCACCAAAACATTCCCTACACAACTCAAGATTCTACACAAACACTGTTTGTTTTGAAGCTTGAGAAAAAGGAAGGCTATGTTGTACTTTTAGTATCTCCGTCTCTTTCTTCTTTTATCTCTCTCAACTATCTTGCTCAAAACAAAGAATTTTGAATCAAACTTCTATCATAGAAAGTTAAATCATCAACAACGCTGTTGATTATTTACTGAAAATTCCCATGTGTTAATTTACATCAATACATAAAACATCTAAAACAATAATAAAACAAGAGTCTCATGCGCAGCTGAGAACCGGGCATGAAAAAATATAAAAAAAATAAAGAACTTTGTTCTTATCACAGTCGAATTTACTTCTTTAAGTCTTTTGTATGGGATGTTGATCTATATCCCTTTTCGTCTTCTACCTCGTATAAGTTATTTCCATATTTCCTAACTACTGTAACCTTAATAAATTTAGGTGATAATTTAGCATTAAAATGCTTACTAGCGTCGCTCAAAACTATATTTCTCTTGAAGAGAACATCTCCCACCTTATAATCTACAGTGCGACTACGAGCATTGTATACTTTCTCATATGCTCCGTGTGCTTTCGCTAAAGCGGACTTTAAATAAGTGTGAAGAATATTCATCCTCGCTACTTTCGGCAGCCAATCGATCTCAGAATTGTTGAGTATTCCTAGTTTCTTTAACAGTTTATAATCGTCCCCATGCTCAATCATCTTTTGGCCAAATAAAGCCTCATATGGCGATATCGCTAAAGTGGGATGGATCGTCGTACGCAATGCACTACTGATAGTAGACAAATGTACGTCCCAATTAAACTGTCTAGGATCAATATAAGATCTTATAGCCGCAAGAATGGATCTATTGACCCTTTCACTGGCGTTAGCTTGAGGAGCGTAAATCGCTGTCCTGTAATGCTTAACACCAAACGTCTTTAATAATACTTGAAAATCTTTTGAAATGAACTGAGAACCATTGTCGGATAATAGACTCTCAGGAACACCATAAAGAAGAAAGATGTCGTCTCGCAAAAATTTGATTACGTCAGCCGCAGTGGCTTTCTTTAGAGGTTTAATGAACACGAACTTTGTGAGTTGATCTAGGGCTATTACAATAAAAGAGTTCCCCTTTCTAGATCTAGGATAAGGACCTAAAAAATTTACATAAATATGCTGAAATGGTCTCTCGACAGAAAAACTTTCTCCCATCTCTGCTCTCAAAGTAGTGTTAGAGGCTTTGGTCACCTTACATGTTTCACAAAGATCCACAAATTGTTTCAATTGTGCAAACATTCCAGGCCAATATGTCCTCTCTCGTAATCTATATAAAGTTTTGACAACTCCTCCGTGTGAAGCTCTGGGTGGGTTGTGTGCTAATGAAATCAACGTTTCAGTCATACCGGATGGTATCCACAACTTCCATGCTAGGTCATCTAACAATGGATTGCCAACAGCATGCTTCACCCTCTTATAAATGTATCCTTCAGATACTTTCAGATCTGGTAAACGATCCTGCTCCTGTCTGATGTGTTTGATGAGTTGCAAATACTCTTCAGACTTAAACTCCGGATCGCCCAGGTCAATGTGGAGCACCTCCTCGGTTTGGACTTGTGCTACACTTGAAACATAACTTTCTACCGTTAAGGCATCTGCTTCGTATACTCTCGACAGAGCATCGGGCACTACATTCAATGTACCTTTCCTATGTTCCACCACGAAGTCAAGACCTTGGAGTCTCATACTCCACCTGGCCAGACGACCGGTAAGGTCTTTTATACTCATCAGCCACTTCAGACTGGAGTGATCCGTTATTACCTTGAATCTATAACCTTCAACATAGGCTCTGAACTTCTGAATGCCCAAAAACGCTGCGAGGCATTCGCGCTCGGTAACGGAATAGTTCCTCTGCGCAGCATTTAACTTTTGAGAAAAGTAATAGATGGGGCGTTCAGCTCCATTCTCATCTCGCTGGCAGAGTACGCATCCTATACCGAATGCGGATGCATCACATAATATAATAAATTCTTTTTCAAAGTCGGGGTTGATTAAAACAGGTGCAGTCGTTAAAGCTCGTTTAATATTTTCAAATGCAGTTGTGGCTTCTTCGCCAAAAACAAAAGCTTTTCCTTTCTTGAGGGTATCAGTGAGAGGTGCAGCTACAGTTGAGAAGTTTTCGACAAACCGTCGGTACCATCCAGCCATACTTAGAAAACGTCTAACTTGACGAGTGGTAGTTGGTACTGGGAAGTTAACTATTGCCGTAATCTTGTCGGGGTCTACTTTTAAGCAACCTTGTCCTACTTTGTATCCTAGATACTGCAATTCTTCGAGGCAGAACTTCGACTTTTCGACATTGATAGTTAATCCCGCTCGCTTTAATTCTCTACTAATAATACTCAATACTCTCAAATGCTCTTCAAAGGTCTTCGTTACGACTAGAAGGTCGTCTAAGTAAACAAAGACTTGGTCTTGTAACCCCCTAGGAACAACTAAGTTCATTAGATACGTCAAACTCTGGGCGGCGTTACAAAGACCAAATGGCATAACATTGAACTGGTACAGGGGACGACTGTTATGCCTGTTACATTTCATGTATATTACACATTCCATATTTCCTCATCAACCCACTTAATCCATTGCACAACAATTATGCATATAATGCATAACTGCAGTGTCACACTGAATGTGACGCAATGGTATAGTGGGTCACTTCCACAATGCGTTTCAGGTCAAAGCTGAGTAATGCATTCTGGAAGTGAGTGACACCAAGAAGTCCCAGCTAGGTCGCCAGAACTGTGAGTCGAAACCTTACTACCGAAACGAACGGTCGTATTTATTATAACATTTTGGCGCAGCCGGTTTTTCGAACCTCGATTGAAAACATTCTCAAGTGTTCTATCGACTAGTGAAAAAAAAAAAGAAATAAAAAGTTGAAGTGCAAGTGAATATTGGAAAGACAAATTTCCAAAAAATATAAAAAAAAAGTGATAAAAAAAAGAAATAAAAAGTTGAAGTGCAAGTGAATATTGGAAAGACAAATTTCCAAAAAATATAAAAAAAAAAGTTTCAACAACAGTCAGCAGGTAGCAACATAACGACGAACGTCAAAGAGGAATTAAAAAAAAATATAAAAATCGCAAGTATTACAATAACTTTTTACGAGTATTACATACATTTTTTTTTTTTAATTTTGCCAGAGTTTGATTGTTGTGTACATTTTCTTTCTTGTTGTTTTTGATTGTTGTGACCTTTAGGCTTCAATTTTTTTTTAAATTATCGTATTAAATTTCTCTTTGAGGTAGGTTAGTAAAAATTGCAACCGACGTTTTCAATTTATTGTATGTAGGTCAAGTTCTAGTTCTAGTTCTTGTTATACATTGTTTGGTTTTGGCTCCACAATTTGTTTTTGTTGTTTTTTTATTTATCGTAAAAAAAAAAAAAACATTGTTTTTAGTTTATGGACAATATAGTAGGTTCTGAAGCTCAATTAATAGAACAAATTAATCAATTGAAAAAAGAGCTAAAAGACCAAGGTCAAGAAATTAAAAATTTCAACCATACTTTGTTGTCTGAACTAAAAGCAATAACAAAAAGGGAAGTGTATGCGCTTATATATGCACAATTAAGTTCTCAGTGGGGTAAGTTTACCAGGCTCGAGGCAACTGATCTTATACTCACAGAGTATTTAGAAGCAGTTAACAGGCTTACGGATAATCACCAAGGTGAAATCCAGGCGCTAAGGGCTGAGCTTAACAATATCAATAAGGTAAGAGTTAGCTTAGACCGCAGCCAGCTTGAGGCCGAGCGGGTGAACACTGAAGCCGAAGAAACAATATCAAAATTGAATTTAGAGATTGTTGGGCTTCAGTTACATAACACCCAGTTAAAAAGAGAATTAAATTCTTTCCGGTCGGTACAAGAGAGGAACGGAGAGGAAGCACAAAAACTTCTGAGCTTAAAACAGGAGTACAGTGCAAAAGAAGAAGAATTTCGGAGAATAAAAATACGTCTTAAGGAAAAAATTACATCTTTGCAGTCAATTTTAATCAAAGAGACCGCAGAAAAATCAACAGTCGCAATTATGTCTCACGAGAAGATCGCAAAGATAATTGCGCAGATCGTGCCACAGTTCTCCGGGGCAAGAACACCCAACCTATCAGGGCAGGTGTATGAATTCCTTAACGCGTGCTCTTTAGGTCTCAAATGTATTGACGAGGGTAGCGAACCAGTTTACGTGACAATGCTGTCAACCAGATTAATTGGGGATGCCTTTGAGTTGGTTAGAGGCAACCAACCAGATACTCTTAAGAAGTTTGAGGAGTTAATAAAAAATACATATCTGACCGTAAGAACGTTGGACTGCGTGACTGCAGAAATAAAACAGTCCCACCAACTTGCGACGGAAGATGTTCATGCATTTGCCAGGCGTCTGACTACCCTCCAAACTAAGGCGATAGACATTATTGACGCAAGCTATAAAGAGACAGAATCAGTGGCATTAAAGCGAGAACTCAAAAATTCAGTTATAGCCAGTTTTAAAATAGGTCTCATAGATTCTGCATTGCGTCAGTTTATGTTAACAGTCAGTGGGGATGAACTGCAGACTCTTGCCGACACGGCACTTAAAACGTCTCAGCTCTTACATCCCCGATATCCGCAAGATTCTTTTGGTAATTATTTGCAGAATTCATCTTTTGCTAACCCTTCTGTCCCGCAAAATTTCCAGCCTCGTCAATCATTTGAGTATATCCCCCTGCTACCACAATCTGTACCACAAGAGCTACAAAACAGGCCTTTTTCAAACGACCCTTTTTCAAATAATCATTTTTCGAATAGCATTCCTGCCAATCACCAAGATTGGCCTACATCTAGTTTCCCTCGAAGTAAAGGACATTCAGGTGGACACAATACAGATGTTATCAAGTGTGGTTTCTGCAGTAAACCAAACCACACATATGCTGAGTGCAGAGTAAGAAAAAACACACCATACTGCGAGTCCTGCAAGGCATATGGCCATGGTCCTGGTTCATGTCCTAAAGCTCAAGTATTCGCAGTTCCTGCAAAACCATCACGAAAGCCGAGGTTTAAATGCGATTGGTGTTCTAGGCCAGGACATTCGGAAAACGAATGTTTTAGTAAAAAGAACTACTTGGCAAAACATGGGTCGGGAAACGTGACGGGGGCCAGCCAGAGCTCATGAGCTGTGCCCCAAAAATCTGTTCCTCAGTCAAAATTATCAAAAGTATTAATACCCCAGAAGATAAAGCTCTTCCAGTAAAAGCTATGAACAGTAGTAAAACCCCACAAGAGCAATCTCCCCCAAATTCGTCTAAAACAGATAAAACTGTTAAAAAACCTAAAAAACGTGTTCTTCAGAAACCTTCTTCAACAGCTAAAGCTAAAAAAAAACCTCAAAAAGTATTCCTAATTGGGAAAAAGCTACAAAAGAAAGCCAAAAGCTTTTTGGCACAATTTTTAAATTTGTTTGTGTTGGGATACATGTGGGTATTTACATCTGTAACAGAGATTTACCATAAATATAAGAATATCTTCAAAGCAAACAATAGATTTTGTGACATTAAGCGAAGTCGATTTTGTTTAATAAACAAGTTGAATAAAAGCGACGTTTTTGTAGAATTACCATTTCCTGAGGCAAAAGAAGGGAAAGTTACCGTACTCGTAGATACAGGTGCTGATTTAAGCCTTTTGAAACAGGGCGTTTTAAAAAATACATCAAAATTTTGTTCTAAAGTAACAAGAAATTTAGGTGGAGCATTTGGTGGAAACACTACAACGTTGGGTACAGTCCAATCAAATAAAAGATTGGACAAAATTCACTTGAAATGGCACATTGTGGACGGTCTGACAGACATACCCGCCGATGGTATATTAGGCCGAGATATTCTCTGGAACCATGCTATAGTTGACTCTGTTACCAAAACATTGAAGTTTTTGGATAGCAACAGAAAACTGGTTTCAGAATTCCCATTGATTAACCCAGGTAAACAAAATAGTTATCGAAATAGGGAAGTAAAACCCCGTACTCAAGCTATTGTGAAGCTAAAGATAAACACTGGTTTACGGGAAATTCTTGTGCAAAGCCAAGAATTAAAACCAGGAGTTTATTTGGCTAACACTATATCCAGAGTAAAAGGAAACCATACGTTGATTTCTATCATTAATTCTACTGAAAAAACTTACCTTTTACCTGATAATTTTATTCCCAAGTTTCAAAATTTCAACAAGTTTCGGGTGCAAAGCCAAGAAAAGATAAATCGTTCAATCTTCAGCATAACAGAACAGAAGCCGAATAAAAGACTCGCTAAGCTTCTGGATACACTGAAAATAGGTGCAGACCTTAATAAGGACGAAAAACGGGCAATTCAAAACATATGCATTCAGTTTAATGATATTTTTCATTTAGAAGGCGATCCACTAACGCATACTGAAATTTTAGCTCATAAGATTCCAATTAAGTCAGATCAAGGACCAATAAATCAGAAACAATATCGTCTGCCACAGGTTGCTAGAGATGAAATTAATAATCAGGTAAGCCAAATGCTTAAAGATAAGGTAATCTCACCTAGTAAGTCACCATGGAACTCACCTCTTTTGGTAGTCCCAAAAAAACCCGGGTCTGATGGACAAAAGAGATGGCGAGTTGTGGTTGATTTTCGAAGACTTAATGAGGCTACGATAAAAGACGCGTTTCCTCTGCCAAGAATAGAAGACATTCTTGACCAGTTAGGAAATTGTCGTTATTTCTCAACACTTGATCTGGCAAGCGGCTATCACCAAGTGCTAATTGACTGTAAAGATAAAGAGAAAACCGCTTTTAGCACAGGCTTGGGACATTACGAGTTTAATAGGATGCCTTTTGGTCTCACTGGAGCACCAGCCACTTTCCAGAGGATTATGAATTACATATTAACTGGTCTTCAAGGAATAGACTGTTTTGTCTACTTGGACGACATCGTGATCTATAGCACGAATTTGCATGAACACAATGAAAAATTGATGCGAATTTTTGCAAAGTTAAGAGAATATAAACTGAAACTTAATACCGAAAAATGTAATTTTTTGTGTAAAGAGGTTGTTTATTTAGGGCATGTATGCTCTGAGACCGGTGCCACCCCTGATCCTTCTAAGACGAGTTGTGTAACGAATTTTCCGGTCCCGAAAAATATCAAAGAGGTTCAGTCTTTTCTAGGTTTTGCTAACTATTATAGAAAGTTTATACCCAATTTCGCCAAAATATCGGCCCCAATAAATTCTTTGCTAAGGAAAGAAGCGGACTTCAAGTGGACAAATGCACAACAGGACGCCTTTGAACAACTCAAACACGCCATTACAACACCACCTGTTTTAATTTATCCAGATTTCTCAAAACCTTTTATTCTAACAACAGATGCAAGTAACGAAGCTCTGGGCGCAGTCTTGTCGCAAGGAAAAGTTGGGTCAGATAAACCGATAGCATATGCAAGTAGGTCATTAAGTCCTATTGAAAAAAGGTATTCCACTATAGAAAGGGAACTTTTAGGTATTGTTTGGGCGGTAAACAATTTTCGTTCATACTTGTTAGGTCGTTCCTTCACGGTATATACGGACCATCAACCACTTAAGGGTGTCTTCCATGTGAAAGATCCCACAGCTCGTCTAATAAGGTTCCATCACAAACTTTCGGAGTACGATTATAAAATCGAATATAAACCCGGTAAAATGAATACGAATGCGGATGCCCTTAGCCGTATACCTCAAATAAACAAAGAGGAACATTGTCTGGCTATAACTAGGGCACAAGCATCTAAAATTTCCGCTTCTAGGAATTCCACTTTAAACTCACCGACGCACCCGAACCCGACTATCAAAAATAAAAACCTAGCTAAATCTAAAAATGATCTGAATGTTAACAACATACCCCAATCCACTGAATTCTTAACAGACCGGAAAGAGATTGAAACTGTGTTAAAAGACTTTCATAATTCAACACTCGGAGGCCATCAAGGTTATAAAAAGACCCTGGCACGAATTAGACAACAATATAAATGGAAAGGTATGTCGAAAGACGTTCAAAACTTTGTCAGAAAATGTCCCATGTGCCAAAAGAATAAGTCTTCTCCAACCAATAAAATGCCCATGTTAATAACCGACACTCCAAATCTTCCTTTCGATAAGGTTTATATGGATATTGTATGTGGACTTCCTATTTCACACTCAGGGAATAGATATATTTTAACTTTTCAAGACGATCTCACTAAGTTCATGGATTGTGCACCCCTCCCTGATATGGAAGCTTCCACAGTTGCAAGAGTATTTTACGAACAAATTGTCACAAGGTATAGGATTCCAAAAATTCTCGTTACCGATAATGGTGCCAATTTCACTTCTAATGTCTTCTCACAAACATGCAAATTACTTGGCGTTAAGAAAATTCACACAACAGCGTATCACCCACAAGCAAACGGTTCGTTAGAGAGAGCTCATCGGCCTTTAGCCGATTATCTGAGGTCTTTTGTAGCCAAAGACGAAAGGAATTGGGATCAATGGTTAAGACAAGCTATGCATGTTCATAACAACTCCGTGCATACTGCTACACAGCTCACCCCCCTTAATGCGCTTTATGGTTTCAAGTTTGAAATGCCGACGAATTTGAGTACAAAACCAACACCACTCTACAATGCAGACGACTATACTTTGCAGCTTAAGTATCAACTAGGAGTAGCGCACCAACTAGCCAACGAGAATCTTAAGAGGGCCAAAGTAAAATCAAAGAAATTTTACGACAAAGGTTCAAAAGTCGTGTCGTTTAAGGTGGGCCAAAAGGTTCTGTTAAAGAACCCGGTAAGAAAAAATAAATTTTCAGCTTTCTGGTTGGGACCTTACGAAGTTGTGTCATCGGGAAATGGCCCCAATACGAGAATTCAGATGGGCAACAAAATAAAAAGGGTTCACAACAACCAGCTTAAGCCTTATTTCATTTGACTTCACCACCTTAAATAACTCTTATTTAAAAAGGAATTTATTTAAATAACACTCTTTTTTTCTCTTTGCAGCATCCAAACAAAGTGTTTAAATAAAAATTTAGATTTAAATTAAATTAAAAAAAAATACAGATAATTAAAATAAAAAAAATCGTATGCTTTATTTAATTAAATTAAAAAAATACAGATAATTAAAATAAAAAAAAAATCGTATGCTTTATTTAATTAAATTAAAAAAATACAGATAATTAAAATAAAAAAAAAAACCGTATGCTTTAACATCTATATAAAAACGAAAGCAAAACACACACTACAAAATTGTGTTTGAAAATATAAAGTAACATATTTAATTTTTTATATCCACTTTTTCTTTTCAATATGTTTATGTTAAAATTATTATTTATTATAATCAAAGTAATCTTAAGCTTACACGCCGGGCACACACAAACAGACATACCGTACGAGCTCCAACAACTACAGAAGAATTCGCCAGTAGTATTCGAAGCAGTGGGAGCAGCAAGGTTCTACAGTGATACATGGACTGTCTTCACTAAATTCGTACCCATGGACTACGGAGTGGTAATCCAGACAATGAAGGAAGGTGTTACAGCTCTGGAAACGATCTGCAATAATGTTCCAGATGACGATTTCCACCGGCATTGCTATTTGACCAGTCGAGAAACCATGAAGAATATATTGAATCTTGAGAAGACCTTAAACCAAATGCAAGGTTTGACTCGCTCAAAAAGGCCAAAGCGCGCTTTAGAGTTCATCGGAGGTTTCTCGAAATGGGCCTTTGGAACAATGGACAGCGAAGACGCAAGAAAAGTTTACCATCAGCTGGAATTTCTCCACAAGCGGGATATGGAATCCCTACAGCTAATGCATAAACAACTATCCGTCATGAGCTCAAATTATAACACATTGAGCAAGCCTATAACTGAGCTGACGGGGGAAATCGAAGCAGTCGCCGCTGGGGCAAAGAATTTGAGCGAAGCATTTCTTTCATATGCCAAAAACACAAACAACGAAATCGCTGTTCTTAAACTGAGGAGTGACTTCAATACGCTAATTTCAGGGATGACAGCAAAAATAATGGAAGTTCAAAATCAACAAGCCATGGAACTTTCCATTATAGATGACCTTTACCAGGGACGACTACACCCATTCATACTTGATGAAGGGAATATTACGGGTCTCTTGAATAACATCACAACAAAAGGGAGATTTTCGTTTGAGAACCCAGTTATAATACACCAAGCTGCCAAAACATCAGTATACTTTGTCGGAGAAAAGCTGCTGATTAAAGTAACGCTCCCCCTACCGGAATATCTTCGTTACAAAATTCAGAAGATATACCCCTTGCCAAGTCCGTTAGATGAACACTGGGACCTGGTTCTCGATACCAAACACGAGTACATCGCAGAATCTGAGGATCACGACCGCTTCGTTATCTTAAACGAAAGAGAGTACTCGGAGTGTACTTTTGTTGCGACAGGAGGTTCCAGCACCAGCACTGCTGTTTGCCGACACGAAAAGCCGATTCTGACATCTGGGTCTAACGAGTGCCTAATCGAGCTCCTACAACACGTTGCGTCTTCAAAGGACTCGTGCAAATATGCCGTGATACCAGCAACAGAGGCAATATTCCTGAAGATGACGTCCTCAAACGAATGGCTATTCAAAGTAAGAGAGACCATGTCGTTGAACCTGAAGTGTGATAGTCAAAACTATGCAGTCACGCTCAATTCATCAGGAATCCTGAAAATGCTGCAGCGGTGTGAAGCAAGTGCAAAAGGTTTTAAACTTTTTTATGAGTTCCATGCGGAAACCTCTGCCGTATACAAACAACCTATGGTGGACCACTCGGAACTCAGAGAAACACTTTTGTTTAAATTCAACATCACGAAACCAGAGCCTATTCCAAGACTACGCCAGATAAAAGTCGGAAACCACAAAAATCTCGCCAACATTTTAAACGAAGGCAAGAAAAATATTGACGACCTCGCACAGTCTTGGAACGTCCTAGAAGCAGAGCGCAAAATATCCAACCAAGACTGGGAGCTGGCCATTCACCGATACTCTATGATGTCTATTATTACTTTAGGAGCGGCAGTGGTAGTGCTAGTGTTCCTAGTCCGCCGGTTTCGAAAAAGATCACCAGCCATTTCGTCCAAACATGAGTTAAATTCCGATACCAACGCGATAGAGATGCCACGGTTTAAGCCAAAGAGACGAGCCCCGTCGACGCCAAACGTCACAACAAACAACACTAGCGAAACAGTTTTCGGAATCACCTCTGCCCGGGTGTAAGCAAGAATAAATTAAAAAAAAAAAAAGGAATTAAGTAAAGTAATATTTACAGAAACCTATATAAAATTAATTAAAAAAAAAATGTATACCTATATTTCATAAAAAAAAAAATCTTTTATCAGTCAATGTTTATCGTAAGAAAATTAAAGTTTAAATTTATTAAAACAAATTAAAATTAATAAAAAAAAAATTATATTTCATAAAAAAAATAATTGTATATGCAAATATTTTGTCACTAAAAAAATGTTTTGTTTCAAAAAAAAAAAAAAAAAAAAAATATACATGTACCTACATATTTATAATATTTTAGAAAAAAAATATTTATAACATTTTATTAAGAAAATATTTAATGGAATAAAATAAAATAAGACAAATCAGTTTCTGGAAACCTGGCTTGGACTTTTAAGGGGGGAGGAATGTTATGCCTGTTACATTTCATGTATATTACACATTCCATATTTCCTCATCAACCCACTTAATCCATTGCACAACAATTATGCATATAATGCATAACTGCAGTGTCACACTGAATGTGACGCAATGGTATAGTGGGTCACTTCCACAATGCGTTTCAGGTCAAAGCTGAGTAATGCATTCTGGAAGTGAGTGACACCAAGAAGTCCCAGCTAGGTCGCCAGAACTGTGAGTCGAAACCTTACTACCGAAACGAACGGTCGTATTTATTATAACACGACCAGGTACCGTGAAAGCGGTTTTCTCCTTAGCGCTCTCCTCCAGTGGTATCTGCCAATACGCATCTTTCAGATCCACGCTTGAAATAAAGCGTGTCTCCGAGAGACGTGATAGCAGCCCCTCAATATGCCTTGCATCTTTCTTCGTGACAGCATTTACTTTACGAAAATCGAGGCACAAGCGGTCTTTACCTGGCTTGCGAACAAGCACGACCGGCGATGACCATGGACTTGTGCTTGTCTCTATCACACCTAAAGAAAGCATACGGTCCACTTCCGCATACATCAGGTTTTGTACCACCGGGGAGACCGGATAATACCTTTGCTTAATAGGCATAGCATCACCTGTATCAATGCTATGTTTCACCCAATCTGTTTTTCCTAGCCCTTCTAACGCAAATGAAGGAAAACTCTGAATAACTTGATTGAGTTTAT
Organism: Platycheirus albimanus; assembly: GCA_916050605.2. Taxonomy (NCBI): domain Eukaryota; kingdom Metazoa; phylum Arthropoda; class Insecta; order Diptera; family Syrphidae; genus Platycheirus; species Platycheirus albimanus. The sequence goes on along the minus strand of OU696696.1, from coordinate 245,467,628 downwards.
TCGATTCTAAACTATTTAACTTGCACTGATTAATCAACTTCTCTTTTACTTCTTTATCTAGCTGGAATGACATTCCCGAAATGATGTTAGGAGCAATTTGGAACTTTTGCCAAAAATCGACTCCCAAGTACAATTTTTGTGTTAAGGTTGGCACGACATACAAATTGATAGTCTGCTTAACACCCTTGTACTTGATTTCGGTCTTTAACATTCCGCAAATCTTTTGCTTCTGTCCGTCCGCAGTAGATACATTCGAATTGATCTTAAACGTAATATTCTTCTTCGATAAGTACACTAACACGTCTGCTCCAAGGCAACTAATGCTAGCACCAGAATCTAGTAGACCTAATAGTTTATCTCCTAGGATTTCTACTGTTATATATGGTCGAGGATCACCTGATTCTCTCTCTAACGTTTTAGAAGCAATATTACGATAAGCGTTTCTCTTCTCATTGAACTTATCTCTTAATTTCCTAATACGGTTGGACAATTCCGGAAACGTCACTACACGTTTACGGACTTCATAATAATTCTTTAACCTTTCGTGAAAAGGTTTTCTCAGTAATTCATTTTTATTAACTTCTAAATTCAAATTCAGTTTTGGTGTTGTTACATTAACAACAGGTTTTCTAACTGGTTTTTATATGGTGACAGGAGTTTTGAGGTCGGAAGACTTTTCAGCACTTAAAACTCCGGGTCTCTCTTTTCGGAGCGAACCCCCCCGGAAAATGGGTTGTTCCTCCTGAAGTTTCCTTTACAATTAGGACAAGTAGGAGAATACGCGTTCTCTAATCCACAACGGTAACAAAATTGTCTCTCAGCTGGTTTCTTACAATCTCTGAATCCATGCCTTACGACTAAACAATTCCAACACTTCCATTGGCTCTTATCTCTAGATGTATTATTCATAGCTTCTATATTAGCAGGTAATGCTACAGCTAGCGCTTCAGACTCTTCGTCAACTTCACTAATGAATCTTTTATTTGGAGGTCGGTGCGTGTTCGGCACAAAAGAGGGTCGCGCGCTCTCCTGTCGGTCAAGAAACTTTTCGATCGTTCGGCATACATATGCCATCTGTCTCAAACTATGAGTACTAAAGGTAATGAGTAATTCACCCATTCGCCTCTTCACATTCGTTCTAATGATCTCAATAAGTTCTTTCTCTGACTTCGGAACACGCAGCCTCGAATTAATCGACATTAACGCGTCATAGAAATCGTTAAATGACTCATTGTGTTGCTGCTTCCTGTCTGAAAGCTTCCGTGATAATTCAGAGTCTGTCTCCAGGCTTCTGAATTGTTCAATTAAACCAGATTGGAGTAAACTCCATGAAGTGTGGGGATTAGCCTTAAGGTACATCCAATACCATGACTCAGCTTGGCCGAAAACAAAGTGATGAAAGTTCACTGTTAATTCATCCCATGGGACACCATAACTGTACCTAACGCGTTCGAGTCTGAATAAAAAGTCGTCGACGGACATATTACGACCGTCAAACTTAATACCCCACTTGTGGTATTGCTGAAAACGACTATACGAAGTTGCGTTGGATGGTACTGGTCTCCGTGGAGACGAAGTTTCAGGAGAACTATCTAGATTAATCGCGTGCATCTGCGTAAGAAAATCATCTATGCTTGAACCTTGAGCCATGCCTAAAGGATGTTCCGTCGGAACATTAAAAGTAGCTGCTGGCTTTGAAAGAGGTTAGATAACTGCTCAATAAGTAAAGCTTGACTTCGATCTATTTCCTCTCTCATGAAGCGTCGGTCTTCTTCAAGATGTAGTTCAACCGCTGCTGCAACTACCTCTTGGAGCGTGAAAGAGTTATCGACTGCATTATTCCCAGGGTTATCACGAGGCGCATCTCTCGCATTAACTCCTGATTGATCTAACAATCCACTAGACTCATCCTCTAACCTATCTTCTTCTCGGCCCTGATCGCCACTGTAAGCAGGTAAGGTGGGTGACATATTTACAACTTCTAGAATATCAGAATTGTAAGTACTTGGACGAAGTAACTTCCTATTCCCACCACTCATTCAACTGTGTACAAGATCACTTGTAACAACAAAGTAACGAACAAAGTCAGTGTAACAACAAAAAAAAAAAATAAAAAAAAAGCTTAAAACTAAAATAGGTATAGTGATTCAATTCACTAAGTAAGTATAAGACAAGTTTATAGTCTTACAAAGAGAAGGCTCCTTGTAGACCAGCAGATCCTACAAAAAAAAAATTACTTCGACTGTTTAAGATACTACTTCAAAATTCTTACAAGTCGAAAGTATTATACTTAACTTTACCTAATTAATTGACTCTTGATATTATCTTCAACTATATTGAAAGACAATATTAATTCTTAAATAATTATACTTAAATAACAACTATTAGTTTCTGAATCGTAATTTAATTCAAATATTACTAATTCTGCAAACTAAACAACTTAATCAATGATACTTAATTTAACTTTTTTCTTTTTTAAACTAAACTTTCTTAATTTTGCAACCCTGCAAAAATCTGAACTAACTTCAAAAATTTTATTGATTGTATAAACTACATAAACTGTATAACTGTAATAATCAAACTAATGCAGTAAAATCAATTGGTATAGACTATACATCCTCTCATGATTAAATCATAAATGATTCGTTAGCGCTTGCTGATGTGTTGATAAGAGAATCCACTGCCTCCCGTATTGCTATATCTAACATATCTGAAGAGTTGAGACGCTTACCTAACCTGAATAGCTTAAGTGAACCCCTTGTAATCGATAACAACAAATCGCTTCACATAGAACTTCAAGATCTGGACAACTCAATCACTCAAATTAACGGTGACAATAATTGTCCATCCTGCTTCCACAAAACAATTACCAACTATTACCTGGCAACCATCATCCAACTGTATGACCGCATCATCATCGTATAACATCCAACAAACCAAATCGAATTACTTGGAACAGCAACACTTGGATACCACCGCTGAACATACTAATAACAACTCTTCTACCTCAAAATTCGGGACACTATGGACACAACTGGAATGGGAAAACCGTCTCATGCAATTGAAACATTCGAACGCAAATTCCTCATCGTATTTGTTCTTGAAATGCATTTCAGAAGCAATTAATATATCTCGGCTGCAGATGTTGTTCAACAAGAAATTTGGTATTTCTGATGTATCAGTTCAACCTTTATCTACAAAGTCCCGATCCTTTAAAGTCAAGATTCCAACTAAATACGAATGGATCTTTCTCCGTCCATCCAATAATGCCCTCAAACTAGATGGCTTTACAATTAAACCTTGGATTAATAATTTTTTTTTTGATTTTAAATCGCTCTCGCTCTTATAATAATGTTTCCTCCTCTAGTAACGAAAAATGTACACCTCCTGCCCTAATGCGTCCAACTTTTGTTCCCATTAAATTAACCAATAACACTGTTTCTCGCCCGATTGCTGCTCCTAGAAAGTCAAATAACTCTAGTAATTCGTTCATTTTGCCAAAAGGCTCAAATCCACCTATACCCAGCCATTCCCCGTTTCCTAAATATCAAAATTTCATCCATTCTTATACTCTTAACCCACCACATAATCTTATTCCTCAGAATAGTCCTGTCCCTCCTCCTAATGAAGGTAATATATTGCTCTCGTCTTCACACATTATGAACGTTAGTAATGTTTCTTCTAATCTCCCAAACAATTTCCTTGATCCTCTATTCCCACCAACTAACTGTCAAAATGACAAAAAAGTTCTCAGACCTAAACGATGATGGACGCTATGTTATATCTCGCCTCAGAAATCCTCTCATTTATGCGAACGTTCGTTTGTATCTTGCATATCTTCATAATAAACATGATTCTATCTGTGTTGATGGTGTTACCAGGACCAACTTAATGGTATCCATACATCAAGAAGGTCTTCCCACTAATTTCAATGATCTGTTAAGAATTTTTAACCTTTATCATAAAATAATTTCTAATTTTACACCTTCTGACGTTCAAAATGATCTTTCTACTTATTCCTCTTACGTTCATTCCAGACGGCTCTCGCGATTTGAGTCAAATCGTAACAATAATCCCTTTCGTTCCTAACAACCGCATTTCAGACCCGCCGAGACCCATATTTGTATCTATCTACTACCAAAATGTTCGGGGTCTGCGCACAAAAAGTTTGAATGTTTACTTAAACTCCCAAAAACTTCCATTTGATGTATTTGCCCTCACCGAAACAAACCTTACATCTGATTTTCATAATAACGAGTTCTTTAATTCTGATTTCAGTGTTTTCCGAAAAGATGTTTTAATCTCTAATGCTAGTCCTGATATAGATCTGCCTGGAAGCTTTTCACCCGGACGTGGTGTTCTGTTGGCACTTCATTCCAATCTCGATTCTTCCTTGGTTTTTATTCCTAACACAGTTAACCTTGAACTTGTTTGTGTTAAAGTCTATGTATCTAAACGTTCCCTCTTCATTTTGTGCTGTTACATTCCACCTGCCCAACCTACATCTGAATATGAGCTTCTAGTTAATGCAATTGATTATGTTGTTGATCTTTCTAATCCTGAAGATAACATAATAATCGTTGGTGACTTCAATCTTCCTCGTTTAAATTGGGAAATATCTGACGATGAAATTTATTTTATTTCATCCAACGCAAGCTCTGAGAAGGAAATCCTCTTTATTGACCGCCTCCTCTCTTCTAATCTCGCTCAAATGAGTGGTGTAAAAAACTGCCTGCAAAGACAATTAGACCTTATTTTCTCATCTGACGCTCAAAACACTGAAGTTATACAAAGTCACCATATCCTTTCAAAGATCGACAGTTATCATCCCCCCATTTCCCTCACTTTTGCTTTTGAGTGTGATTATATCCAACCGTACTCCCTCACGTCCCAATCATTTAACTTCCGTAAGGCAAATTATGATAAGCTTAACGACCTTATTGGGAATATTAATTTTGATTTCATCTCCAACGACTCTAACATTGATGTTTTGATTGCCACCTTTTATGAACAGATCCAAATTTGTTTTTCTCAATCCATCCCTCTACTACCTCAAAAGAATTTTACCTCTTCTCCATCGTGGTATACTAAGGAACTCCGCTCACTTAGGAATAGGAGGAATAAACTTTGGAAAAGGTACCTTTGTTCGAAGTCGATTCATGATTTCAACAATTATGTCGCAGTTTTTAACAACTTTTCCAACTTGAGCGAGTCCGTATACGCCAGCCATCTAATCCAAACCCAATCGGTTATTATTTCGAATCCAAAACACTTTTTTAAATTTATTAATTCAAAAGGAAAATCTGATGGTTATCCCTCAACACTAAAATACAACAATTCCTCATCGTCCGATTAAAATGTATTTCTAACCTTTTTGCTGATTTCTTTGGTCAAGCATTTTCTCCTAATGATACAGAGGTTGATGCAAGCAACTTTAATCACTTGTACAACTGCACCCAAACCACCCTTAATTCCTTAAACATATCCCTGACCTCAGTAATTAATAAAATCCACCTGTTGAAGAATGACTTTTCTTCGGGCCCTGATAGGATTCTTGCTGTTGTTCTTAAAAACTGCGTCTCCAATTTAGCGTAACCACTCACTGATCTCTTCCAACTTTCCATTTCTCAAGGTCTGTTTCCAACAAAATGGAAAGACTCTCTCATAATCCCTATTCACAAAAAAGGATGTAAAGGAGATATCTCTAATTATAGACCCATTGCAAAACTTTCCTGCATACCCAAATTATTTGAGAATTTAATATATGATATTCTGCTTCTTCATTGTAGACCACTTTTCTCACCTAAACAGCATGGCTTTCTTAGTGGTAGGTCTACAACTACCAACCTAACTGAGTTTATTTCCAATACCATCTGCTCTTTGGAAGCTGGTAATGAGGTTGATGCGATTGCAACTGATTTCAGTAAAGCTTTCGACAAAATATCCCATAATATTATCATTTTCAAATTTAAATCCTATGGATTCCCGCCCTTACTGATATCTGATATCCAATCGTATTTAAATGATCGTCGTTACACTGTCCTTTTTAGGTCCTGCAGCTCCAACCCTGTCTGCCCAACATCAGGAGTCCCTCAAGGAAGTCATCTAGGTCCCCTGATTTTTCTACTGACCATTAATGATGTGGATCTCATCCTTGAAGGATCTGACGTTCAGATTTACGCTGATGACATGCGAATTTCTAAAAATATTAAATCAATGGACGATTTTCGATTACTTCAAACTGATCTAAACAATTTTTTTACTTGGTGCCAACACAACCTTCTCGAACTGAATGTAAACAAATGCCAAGCCATTACATACTCCCGAAAACACCCTCCTTTACTACAACGTCAATATTTTATCGACAATGAACCAGTTGCGATTGTCACTTCCATTCGTGACTTGGGTGTAATATGTGATTCCCAACTCAATTTTCGAGCTCACTATGATAATATTATTAATAGAGCTAACTCTACTCTAGGTTTCGTAAAACGCTGGTCGAAAGAATTCTCTGATCCCTATGTTACCAAGTCTCTGTATGTCACATTTGTTAGACCTCTTCTTGAGTATGCCTCTGAAGTATGGTCTCCGTACCACCATATTCACATTAAACGTATAGAAGCTGTTCAACGTAGATTCATTCGCTTTTCCTTGCGTAGTCTTTGTTGGAATGACCCTTATAATCTTCCTCCTTACGAAAGTCGTCTAAAATTAATAAATTTGCAAACTCTTAGTAGACGTCGCGATAATGCCGATATACTCTTTGCATACCAGCTTTTGAATGGTGTCATTGATAGCGAATGTCTTCTCAATAAATTTAAACCGAACACTCGGAATCATCATTTGAGGACCATTCCCCTCTTCTTTGTCCCTTTCCATCGTACTGAATATGGCCAAAATGAACCAATTACTAGAGTAATTCGAAAAGTAAATAATTCCAACATTTTTGACTTAAGCCTATCTAAATCCTCTCTCAAACTAGCTCTCAAATCTTAATTGTCCTTCTTTCCTTTTAATCCTTATCTTTTTCTTCACCTTAGCTCTAAGATTTAATTGTTATTTGGTCTTAAGATATTATGTGCTTGTACTAAGCGAAATAAATAAATAATCAGAACCTGCCTTAGTTACGTCCCTAAGGTAAATTCCTACCAAACGAACTTCTCTCAGTTCCGTCTCTGAGAAAGAACAAAAATCAAGACTCCCTTTTAGTTCCGTCCCTAAAAGAAAATTTCTACCTAACCTTTCTTAGTTCCGTCTCTAAGAAAAATTACTAAACTTTACTTAATTTCAAAAATAGACTTTAAACTTTTTGTAATTCCGTCTTTACAAAAATTTAAATAATACCTCAAATAAATTTTTCAATAAACTATATTCATACACGTCTGGGAGTGAACAATCCCAGCATGGATTAATAACATTCAAAAACGCTGATCTGATTGTTCGACAACAATCAACCAACAAATAAAATTTTAGAGTGTGTGGTCTTTAAACATATCGTGTCAAAAGAAAACTAGCTATGTTAAACCCAAAAGACATTGCCTCGTTATTTCATTGTATTACTGCAGACGTGCGTAGGGACTAAATCACCCACCACCGGTTAATACTCCATAAAAACACTAACAACAAACTCCCAAATCTAACTTTCGCAAATCTTTCTATATCTTCCTATAAAAAAAATATATTCCAGAGAAAAGAAATAATGTAGCTGATGTAGTAAAAAAAAAGGATTTCTCAGTAGACGACAAATTAGCTTCTGCAGCTGACGTGCGTAGGGACTTAAATCACCCACCACCGGTCAAAAGACAAAATCATCTATCACTTCAAAATCTTCTTTTGCTATCGCCTAAAGTACTAAGATCTTCGCAACAGACGACTAGAAGTAACAACTATCCAGTCCGGACAAACGACCAAAATGTACCTATCAACGAGAGGGAGAGAATTAATACCGAACCTTACGCAGCAGACGAAAATTAGGAAACCATTCACAAACTTCCCGGTCGTACAGTATTCACTACTAACCTCGATCTTGTTCCTCTAACAAAAGATAAGTACTACTTCATCACAAAATATCTCACTAGAACAAAATCTCAACAAAGAAAAATCTCAAAAAAAAAATTTTCAAAACTTTTCGAATCAACTTAAAACAACAAAATTCAAATCAAACTAATCTCAAAGGAACGAATTCAGGCCCCACGTTGGGCACCATCTGTAACGTTTGAAATTGTTAGTACTCCCTTACTTGTAAGACGCATGTAAACATCCCCTTGGAATGGCCATCCCATGACAAGACGTCAAATTCACAGGAACAGAACTTATCCTCGCAAACAAGACAACCCTGATCACGGAAATTCCTCCATTAATGCAATAACATCTCTTCCTCAACATCCCTGTCCACTTCCTTGTAGCACAACCACATTGGAAAGAGACATCACTACTGTTTACCTTCATTTTACTTACCCTCCACTTACAGAACCTCTCTTCATCCAATATCTTGAGTATCCCCTACGATGCACCTATAAATGCTTACCATATCCTGTAGCACACTGTCTTTCCATACTTTGAATACAACAGGTGACTACCCCACTTCTATGCAACACCACAGAGAAACTCAAGATACCCTTCATCCGGCAAGCTCTGCTGACTCTACTTGCCATCTGTTACCAAGTGTATACAACTAAACCCTGCACTATGAAACCACCACATCAAAACTAAACTCTACCAAGCAAACTTTAGGACGGTCGCCATGGACACATTGTCCTATCATCTCCTCAGAGAGTTCCCAGCGGAAGGCGGAACTCCAGGCTCGGATCGTCATGACATCCATGTTTGAGAACTATCTCAACCATGAACCTGAAATTCAAAAAGGAGGGCTGAGATTGACTATCGCAATTCGGTTCGCACGTCGAGACCGCTGACTAGCTCAGTTGGGTCGCGAATCCTTGCTCTAGGATCTACTAGCGTTGTCACATATTTTTAACTTGTGAGAACCTGTCGAGTTTGGCTGTAGAAAACTCGAAAAGAAACTATCAAAATGTTGTTTGCTGGGGGCCTGATCAACTACGTTCCCATACAAGAAAGGATGATTGAATATTTGTTGGTTACAAGAAGTAACAGATAAGTGACTAAAATAGAAAAAACATACGATTATGCGAGCTTATTGTAATGTTCACAGATGTTCATGAACAAGAACGCTACGGTAGCTCGGTCAACCCTGCTTGCGCTGAAGTTAAAGCATTGAGTTGACTAGTAGTAGATGACAAATATCGTACTACTTATATGGAGGAGGAAATCTAAGCTGTTATACGACTCCTCTGGCATCTTTATACCCACCCAAGAGAAAGTATCTGTTCCGTCCCAGAATACTTCCACCGATTGTCCTATGCTGCCCTTGGAGTAGAAACTCCGAAAAATATATAAATGGGACCCCTGAACGAAAAGAAGGAATAGACCTAAAAGCCTACCCACATCTTAACCCTTAACAACCTACACACACACTGGAACAAGAAAACTAAATCTTCATTCCTACTTACTCCTCATCAATGTTATTAATCAATCCATCGCTGCTGAAAACTGTTCACCCCCTCCCGACGTAACTTACAGTAACATCTCCATACCTGAAAATTTAAATGTCAAACTATAGAAATCTCTACTGTCCATTGACAGTAAGAAAAAAACTGATTTAAAATATTTTTCAGCTTTATAAATTTTCTTATTTATTAAATCTCTTAAACCTATACAATATTAATATCTATTTATTAAATGTTTTACTTTTTTCAATATCAAGTGATTTACACTTAAATCTTATAAGTGATATCCTTATAAAAAGGTGACTCTACAAATGAGTCATTTTATCTTATAGTGTCAATCAATATAGTGTTATAAAAATATGTTAAAGCCTACTCAAATATAATTTCAAAAACGTAGGGATCGCAGAAGTGTACCACTGGAACCAGACGCTGAAACAAAACTGATTAGGTAAAGGTGTTTAAGTTTTGAATATAACTATATCAGTAATAAACACTACCATGAAATAATAACTCTAATTAGAACAATCCACATCGGTTCTAACGATATTCTTATTTGTGAGTATTCTCCAACTGGATTGACATTCAATTCAATAGCGTCAATCTATAACCCTTGTCACTGTGTACTCTATGAGTACAACTAGTACATAAACAAACAGACAAAAAGTTCATACATATAAGTGATCGGGGTGGTAATAACCAATGAGAAGGTTGATTTAACCACTGAAGAAAAGATCTTTAGGAAAGAGACGTTAAGTCTTACTCTAGAAATAAATTTATATAATAAAGTGTAGTGATTAAAAAAAAAAGAAAAAAAAAGTTATTAACAGTGAACACTAAGGTTCGAATTATGGGTCCTTGCCCTGAATTATAAGTATAAAGTAGTGATGGCCTTAATGGTTATTTTTCGATAACTGTTATAACCGTTATAGTTATTTTGTAGTAACAGTTATTCTTGGTAGTTATTTAGTAACCTGTTATTTCGATAATGGTGTTAAAAGTTTAGGTATACGATTCAGCTTTTTTTTTTGTTTTTTTAACTAATGCGGATTATGAAACAAAATACAATGCATACATTACACATTTTAATTATGTTTTCGATTTGATTACATTGGTCTTATGTAGAATGTTATGTTTAACTGATCTCAATACGAAACAAATACATAACTTGTTTAACCAATTATGGCAAGGCATAGTTAGCTTCGGCAAAACGAATATAATAAGAAAATTATATCAATGTGGCGATTTAAAAATATAATAATTATTAGTGTAATGAATTCGAAAACAAATATAAAAGTAGGTCAAACATATTCATATATATTAGACATTAGAACAAGGCCTATTTTCCCGGAAGCAGCAGCAAACATTGTAACAAAACTTTTAAAACTTTTTAGTAGGTACCTGTTTGTAGTTTTTAGTTTTGGGTCGGAATGAAATTCCAGATAGATACCCGGGAGAGGCTCATTGTGTTTTTTAATAAGATTTTCTCATTAGAAAAAATAAGTTAAAATATTCATAAAATAGTAATTCCATTCAAGTTTAGAATGAACACACAACACATTTTTATTAGGTACACAAAATTAGGATTACAAATATTTACAGGGTTAAAAACAAACATAACAATTCATAGTGTAATTTAACAAACAAACAAAAATAAGAAATAAATGAAGAAGGATGTAGCACCACGTAATTAACTCAAAGTTTAAAGCTTTTAAAGAAAACAGAACAAAAACTAATAATAACTACACATGAAAATATGATTTAAAATTTTTTTTATAAATTAGGAAAAGATTACAGTATATGAGGATAATGAAAAAAGCTAGGGCATGTTGAATAGAAAAAAAATTGAAAAGGAACAAACATTACAATGAAAATGAAACTTGTAGAAGGTGAGATAAATAAGCAAGGGCTTTCTTATTTCAACTTCTACAGGACCTTTCTAAGCGTTATTTTCAATCTTTTTCCAAAAATTCAAAAAAATAACGATCGAAATTTAAAAATTTATTTTTGATGGACACTATTAATATTAAAATTAAAAAAAAAGTCACCTTAATTTGATTTTACAATATTAATTAACGAAAAATAAAATAATTAAAATAATTACTTTTAACAATCGTTAACAAACCTTGAATGCATTTCGAAAGCTTTTTGTTTCATCATCAGCATTGCACTACTGAAGCTGTGGCTGCGGATGTTGATTGAAGCGCGAGATAAGCATCGATGAGAAAAAAAAAATCAAACACATAACGAATGACAACGGTTAAATACAACAAAACATGAAGTAACTCCAATATTTTTGAGATATCTTCTCTTCTAATTATCGCGAAAACATCATCGACATATCTCCACCACACTCTCGGTAATAAACTTTGATCACTTAAATTTACTTCCAAGGAGGACATAAATAACTCAGCAATTAATGGGCTTAAAGGGTTGCCCATGTTGGTACCTTTAGTGACTTTAAAAATCTCACCATCGAATTGGAAAAAACTCTGGTCCATACAAAGTTGAGCTGTTTCTTGATAAACCAGTTTTTTGTCTTCAGAGACTTCTGTTTTGTCTAAGTGTTTTTTAAACTCAATTAACGCTAAGTCAACTGGAATACTCGGAAACAATGAACAAACAATAACCTTCTAAATCAAGACAACGGCAATATCGAGTCTTGTCTGTTTGCTAAAATATAACAACACCCTTGCTTTAATTTCATGTTTTGTTGTATTTAACCGTTGTCATTCGTTATGTGTTTGATTTTTTTTTTTTCTCATCGATGCTTATCTCGCGCTTCAATCAACATCCGCAGCCACAGCTTCAGTAGTGCAATGCTGATGATGAAACAAAAGGGTTTCGAAATGCATTCAAGGTTTGTTAACGATTGTTAAAAGTAATTATTTTAATTATTTTATTTTTCGTTAATTAATATTGTAAAATTAAATTAAGGTGACTTTTTTTTTTTTTTAATTTTAATTGTTATCGGATTTTACGCGGTTCAACAAAAATATTTTGATACTATTAATATTTAAAAACAAAAGCTGTTTTACTTTAGCTGAAGAAAGTCGATTTCTCCTGTCTGAAAGAATCAGGCCAGCTTTTGAGAAAAGTCTCTCACATGGAACAGAAGATCCTTGAGGACATAACCTTTGTCTCGCCAGTTTTGATAGGTATGGGAAATTGTAGTGGTTTTCCCGCCACCACTTTAAGGGATCTTCTTTCCTGGGAAGAATTGGTTCTTCCATATATCGCTGCACTTCTATTATTGCCCTTGACCTTGCTGTTCCCATTGGTTGCGTAGATAAAACGATCTTTTCGAAGGCTCCCCAGACGGATAAGTCACTGTTCTCACTGAGATCACTTTCAGTAGAAGCTGACTCTTGTTGAACGGTACTGTTATTGGCGGTAGCTTCCCGTTCGGCAGGGATTAGACCGCAAACCAAATCCGTCACGTTGGTCTTTGCAGTTTCTCCGGCGATCGAGAATCCCAGCATTTTAAATCTCGGATCCAGAAATGTACAGAAGCGCAGAGTGTTGCTGCTCTCCAGATTGGACAGCCTCTCAATTAATTGCATTTCAACAACATTTAAAGCTCTTTCTATTACAGGGAGATACGCTTTTTTTTTTAATTTTTGCATACTTCATTTAGGCCATTTGAAATTGGTATAAGGTACGATGCCGTTGCATAGCTCTCTCCACTGATGAGCTTTGTGAGGCTTTCGAATGGTTTTAAAACCTGGCATAGCTGCTTCGAAGCCTCCCATTCAGTGCTCGTCAAAAGCGCAAGATTGTGCTTAACAACAGCAGCCGTACTTTTAATCGCGTCTTCCAAAAGCACAAAACGCTCTACCATGTAATATATTGAATTCCAACGCGTCTTGACTTCTTGGATCAATTTAAGGGGCGTTTTTCCATTTTGCTCCTGGTATTTCATGAGTTTTTCGTTGGAAATATTGCTTCTTTTGAAAAATGCCACAATGATCTTAATTTTTTCTATGCAAGAAGCTATTTCGGGTGTCTCCGTAGCTTTTTGGAGAATCAGATTTAGCGTATGTGCGAAACACCCAAAATGCTTCAAGCCCAGCTCATTTTTAATTGCGTTAGTGATGTTGCTCGCATTATCTGATGTTACCAGCATGATCTTATTGTGCGGGATCTCCCATTCATCCGTGATTTTTCTTATATGGTCTGCTAAAATCTTGCTCGTATGCTGGCCTTCCATAACTGAACAATTCAGCAGCACAGTTTTCATTTCGAAATGCTCTGATATATAGTGAGCAGTTAGTGCTAAGTAACTCTCACAGTTTATTGAAGACCAGCAATCTGTCGTCAAGGATACCGACTTGGCGTTTCTTATGAGATCCCGACACTCATTATAGCACTGTTCATATTTAGCAGGAACAAGGGTCTTAGAAATGAATTTTCTATTCGGGAGCTGATAGGACGGATTTAACGCATTAACAAACTCCTTAAATCCTTTATCTTCAACAACACTGAATGGTTGTAGGTCGTTGGTAAACATTTTGAGCAAGGATTCGTTGATGTTTTTTTGTGATGAAGCTGTAATTTTTTTATGTATGTAGTCTGTCATTCTTGGCTGGGTGTTTTTTTTGAACAGCAGATGATGTTGATGGTTCGTTTGAATATGAAGTATTTGCAGTGCTCAGTTCGGGTCTTATAGTACTGCTTATTTCACAGTTTGGAGCCAGTGGTGCTCTGAGAGCTGATGAAGCAGTAGGCTCAGCATGAGACATAGGTCCTTGAGGCACCGATCGTGAACCTTCCCGTGCCAAATTTATATCCACCGTTGGGTGACGGGAGTTAAAATGTTTTCTTAAATTTGAAAGGGTCGATTTATATGAGATGTGCTTTTTACATAGGTTACACCTTGCCATGGAGTCTGAATTTTCCAATGGAGTGCAAAAATTCCAAAGTATGCTTGTCTTCATTCTCTTTGCTGGAGTTGACATTTTTCTCTATTGTACAGAAAAATTGTAAAATTGAGGAAAATTATAATATTTATTTGAGACCGTCTAAGAATCAATGGGTTTATTGTGAAAGTAAGTACAAAATAGTTCCAGAATCTTTTCATAAATGGAAAAAAGTCACAAACAGAGTGGGCTATATAGTAGTTTCTTTTTTGAATTAAAGTTTATTTTAACGCTGACAACTGTTTCCTGTTCGCAATCTTGGCAAAAGGTCAGCTTCATACCTCTTCGGAACGAAATGAGTCACTTAAGGCTTGCACAACGTAGTGAAATTTGAAAAAATATTTCAAAGTGAGTGCTGTGTAGCCGAGAGAATCGCGTTTTGCGTTTTTTGAAGAGAAGTTCAGGCCGAAATAAAGCACCCACAGCCCCAAAAATCTATACAAAAAGGTCGGGAGACAACACTAATGGTCTCCGTCGTGGTATGGTGCGGACAGACGACACACACACACACACACACACACACACACACACACACACACACACACACACACACACACACACACACACACACACACACACACACACACACACACACACACACACACACACACACACACACACACACACACACACACACACACACACACACACACACACACACACACACACACACACACACACACACACACACACACACACACACACACACACACACACACACACACACACACACACACACACACACACACGCACACACACACAGTGCACGACTAGGTCGTACGAACTTGGTCTAATGTGTTAAAATTTTCTTGGGCTTAAGCTTTTGGGAAGAAAGCATTGAAAAAATCATTATGAAGTTTTGTTAAACACTTAATAATCAATAGTTAAAACGTTTTTTGGAGAAAATGAAGTAAGCCATCAGATTTCTTTTGCTTTTTTGAATTTTAAATAATTTTTTTTTTCAAAATCGTTGGACCAGTTTATTTTCAAAGAACGGTTTTTTTTTAACTTTTCGAAAACATATTGCAAATTTTTTTGATTATGTCAACATCTAGCAGTTTAAATTTATCATCAGAAAACAAATTTTTTAAAAAATTTTAACAAATCACTTTTGAAAAAAACCAACTTTAATTTTTAACTTTTTTTAAAAAACTCAAAAAAAAGTTTTTGTTTTGAAAAATAAAAGAATTAATATTATTTTGTTTATAAAATAGCTCCCACATTAAAATTTTCATCGAAATCGGTGAAGTGGTTTACGAGAAAATCTGTTATGAAAAAAATTTTTCCTAGAACTATTACAACCAAAACATAAAGTTTACTCAAAAGACACCATTCAGAAAGTTTTATCAAAATCGTAAGAGCCGTTTTTGAGATAAATTAGTTTTTCATAAATAAAACATATGACAGGTACCGTTAGTTTTGGAGCTAGAATGCCAAATCCAAAAACCCCTCTGTAGGACATCATAATAACACTATGTACCAAGTTTGAAGTTAATCGCTCAAGCCGTTTAAGCTGAAGGTACCGGTACAGACAGACGGACAGACAGACAGAATTGTCGGACCCACTTTCTTAGGTTTCTCTATCATCGTTATCATCGTAATGTTATGTTTGATTGTGACAATACAAAGCCATTTTAAACTTGTTTAAACTGAAATTGAAGATGCAAGAACGCACACCATGCCACACACCCTACGCAACAATTAATCTTTTGCTCACCAAAATTCCAAACCGTCTTATCAGCCGTCTTGGCGATGTCAATTGGCCGCCTCGGAGCTGTGATTTCATGCATTTTGACTTTTTGTGGGTAACCGTAAAGGAAGGACAGACCTAATGCCAACAATCCAGAAATTATTAAAGCACTTGGGGCCAATATTACCCAAGCAATCCATGAGTTACAGCCCGAAATAATCAAAATAAGGTCTTCGAAAACTGGATTATCAGAATGCGCTACTGCCAAGTAAGCTTAAGCAAGCAGCTAATTGAACTACTTAGTGTTTCATGATATTAATATAAATATAAATGTTTGCTTGGGGAGAGTACGATAACTGAGGCGCCAAGATTTAATAACGGTTTTGTGTAGGGGCGTCAAATGCAAGTATTTTTTACTATGGGAGGGAGGGGTCCACCTCGCCCCGTTTAGGAGGTAGGGGTGATTTTCGAAAAAAATGTCTTGAATGGAAAAATAAATATTAAAAAACAACGGCAATACCTAAAATACATTACTATAACGGTTTTAAAAGCCAGAACTCTGTTCTTTAATCCTACATTTAAATTAAATTACTCGTTACAATAGTTTTCAAAATATTCGCATTCAAACTCGAAAATTTGATAAAAAAACGTTAAAAAATATCTTTAAACCAATTTTGTTCAAAATTGTGACATGGAAAATAAATTTTTTTTTTCTGTGATCGATGCTTCAATAAATATTTAATCGAACGCGAAAAACAAAAAGCTTTTATGTCTTCTAGTTCTTGTGAAAATTGAAAATTACTGAAACTACTTTTTTATGAAATTTTAGATTCTTGGCATTTATTGTGATTTCATTAGAGGATTAATGTTGATGAAAGGTTTATCTTTGAAAGTAAAGTACAGCAATTCAATTAGCGTTACCCAGAATGCATGACGAGGAGTTAGAATTGCGTTGCATTCCACTTTCTAGTCAGTCAGTT
This sequence comes from Platycheirus albimanus, assembly GCA_916050605.2. Lineage (NCBI taxonomy): Eukaryota > Metazoa > Arthropoda > Insecta > Diptera > Syrphidae > Platycheirus > Platycheirus albimanus. Next base: position 245,450,515 of record OU696696.1, on the reverse strand, counting down.
TGTGAGTAAGGAGTCAGTTGAAAAAATCAAGTCAATTTACAAAGGGTATGTCAGTCTCGTCAATGAAGTCGTCGTCTAGGTTTTCACTTTGGATGGTCGAAGTCTTTAAGTTGCAGACCTACACTTTCTCTCCCATAGACAAGACCTGACTATACTTTTTTGTATGTCCAATGTCCGCGACGTGGGCCACCCAGGTACTGTTGATTAAAACTACTATTGATACAGGCGCCTGCCAGGCAGCTGGAACTACCCTTAGCGGAGCAACGAAGTTGCGTGAGCGGGTGTGCCCCCGAAAATGGAGTTGAAATGCCTAGATCCCGCGGAGCGGGCCACCCAGGTGCTGTTGATTAAAAATACAATTGACACAGGCGCCTGCCAGGCAACGAAGTTGCGTGAGTGGATGTGCCCCCCAGAAAAGGGGTGACACGCCTCAATATCCGCGGACAAAATAACCGCATACACTCAACCTCGCACCTACTCCAAGTCCTATAGTGTGCCCAGGCAGGGTGGTTGCAGGGGGGCAGCATGCCCCCCCTTACATAGGTCATTGTTTATACACCATAATATTATGCGTCGCGGATATTTTGACGCGGATATTTTGCCCGCGGACATTTTGTCGCGGATATTTTGACCCGGATATTTTGTCCGCGGATATTGAGGCGTGCAGCCCAAAAAGGGAGTTAAAATCCTTAGATCCCGCGAAGCGATCCACCCAGGTACTGTTGATTAAAAATACAATTGACACAGGTGCCTGCCAGGCAACGAAGTTGCGTGAGTGGATGTGACCCCGAAAAAAGGGGTGACACGCCTCAATATCCGTGGACAAAATATCCGCGGACAAAATAACCGCATACACCCGACCTCGCACCTACCCCAAGTCCTATAGTTCGCCCAGGCAGGGGGGTTGCAGGGGGGCAGCATGCCCCCCCTTACATAGGTCATTGTTTATACACCGTAATATTATGCGTCGCGGATATTTTGACGCGGATATTTTGTCCGCGGACATTTTGTCGCGGATATTTTGACCCCGATATTTTGTCCGCGGATATTGAGGCGCGCAGCCCGAAAAGGGAGTTAAAATCCCTAGATCCCGCGAAGCGTGCCACTCAGGTACTGTTGATTAATAAAGTTAGATCACCGTAAATACCAAAAATAAAAATCTCATAAAAAAGTAGTTCAAGTAATTTTCAATTTTCACAAGAACTAGAAGACATAAAAGCTTTTGGTTTTTTGCGTTCGATTAAATATTTATTGAAGCATCGATCACAGAAAAAAAAATTTATTTTCCATTTCACAATTTGGAACAAAATTGGTTTAAAGATATTTTTTTAAGTTTTTTTATCAAAATTTCGAGTTTGAATGCGAATATTTTGAAAACTATTGTAACGAGTAATTTAATTTAAATGTAGGATTAAAGAACAGACTTCTGGCTTTTAAAACCGTTATAGTAATGTATTTTAAGTACTGCCGTTGTTTTTTAATATTTATTTTTCCATTCAAGACATTTTTTTCGAAAATCGGCCCTACCTCCTAAACGGGGCGAGGTAGACCCCCCTCCCATAGTAAAAAATACTTGCATTTGACGCCCCTACATAAAACCGTTATTAAATCTTGGCGCCTCAGTTATCGTACTCGTGCCGTTTGCTTTTCTTTAATTTAAGCCAAATATACATAATTGCATTTTTAAAAAGAAGCTTATGTAGCCCACCTTGTACTTATAACTTATGAAAAAAAAATATAAACCCTTTTACAAGATTTGGACACTACATAGATATGGACAGAGCATTCAAAATGTGCGGTTCGTTTGTTGTTTTTCTTACCTTTACGATTATTTTCCAATATATGTAGGTATCAGAAATGCGAATAATACGATCAAAAGTCAAATAACTCTTGACTGTCCACAATAAATTGCACTGCACTTTTAAAACTACAAAATACAAAACTATCTACATATACTGATTGCACCGTTTTAAATTTCACTTAAATTTGTTTTTTTCTCTAGAATTTTTAAAACACAACCGTTTAGCAGCCCAGCGACTTTTCAGACTTTAGATTTATTACAAGATACAAGTGTTCTCATAACTTTATAATAATGATACTCAACTCAGTCACCAAATGCGAATTGTAATTTGTGAATGAAACTTACTAAAACTGTGACTAGTGAATATGAACAATTCGGAATAATATTAGAGTACATAATATGTATCTTATTTAATATATTACATAAAAACTTACTACTTATCTCATCCACCGCCAATCCTTTTGGTCGAGGCGAAGCTGTCGAATATACATACGGTGTTCGAACTTCATGGTCATTAACATCGTCTCTATTTTCCTAAATCTATATCTACATATACAGACACAACCCACAAGAAAATATAGCCATAGAGCGTAAATCAGTTTTTTAGGGTTCCGTACCCAAAGGGTGAAAACGGAACCCTATTACTAAGACTTCGTTGTCCGTCTGTCCGTCTGTCCGTCTGTCCGTCTGTCCGTCTGTCCGTCTGTCCGTCTGTCCGTCTGTCCGTCTGTCCGTCTGTCCGTCCTTCACAAGGCTGTATCTCATGAACCGTAAAACTTAGACACTTGAAATTTGGACAGATGATGTATTATTGTGTTCCCTATAACAACAAATACACTAAATAAAATAAAATATTTATGGGGGCTCCCATACAACAAACGTAATTTTTTGCTCGTTTTTGCTATGTTTGTCCGTCCATCACCAGGTTGTCTCTTTTCTTCTTTAGAAATTTCTTGAAGTCTGTCCCTGTTAGTTCTTCTTTTTGCTGATTTGCGACTTTTCCTTCACTCACACAAACAGCTTTACCTACATGTAAATTATAGAAATTCTTTTAGAAGAAAAGAGGCAACATATGTATGCTTTTAAAGCTAAGTTTTCTTCTATTCGTGTTCGAATTCGAATTCGAATAGAATTGTCAATGGAGGTGATTTGAGTGATTTCTAGAAATATTAAAAAAAAACACTGTGCTGAGAAAAAAAATTACTGAAATTTCTCAGTGAAATATTTGAGCAAGATTGGCAACAGACATCTTGGTGACAGTTTTTTTTAGAAAAGATCGCGCCAAAAATGTTCTTGTTTGTGTGAGTGAGAAAAAGTTTTATCTACATGTAAATTCCAGAAATTCGAATTCGAATTCGAATAGAAAAAAAAAAACAAATGTCAAACCACAATCAACAAGTCGGTATTAGATTCTCTCATAAAATAATATTATGTTAACTTTAATTCGAATATTTATTATTTATGGTAATGTTTACATTAACATTTACATTAAAGATAAAAGATTTAATAGCGTCTCGATAAAAAACTCTGCTCCCTGAACTTCACGTCTACTCGTCTCTATAGCCAAACATACAATGTCCCGTCTCTCACATCTTGTGTCGTTTTTATTATCTTCTCTTGTTGTTCATTATCCTTCGCGTCTTGTGTGTGTGTGTGTGTGTGTGTGTGTGTATGTTGTATGGTGAATGGAGTACGAAATAAAATTTTAGTTTTGTCTCTTTCAGTCGGCCTCTCCTGACTGTTGTAAGCCCTCTAACAACTTGAACTTCTTTCTACTTCCTTCCGTTCGATTTCATCGTCTTCAAAGCCCATGAACTCGTTGTCATCTTCTTCTGACGATTCGGCTTCTTCCGGATTCATAGAGTTGTATTGTTTCATTTTGTCGACGGCAGCAACTCCATCGAAGAACTTTTGTGATACCCTATAGCCTGGAACATCTGTTACCACGTATTGATCGTTTGGCAGCTCTTTTGTCACGATATATGGACCCCTGTATTTTGGCTCTAATTTCCTTGATTGTCCTGTTGCAGGGGCTTCACGTCTTAGGAGGATCAGATCCCCGGTTCTATACTTCTTAACATATCTCTTGGTATTGAACCTCCGTCTCTGATCTTCTTGGTCCTTCTCGATATTCTTCATAGCTGCTTTTCTTTGTTCTTCTATGTTCGGTTTCGCGTTTGTCCATCGTCGAGCTTCGTCGTTGAATAGGTCTCCATCGTAACCTCTGGGCGTAAAATTAAACATTAACTGAAAGGGTGTTGAACCTGTTGAGTTATGAGTTGTCGTATTAATTCCATATTGGATCCGGCCCAAGCTCATGTCCCAATCACCATATTCCGGATCAGACGTCATCATGGACACACATGGCGTTAGCATCCTATTTATCCGCTCCACCTGTCCGTTTGCTCTTGGGGTGGCGGTAGCATTTTTGATGTGCAAAATATTCTTCGATGAGCAAAAATTTTCGAACAGCTTCGATGTATAGGATGTTCCACGATCTGTTATCACTCTAACTGGTGGCCCAAACAGGTCTATAACTTCTCTTAGAAATCTCGTAGCACCTTCAGCTAACGTATTTCGAACGGCCTTTAAAAGGATCATTTTTGTGAAACCATCCACGATTACAATTACATGGGTATTACTTCTTTTCGATTTGATGAACGGTCCTAAGTGGTCCATATGAATGGTATGGAATGGTATTCCTATCTTGTCTATAGAATGCAACATACCAGGCTTTTTCCCAGCTGGGACGATGTGGAACTGGCACTGAGGGCATGAACTGATGTATCCTTTCACGTACTTCCTCATTCTCCGAAACCAAAAGGAACTATCGATTCGGTTGAAAACCTTGTCTACTCCTGGGTGTCCAATATCGTCATGATAGAGTTTTAGGATCCGACTGCGAATTTTGTCTGGAACTACCCACCTCAGACCATCTGCTGTCTTTTTGAAAATCCTGTCTTCTTTTAACTGGAATTGTTTTATAATACGTCTTTCTTCGGCACTGCAACCTTCCTTTTGCTTTGTCAGGATACCTCGAATGTATTCCAATTTTGGATCTTGTCTTTGAGCGAATAGCATCCAGTCGTCACCTTCAACCAATACGTTACAGCTGTATGGATGTTCTGCAAGGGTTTGATCTTCTTTAAAATATCTACTGAGCGCATCCGCGTGTTTCATTCTTTCCGATGGTCGATGTTCAATCTTGTAATTATATTCTTGTAGTTTGAGTATCCAGTGACATATTCGAACGTTCATTTCTTTTTTGTTCATAGTTTGCTTGAGCGCATTGCAGTCGGTAACGACAGTAAATGGCTTGCCAAAAACGTAGACCCGAAATCTTTCCAGTGCCTTTATAACCGCTTACATCTCCAGTTCAAAGCTATGATACTTCTGCTCCGCTTCTGTCGTCTTTCCACTGAAATAGAAAATCGGGTGGTACTTATCGTCCGACTGCAGTTGAAGAAGAACAGCGCCATATCCACGGGAGCTGGCGTCTGTGTGTATCTCTATAGGTTTTGCAGGGTCATAGATTTGAAGAATGGGCTTATCGACTAATAAAGCCTTAAGTAACTTGAACGCCTCATACTGTTTTTGTCCCATTTCAAACTTTGCATCACCTCGTAACAGATCAGTAAGCGGTGCAGCTTTTAGCGCAAAATTCGGAACAAACCTGCGAAAATAACTTGTTAGTCCGATGAATGATTGCAGCTGTTTTTTATTGTTGGGAGCAGGAAAGTCATCAATAGCTTTAGTTTTTTCGTTGCTGATGCGAATTTTTCCTAATCTAAACAATTTTTTTACTTGGTGCCAACACAACCTTCTCGAACTGAATGTAAACAAATGCCAAGCCATTACATACTCCCGAAAACACCCTCCTTTACTACAACGTCAATATTTTATCGACAATGAACCAGTTGCGATTGTCACTTCCATTCGTGACTTGGGTGTAATATGTGATTCCCAACTCAATTTTCGAGCTCACTATGATAATATTATTAATAGAGCTAACTCTACTCTAGGTTTCGTAAAACGCTGGTCGAAAGAATTCTCTGATCCCTATGTTACCAAGTCTCTGTATGTCACATTTGTTAGACCTCTTCTTGAGTATGCCTCTGAAGTATGGTTTCCGTACCACCATATTCACATTAAACGTATAGAAGCTGTTCAACGTAGATTCATTCGCTTTTCCTTGCGTAGTCTTTGTTGGAATGACCCTTATAATCTTCCTCCTTACGAAAGTCGTCTAAAATTAATAAATTTGCAAACTCTTAGTAGACGTCGCGATAATGCCGATATACTCTTTGCATACCAGCTTTTGAATGGTGTCATTGATAGCGAATGTCTTCTCAATAAATTTAAACCGAACACTCGGAATCATCATTTGAGGACCATTCCCCTCTTCTTTGTCCCTTTCCATCGTACTGAATATGACCAAAATGAACCAATTACTAGAGTAATTCGAAAAGTAAATAATTCCAACATTTTTGACTTAAGCCTATCTAAATCCTCTCTCAAACTAGCTCTCAAATCTTAATTGTCCTTCTTTCCTTTTAATCCTTATCTTTTTCTTCACCTTAGCTCTAAGATTTAATTGTTATTTGGTCTTAAGATATTATGTGCTTGTACTAAGCGAAATAAATAAATAATCAGAACCTGCCTTAGTTACGTCCCTAAGGTAAATTCCTACCAAACGAACTTCTCTCAGTTCCGTCTCTGAGAAAGAACAAAAATCAAGACTCCCTTTTAGTTCCGTCCCTAAAAGAAAATTTCTACCTAACCTTTCTTAGTTCCGTCTCTAAGAAAAATTACTAAACTTTACTTAATTTCAAAAATAGACTTTAAACTTTTTGTAATTCCGTCTTTACAAAAATTTAAATAATACCTCAAATAAATTTTTCAATAAACTATATTCATACACGTCTGGGAGTGAACAATCCCAGCATGGATTAATAACATTCAAAAACGCTGATCTGATTGTTCGACAACAATCAACCAACAAATAAAATTTTAGAGTGTGTGGTCTTTAAACATTATCGTGTCAAAAGAAAACTAGCTATGTTAAACCCAAAAGACATTGCCTCGTTATTTCATTGTATTACTGCAGACGTGCGTAGGGACTAAATCACCCACCACCGGTTATTACTCCATAAAAACACTAACAACAAACTCCCAAATCTAACTTTCGCAAATCTTTCTATATCTTCCTATAAAAAAAATATATTCCAGAGAAAAGAAATAATGTAGCTGATGTAGTAAAAAAAAAGGATTTCTCAGTAGACGACAAATTAGCTTCTGCAGCTGACGTGCGTAGGGACTTGAATCACCCACCACCGGTCAAAAGACAAAATCATCTATCACTTCAAAATCTTCTTTTGCTATCGCCTAAAGTACTAAGATCTTCGCAACAGACGACTAGAAGTAACAACTATCCAGTCCGGACAAACGACCAAAATGTACCTATCAACGAGAGGGAGAGAATTAATACCGAACCTTACGCAGCAGACGAAAATTAGGAAACCATTCACCAACTTCCCGGTCGTACAGTATTCACTACTAACCTCGATCTTGTTCCTCTAACAAAAGATAAGTGCTACTTCATCACAAAATATCTCACTAGAACAAAATCTCAACAAAGAAAAATCTCAAAAAAAAAATTTTCAAAACTTTTCGAATCAACTTAAAACAACAAAATTCAAATCAAACTAATCTCAAAGGAACGAATTCAGGCCCCACGTTGGGCACCATCTGTAACGTTTGAAATTGTTAGTACTCCCTTACTTGTAAAACGCATGTAAACATCCCCTTGGAATGGCCATCCCATGACAAGACGTCAAATTCACAGGAACAGAACTTATCCTCGCAAACAAGACAACCCTGATCACGGAAATTCCTCCATTAATGCAATAACATCTCTTCCTCAACATCCCTGTCCACTTCCTTGTAGCACAACCACATTGGAAAGAGACATCACTACTGTTTACCTTCATTTTACTTACCCTCCACTTACAGAACCTCTCTTCATCCAATATCTTGAGTATCCCCTACGATGCACCTATAAATGCTTACCATATCCTGTAGCACACTGTCTTTCCATACTTTGAATACAACAGGTGACTACCCCACTTCTATGCAACACCACAGAGAAACTCAAGATACCCTTCATCCGGCAAGCTCTGCTGACTCTACTTGCCATCTGTTACCAAGTGTATACAACTAAACCCTGCACTATGAAACCACCACATCAAAACTAAACTCTACCAAGCAAACTTTAGGACGGTCGCCATGGACACATTGTCCTATCATCTCCTCAGAGAGTTCCCAGCGGAAGGCGGAACTCCAGGCTCGGATCGTCATGACATCCATGTTTGAGAACTATCTCAACCATGAACCTGAAATTCAAAAAGGAGGGCTGAGATTGACTATCGCAATTCGGTTCGCACGTCGAGACCGCTGACTAGCTCAGTTGGGTCGCGAATCCTTGCTCTAGGATCTACTAGCGTTGTCACATATTTTTAACTTGTGAGAACCTGTCGAGTTTGGCTGTAGAAAACTCGAAAAGAAACTATCAAAATGTTGTTTGCTGGGGGCCTGATCAACTACGTTCCCATACAAGAAAGGATGATTGAATATTTGTTGGTTACAAGAAGTAACAGATAAGTGACTAAAATAGAAAAAACATACGATTATGCGAGCTTATTGTAATGTTCACAGATGTTCATGAACAAGAACGCTACGGTAGCTCGGTCAACCCTGCTTGCGCTGAAGTTAAAGCATTGAGTTGACTAGTAGTAGATGACAAATATCGTACTACTTATATGGAGGAGGAAATCTAAGCTGTTATACGACTCCTCTGGCATCTTTATACCCACCCAAGAGAAAGTATCTGTTCCGTCCCAGAATACTTCCACCGATTGTCCTATGCTGCCCTTGGAGTAGAAACTCCGAAAAATATATAAATGGGACCCCTGAACGAAAAGAAGGAATAGACCTAAAAGCCTACCCACATCTTAACCCTTAACAACCTACACACACACTGGAACAAGAAAACTAAATCTTCATTCCTACTTACTCCTCATCAATGTTATTAATCAATCCATCGCTGCTGAAAACTGTTCACCCCCTCCCGACGTAACTTACAGTAACATCTCCATACCTGAAAATTTAAATGTCAAACTATAGAAATCTCTACTGTCCATTGACAGTAAGAAAAAAACTGATTTAAAATATTTTTCAGCTTTATAAATTTTCTTATTTATTAAATCTCTTAAACCTATACAATATTAATATCTATTTATTAAATGTTTTACTTTTTTCAATATCAAGTGATTTACACTTAAATCTTATAAGTGATATCCTTATAAAAAGGTGACTCTACAAATGAGTCATTTTATCTTATAGTGTCAATCAATATAGTGTTATAAAAATATGTTAAAGCCTACTCAAATATAATTTCAAAAACGTAGGGATCGCAGAAGTGTACCACTGGAACCAGACGCTGAAACAAAACTGATTAGGTAAAGGTGTTTAAGTTTTGAATATAACTATATCAGTAATAAACACTACCATGAAATAATAACTCTAATTAGAACAATCCACATCGGTTCTAACGATATTCTTATTTGTGAGTATTCTCCAACTGGATTGACATTCAATTCAATAGCGTCAATCTATAACCCTTGTCACTGTGTACTCTATGAGTACAACTAGTACATAAACAAACAGACAAAAAGTTCATACATATAAGTGATCGGGGTGGTAATAACCAATGAGAAGGTTGATTTAACCACTGAAGAAAAGATCTTTAGGAAAGAGACGTTAAGTCTTACTCTAGAAATAAATTTATATAATAAAGTGTAGTGATTAAAAAAAAAAGAAAAAAAAAGTTATTAACAGTGAACACTAAGGTTCGAATTATGGGTCCTTGCCCTGAATTATAAGTATAAAGTAGTGATGGCCTTAATGGTTATTTTTCGATAACTGTTATAACCGTTATAGTTATTTTGTAGTAACAGTTATTCTTAGTAGTTATTTAGTAACCTGTTATTTCGATAATGGTGTTAAAAGTTTAGGTATACGATTCAGCTTTTTTTTTTGTTTTTTTAACTAATGCGGATTATGAAACAAAATACAATGCATACATTACACATTTTAATTATGTTTTCGATTTGATTACATTGGTCTTATGTAGAATGTTATGTTTAACTGATCTCAATACGAAACAAATACATAACTTGTTTAACCAATTATGGCAAGGCATAGTTAGCTTCGGCAAAACGAATATAATAAGAAAATTATATCAATGTGGCGATTTAAAAATATAATAATTATTAGTGTAATGAATTCGAAAACAAATATAAAAGTAGGTCAAACATATTCATATATATTAGACATTAGAACAAGGCCTATTTTCCCGGAAGCAGCAGCAAACATTGTAACAAAACTTTTAAAACTTTTTAGTAGGTACCTGTTTGTAGTTTTTAGTTTTGGGTCGGAATGAAATTCCAGATAGATACCCGGGAGAGGCTCATTGTGTTTTTTAATAAGATTTTCTCATTAGAAAAAATAAGTTAAAATATTCATAAAATAGTAATTCCATTCAAGTTTAGAATGAACACACAACACATTTTTATTAGGTACACAAAATTAGGATTACAAATATTTACAGGGTTAAAAACAAACATAACAATTCATAGTGTAATTTAACAAACAAACAAAAATAAGAAATAAATGAAGAAGGATGTAGCACCACGTAATTAACTCAAAGTTTAAAGCTTTTAAAGAAAACAGAACAAAAACTAATAATAACTACACATGAAAATATGATTTAAAATTTTTTTTATAAATTAGGAAAAGATTACAGTATATGAGGATAATGAAAAAAGCTAGGGCATGTTGAATAGAAAAAAAATTGAAAAGGAACAAACATTACAATGAAAATGAAACTTGTAGAAGGTGAGATAAATAAGCAAGGGCTTTCTTATTTCAACTTCTACAGGACCTTTCTAAGCGTTATTTTCAATCTTTTTCCAAAAATTCAAAAAAATAACGATCGAAATTTAAAAATTTATTTTTGATGGACACTATTAATATTAAAATTAAAAAAAAAGTCACCTTAATTTGATTTTACAATATTAATTAACGAAAAATAAAATAATTAAAATAATTACTTTTAACAATCGTTAACAAACCTTGAATGCATTTCGAAAGCTTTTTGTTTCATCATCAGCATTGCACTACTGAAGCTGTGGCTGCGGATGTTGATTGAAGCGCGAGATAAGCATCGATGAGAAAAAAAAAAATAAAACGCATAACGAATGACAACGGTTAAATACAACAAAACATGAAATTAAAGCAAGTGTGTTGTTATATTTTAGCAAACAGACAAGACTCGATATTGCCGTTGTCTTGATTTAGAAGGTTATTGTTTGTTCATTGTTTCCGAGTATTCCAGTTGACTTAGCGTTAATTGAGTTTAAAAAACACTTAGACAAAACAGAAGTCTCTGAAGACAAAAAACTGGTTTATCAAGAAACAGCTCAACTTTGTATGGACCAGAGTTTTTTCCAATTCGATGGTGAGATTTTTAAAGTCACTAAAGGTACCAACATGGGCAACCCTTTAAGCCCATTAATTGTTGAGTTATTTATGTCCTCCTTGGAAGTAAATTTAAGTGATCAAAGTTTATTAGCGAGAGTGTGGTGGAGATATGTCGATGATGTTTTCGCGATAATTAGAAGAGAAGATATCTCAAAAATATTGGAGTTACTAAATTCACAAAACAGTTCCATACAATTTACTTGTGAAGAAGAACAAAATGGTAAACTTCCCTTTCTAGACTTAGAACTACAACGGAGAAAAAATTGAAATTGGAATTAACCATAAACCAAGTAGTACAATGAGAACGATAACCATAGATTCACACACTCCAATCCAACATAAAAAAGCAGCATATCATTCACTAATACATAGGCTTTGTAATTTACCTCTTTCATTAGTAAACTTTAAAAATGAATACGAGTACATTAAAAATGTAGCTATTGTCAACGGATATAATAAAACGATGATAGATGAGTTAATCTTTTACCATTCTCACAAAGCGAGAAACTCAAACCTTACAACTTTATACTCACAACAAGAAAAAGTTAAATATCAAAGAGTATCCATGAGTTTTGTACCCGAAATAACAAACAAATTAAAGAAAAAATTCAATGAACATGGTTATGACATTGTCTACAAAAACAACAACAAACTGAGTAACTACCTTGGTTCGACAAAGGACAAAACCAACGATTTAGATAAATCAGGTATTTATGCTGTAAAATGCAATGACTGTGGTAAAGAATACTTTGGACAAACGAAAAGAAGCATTAAAAAGAGATTCAATGACCATTTAGCCTGCATTCGCTTAAACCAACCCTCGCGATCGGCGGTCGCAGCACACGTCATAAAAGAAAATCACAATATTAGTCTAAACAATGTGCGTCTAGTTAAACAAGTGCGTAAAGAGATGCAATTGGATGCATACGAAAGTTTTTACATCCAAAAGGGCAATAACCTTCTAAATCAAGACAACGGCAATATCGAGTCTTGTCTGTTTGCTAAAATATAACAACACCCTTGCTTTAATTTCATGTTTTGTTGTATTTAACCGTTGTCATTCGTTATGTGTTTGATTTTTTTTTCTCATCGATGCTTATCTCGCGCTTCAATCAACATCCGCAGCCACAGCTTCAGTAGTGCAATGCTGATGATGAAACAAAAGGGTTTCGAAATGCATTCAAGGTTTGTTAACGATTGTTAAAAGTAATTATTTTAATTATTTTATTTTTCGTTAATTAATATTGTAAAATCAAATTAAGGTGACTTTTTTTTTTTTAATTTTAATTGTTATCGGATTTTACGCGGTTCAACAAAAATATTTTGATACTATTAATATTTAAAAACAAAAGCTGTTTTACTTTAGCTGAAGAAAGTCGATTTCTCCTGTCTGAAAGAATCAGGCCAGCTTTTGAGAAAAGTCTCTCACATGGAACAGAAGATCCTTGAGGACATAACCTTTGTCTCGCCAGTTTTGATAGGTATGGGAAATTGTAGTGGTTTTCCCGCCACCACTTTAAGGGATCTTCTTTCCTGGGAAGAATTGGTTCTTCCATATATCGCTGCACTTCTATTATTGCCCTTGACCTTGCTGTTCCCATTGGTTGCGTAGATAAAACGATCTTTTCGAAGGCTCCCCAGACGGATAAGTCACTGTTCTCACTGAGATCACTTGCAGTAGAAGCTGACTCTTGTTGAACGGTACTGTAATTGGCGGTAGCTTCCCGTTCGGCAGGGATTAGACCGCAAACCAAATCCGTCACGTTGGTCTTTGCAGTTTCTCCGGCGATCGAGAATCCCAGCATTTTAAATATCGGATCCAGAAATGTACAGAAGCGCAGAGTGTTGCTGCTCTCCAGATTGGACAGCCTCTCAATTAATTGCATTTCAACAACATTTAAAACTCTTTCTATTACAGGGAGATACGCTTTTTTTTTTAATTTTTGCATACTTCATTTAGGCCATTTGAAATTGGTATAAGGTACGATGCCGTTGCATAGCTCTCTCCACTGATGACCTTTGTGAGGCTTTCGAATGGTTTTAAAACCTGGCATAGCTGCTTCGAAGCCTCCCATTCAGTGCTCGTCAAAAGCGCAAGATTGTGCTTAACAACAGCAGCCGTACTTTTAATCGCGTCTTCCAAAAGCACAAAACGCTCTACCATGTAATGTATTGAATTCCAACGCGTCTTGACTTCTTGGATCAATTTAAGGGGCGTTTTTCCATTTTGCTCCTGGTATTTCATGAGTTTTTCGTTGGAAATATTGCTTCTTTTGAAAAATGCCACAATGATCTTAATTTTTTCTATGCAAGAAGCTATTTCGGGTGTCTCCGTAGCTTTTTGGAGAATCAGATTTAGCGTATGTGCGAAACACCCAAAATGCTTCAAGCCCAGCTCATTTTTAATTGCGTTAGTGATGTTGCTCGCATTATCTGATGTTACCAGCATGATCTTATTGTGCGGGATCTCCCATTCATCCCTGATTTTTCTTATATGGTCTGCTAAAATCTTGCTCGTATGCTGGCCTTCCATAAATGAACAATTCAGCAGCACAGTTTTCATTTCGAAATGCTCTGATATATAGTGAGCAGTTAGTGCTAAGTAACTCTCACAGTTTATTGAAGACCAGCAATCTGTCGTCAAGGATACCGACTTGGCGTTTCTTATGAGATCCCGACACTCATTATAGCACTGTTCATATTTAGCAGGAACAAGGGTCTTAGAAATGAATTTTCTATTCGGGAGCTGATAGGACGGATTAAACGCATTAACAAACTCCTTAAATCCTTTATCTTCAACAACACTGAATGGTTGTAGGTCGTTGGTAAACATTTTGAGCAAGGATTCGTTGATGTTTTTTTGTGATGAAGCTGTAATTTTTTTATGTATGTAGTCTGTCATTCTTGGCTGGGTGTTTTTTTTGAACAGCAGATGATGTTGATGGTTCGTTTGAATATGAAGTATTTGCAGTGCTCAGTTCGGGTTTTATAGTACTGCTTATTTCACAGTTTGGAGCCAGTGGTGCTCTGAGAGCTGATGAAGCAGTAGGCTCAGCATGAGACATAGGTCCTTGAGGCACCGATCGTGAACCTTCCCGTGCCAAATTTATATCCACCGTTGGGTGACGGGAGTTAAAATGTTTTCTTAAATTTGAAAGGGTCGATTTATATGAGATGTGCTTTTTACATAGGTTACACCTTGCCATGGAGTCTGAATTTTCCAATGGAGTGCAAAAATTCCAAAGTATGCTTGTCTTCATTCTCTTTGCTGGAGTTGACATTTTTCTCTATTGTACAGAAAAATTGTAAAATTGAGGAAAATTATAATATTTATTTGAGACCGTCTAAGAATCAATGGGTTTATTGTGAAAGTAAGTACAAAATAGTTCCAGAATCTTTTCATAAATGGAAAAAAGTCACAAACAGAGTGGGCTATATAGTAGTTTCTTTTTTGAATTATAGTTTATTTTAACGCTGACAACTGTTTCCTGTTCGCAATCTTGGCAAAAGGTCAGCTTCATACCTCTTCGGAACGAAATGAGTCACTTAAGGCTTGCACAACGTAGTGAAATTTGAAAAAATATTTCAAAGTGAGTGCTGTGTAGCCGAGAGAATCGCGTTTTGCGTTTTTTGAAGAGAAGTTCAGGCCGAAAT
This sequence comes from Platycheirus albimanus, assembly GCA_916050605.2. Classification (NCBI taxonomy): domain Eukaryota; kingdom Metazoa; phylum Arthropoda; class Insecta; order Diptera; family Syrphidae; genus Platycheirus; species Platycheirus albimanus. The sequence continues at coordinate 245,435,460 of OU696696.1, read as the reverse complement.
AAAGCACTCACAGCCCCAAAAATCTATACAAAAAGGTCGGGAGACAACACTAATGGTCTCCGTCGTGGTATGGTGCGGACAGACGACACACACACACACACACACACACACACACACACACACACACACACACACACACACACACACACACACACACACACACACACACACACACACACACACACACACACACACACACACACACACACACACACACACACACACACACACACACACACACACACACACACACACACACACACACACACACACACATACACACACACACACACACACACACACACACACACACACACACACACACACACACACACACACACACACACACACACACACACGCACACACACAGTGCACGACTAGGTCGTACGAACTTGGTCTAATGTGTTAAAATTTTCTTGGGCTTAAGCTTTTGGGAAGAAAGCATTGAAAAAATCATTATGAAGTTTTGTTAAACACTTAATAATCAATAGTTAAAACGTTTTTTGGAGAAAATGAAGTAAGCCATCAGATTTCTTTTGCTTTTTTGAATTTTAAATAATTTTTTTTTTCAAAATCGTTGGACCAGTTTATTTTCAAAGAACGGTTTTTTTTTAACTTTTCGAAAACATATTGCAAATTTTTTTGATTATGTCAACATCTAGCAGTTTAAATTTATCATCAGAAAACAAATTTTTTAAAAAATTTTAACAAATCACTTTTGAAAAAAACCAACTTTAATTTTTAACTTTTTTTAAAAAACTCAAAAAAAAGTTTTTGTTTTGAAAAATAAAAGAATAAATATTATTTTGTTTATAAAATAGCTCCCACATTACAATTTTCATCGAAATCGGTGAAGTGGTTTACGAGAAAATCTGTTATGAAAAAAAATTTTCCTAGAACTATTACAACCAAAACATAAAGTTTACTCAAAAGACACCATTCAGAAAGTTTTATCAAAATCGTAAGAGCCGTTTTTGAGATAAATTAGTTTTTCATAAATAAAACATATGACAGGTACCGTTAGTTTTGGAGCTAGAATGCCAAATCCAAAAACCCCTCTGTAGGACATCATAATAACACTATGTACCAAGTTTGAAGTTAATCGCTCAAGCCGTTTAAGCTGAAGGTACCGGTACAGACAGACGGACAGACAGACAGAATTGTCGGACCCACTTTCTTAGGTTTCTCTATCATCGTTATCATCGTAATGTTATGTTTGATTGTGACAATACAAAGCCATTTTAAACTTGTTTAAACTGAAATTGAAGATGCAAGAACGCACACCATGCCACACACCCTACGCAACAATTAATCTTTTGCTCACCAAAATTCCAAACCGTCTTATCAGCCGTCTTGGCGATGTCAATTGGCCGCCTCGGAGCTGTGATTTCATGCATTTTGACTTTTTGTGGGTAACCGTAAAGGAAGGACAGACCTAATGCCAACAATCCAGAAATTATTAAAGCACTTGGGGCCAATATTACCCAAGCAATCCATGAGTTACAGCCCGAAATAATCAAAATAAGGTCTTCGAAAACTGGATTATCAGAATGCGCTACTGCCAAGTACTGGCTGCGCACAATGGTGTAGCAGTAGCAGTAGCACGCAGCAATGTCAAAGTTAAATGTATGTAAATCGTATTGCACGGCTACAATGTGAAGTAGCAGATGCAGCAGAGAGAGTCGCTGAAGTACAAGTCGACTCGACTTGAACTTGACGACCTGCTGCGCTGCAAAACAACAACAAACCAAAATGGCAGACATGATTTTTGTTTGAGTTCATTGCTGCACATTGTATTCGTGTATGCTGCTTTGTGAGCTTCTTTTTTTGGCATTTACTTTGACATTGCTGCGTGCTACTGCTACTGCTACACCATTGTGCGCAGCCAGGTAAGCTTAAGCAAGCAGCTAATTGAACTACTTAGTGTTTCATGATATTAATATAAATATAAATGTTTGCTTGCGTCAAATGCAAGTATTTTTTACTATGGGAGGGAGGGGTCCACCTCGCCCCGTTTAGGAGGTAGGGGTGATTTTCGAAAAAAATGTCTTGAATGGAAAAATAAATATTAAAAAACAACGGCAATACCTAAAATACATTACTATAACGGTTTTAAAAGCCAGAAGTCTGTTCTTTAATCCTACATTTAAATTAAATTACTCGTTACAATAGTTTTCAAAATTTTCGCATTCAAACTCGAAAATTTGATAAAAAAACGTTAAAAAATATCTTTAAACCAATTTTGTTCAAAATTGTGAAATGGAAAATAAATTTTTTTTTTCTGTGGTCGATGCTTCAATAAATATTTAATCGAACGCGAAAAACAAAAAGCTTTTATGTCTTCTAGTTCTTGTGAAAATTGAAAATTACTGAAACTACTTTTTTATGAAATTTTAGATTCTTGGCATTTATTGTGATTTCATTAGAGGATTAATGTTGATGAAAGGTTTATCTTTGAAAGTAAAGTACAGCAATTCAGTTAGCGTTACCCAGAATGCATGACGAGGAGTTAGAATTGCGTTGCATTCCACTTTCTAGTCAGTCAGTTTGTGAGTAAGGAGTCAGTTGAAAAAATCAAGTCAATTTACAAAGGGTATGTCAGTCTCGTCAATGAAGTCATCGTCTAGGTTTTCACTTTGGATGGTCGAAGTCTTTAAGTTGCAGACCTACACTTTCTCTCCCATAGACAAGACCTGACTATACTTTTTTGTATGTCCAATGTCCGCGACGTGGGCCACCCAGGTACTGTTGATTAAAACTACTATTGATACAGGCGCCTGCCAGGCAGCTGGAACTACCCTTAGCGGAGCAACGAAGTTGCGTGAGCGGGTGTGCCCCCGAAAATGGAGTTGAAATGCCTAGATCCCACGGAGCGGGCCACCCAGGTGCTGTTGATTAAAAATACAATTGACACAGGCGCCTGCCAGGCAACGAAGTTGCGTGAGTGGATGTGCCCCCCAGAAAAGGGGTGACACGCCTCAATATCCACGGGCAAAATAACCGCATACACCCAACCTCGCACCTACTCCAAGTCCTATAGTGTGCCCAGGCAGGGTGGTTGCAGGGGGGCAGCATGCCCCCCCTTACATAGGTCATTGTTTATACACCATAATATTATGCGTCGCGGATATTTTGACGCGGATATTTTGCCCGCGGACATTTTGTCGCGGATATTTTGACCCGGATATTTTGTCCGCGGATATTGAGGCGTGCAGCCCGAAAAGGGAGTTAAAATCCTTAGATCCCGCGAAGCGATCCACCCAGGTACTGTTGATTAAAAATATAATTGACACAGGTGCCTGCCAGGCAACGAAGTTGCGTGAGTGGATGTGACCCCGAAAAAAGGGGTGACACGCCTCAATATCCGTGGACAAAATATCCGCGGACAAAATAACCGCATACACCCGACCTCGCACCTACCCCAAGTCCTATAGTTCGCCCAGGCAGGGGGGTTGCAGGGGGGCAGCATGCCCCCCCTTACATAGGTCATTGTTTATACACCGTAATATTATGCGTCGCGGATATTTTGACGCGGATATTTTGTCCGCGGACATTTTGTCGCGGATATTTTGACCCCGATATTTTGTCCGCGGATATTGAGGTGCGCAGCCCGAAAAGGGAGTTAAAATCCCTAGATCCCGCGAAGCGTGCCACTCAGGTACTGTTGATTAATCCTTAAAGTTAGATCACCGTAAATACCAAAAATAAAAATCTCATAAAAAAGTAGTTCAAGTAATTTTCAATTTTCACAAGAACTAGAAGACACAAAAGCTTTTGGTTTTTTGCGTTCGATTAAATATTTATTGAAGCATCGATCACAGAAAAAAAAATTTATTTTCCATTTCACAATTTTGAACAAAATTGGTTTAAAGATATTTTTTTAAGTTTTTTTATCAAAATTTCGAGTTTGAATGCGAATATTTTGAAAACTATTGTAACGAGTAATTTAATTTAAATGTAGGATTAAAGAACAGACTTCTGGCTTTTAAAACCGTTGTAGTAATGTATTTTAAGTACTGCCGTTGTTTTTTAATATTTATTTTTCCATTCAAGACATTTTTTTCGAAAATCGGCCCTACCTCCTAAACGGGGCGAGGTAGACCCCCCCCTCCCATAGTAAAAAATACTTGCATTTGACGCCCCTACATAAAACCGTTATTAAATCTTGGCACCTCAGTTATCGTACTCGTGCCGTTTGCTTTTCTTTAATTTAAGCCAAATATACATAATTGCATTTTTAAAAAGAAGCTTATGTAGCCCACCTTGTACTTATAACTTATGAAAAAAAAATATAAACCCTTTTACAAGATTTGGACACTACATAGATATGGACAGAGCATTCAAAATGTGCGGTTCGTTTGTTGTTTTTCTTACCTTTACGATTATTTTCCAATATATGTAGGTATCAGAAATGCGAATAATACGATCAAAAGTCAAATAACTCTTGACTGTCCACAATAAATTGCACTGCACTTTTAAAACTACAAAATACAAAACTATCTACATATACTGATTGCACCGTTTTAAATTTCACTTAAATTTGTTTTTTCTCTAGAATTTTTAAAACACAACCGTTTAGCAGCCCAGCGACTTTTCAGACTTTAGATTTATTACAAGATACAAGTGTTCTCATAACTTTATAATAATGATACTCAACTCAGTCACCAAATGCGAATTGTAATTTGTGAATGAAACTTACTAAAACTGTGACTAGTGAATATGAACAATTCGGAATAATATTAGAGTACATAATATGTATCTTATTTAATATATTACATAAAAACTTACTACTTATCTCATCCACCGCCAATCCTTTTGGTCGAGGCGAAGCTGTCGAATATACATACGGTCTTCGAACTTCATGGTCATTAACATCGTCTCTATTTTCCTAAATCTATATCTACAGATACAGACACAACCCACAAGAAAATATAGCCATAGAGCGTAAATCAGTTTTTTAGGGTTCCGTACCCAAAGGGTGAAAACGGAACCCTATTACTAAGACTTCGCTGTCCGTCTGTCCGTCTGTCCGTCCTTCACAAGGCTGTATCTCATGAACCGTAAAACTTAGACACTTGAAATTTGGACAGATGATGTATTATTGTGTTCCCTATAACAACAAATACACTAAATAAAATAAAATATTTATGGGGGCTCCCATACAACAAACGTAATTTTTTGCTCGTTTTTGCTATGTTTGTCCGTCCATCACCAGGTTGTCTCTTTTCTTCTTTAGAAATTTCTTGAAGTCTGTCCCTGTTAGTTCTTCTTTTTGCTGATTTGCGACTTTTCCTTCACTCACACAAACAGCTTTACCTACATGTAAATTATAGAAATTCTTTTAGAAGAAAAGAGGCAACATATGTATGCTTTTAAAGCTAAGTTTTCTTCTATTCGTGTTCGAATTCGAATTCGAATAGAATTGTCAATGGAGGTGATTTGAGTGATTTCTAGAAATATTAAAAAAAAACACTGTGCTGAGAAAAAAAATTACTGAAATTTCTCAGTGAAATATTTGAGCAAGATTGGCAAAAGACATCTTGGTGACATTTTTTTTTAGAAAAGATCGCGCCAAAAATGTTCTTGTTTGTGTGAGTGAGAAAAAGTTTTATCTACATGTAAATTCCAGAAATTCGAATTCGAATTCGAATAGAAAAAAAAAAACAAATGTCAAACCACAATCAACAAGTCGGTATTAGATTCTCTCATAAAATAATATTATGTTAACTTTAATTCGAATATTTATTAATTATGGTAATGTTTACATTAACATTTACATTAAAGATAAAAGATTTAATAGCGTCTCGATAAAAAACTCTGCTCCCTGAACTTCACGTCTACTCGTCTCTATAGCCAAACATACAATGTCCCGTCTCTCACATCTTGTGTCGTTTTTATTATCTTCTCTTGTTGTTCATTATCCTTCGCGTCTTGTGTGTGTGTGTGTGTGTGTGTGTGTATGTTGTATGGTGAATGGAGTACGAAATAAAATTTTAGTTTTGTCTCTTTCAGTCGGCCTCTCCTGACTGTTGTAAGCCCTCTAACAACTTGAACTTCTTTCTACTTCCTTCCGTTTGATTTCATCGTCTTCAAAGCCCATGAACTCGTTGTCATCTTCTTCTGACGATTCGGCTTCTTCCGGATTCATAGAGTTGTATTGTTTCATTTTGTCGACGGCAGCAACTCCATCGAAGAACTTTTGTGATACCCTATAGCCTGGAACATCTGTTACCACGTATCGATCGTTTGGCAGCTCTTTTGTCACGATATATGGACCCCTGTATTTTGGCTCTAATTTCCTTGATTGTCCTGTTGCAGGGGCTTTACGTCTTAGGAGGATCAGATCCCCGGTTCTATACTTCTTAACATATCTCTTGGTATTGAACCTCCGTCTCTGATCTTCTTGGTCCTTCTCGATATTCTTCATAGCTGCTTTTCTTTGTTCTTCTATGTTCGGTTTCGCGTTTGTCCATCGTCGAGCTTCGTCGTTGAATAGGTCTCCATCGTAACCTCTGGGCGTAAAATTAAACATTAACTGAAAGGGTGTTGAACCTGTTGAGTTATGAGTTGTCGTATTAATTCCATATTGGATCCGGCCCAAGCTCATGTCCCAATCACCATATTCCGGATCAGACGTCATCATGGACACACATGGCGTTAGCATCCTATTTATCCGCTCCACCTGTCCGTTTGCTCTTGGGGTGGCGGTAGCATTTTTGATGTGCAAAATATTCTTCGATGAGCAAAAATTTTCGAACAGCTTCGATGTATAGGATGTTCCACGATCTGTTATCACTCTAACTGGTGGCCCAAACAGGTCTATAACTTCTCTTAGAAATCTCGTAGCACCTTCAGCTAACGTATTTCGAACGGCCTTTAAAAGGATCATTTTTGTGAAACCATCCACGATTACAATTACATGGGTATTACTTCTTTTCGATTTGATGAACGGTCCTAAGTGGTCCATATGAATGGTATGGAATGGTATTCCTATCTTGCCTATAGAATACAACATACCAGGCTTTTTCCCAGCTGGGACGATGTGGAACTGGCACTGATAGCATGAACTGATGTATCCTTTCACGTACTTCCTCATTCTCCGAAACCAAAAGGAACTATCGATTCGGTTGAAAACCTTGTCTACTCCTGGGTGTCCAATATCGTCATGATAGAGTTTTAGGATCCGACTGCGAATTTCGTCTGGAACTACCCACCTCAGACCATCTGCTGTCTTTTTGAAAATCCTGTCTTCTTTTAACTGGAATTGTTTTATAATACGTCTTTCTTCGGCACTGCAACCTTCCTTTTGCTTTGTCAGGATACCTCGAATGTATTCCAATTTTGGATCTTGTCTTTGAGCGAATAGCATCCAGTCGTCACCTTCAACCAATACGTTACAGCTGTATGGATGTTCTGCAAGGGTTTGATCTTCTTTAAAATATCTACTGAGCGCATCCGCGTGTTTCATTCTTTCCGATGGTCGATGTTCAATCTTGTAATTATATTCTTGTAGTTTGAGTATCCAGTGACATATTCGAACGTTCATTTCTTTTTTGTTCATAGTTTGCTTGAGCGCATTGCAGTCGGTAACGACAGTAAATGGCTTGCCAAAAACGTAGACCCGAAATCTTTCCAGTGCCTTTATAACCGCTAACATCTCCAGTTCAAAGCTATGATACTTCTGCTCCGCTTCTGTCGTCTTTCCACTGAAATAGAAAATCGGGTGGTACTTATCGTCCGACTGCAGTTGAAGAAGAACAGCGCCATATCCACGGGAGCTGGCGTCTGTGTGTATCTCTATAGGTTTTGCAGGGTCATAGATTTGAAGAATGGGCTTATCGACTAATAAAGCCTTAAGTAACTTGAACGCCTCATACTGTTTTTGTCCCATTTCAAACTTTGCATCACCTCGTAACAGATCAGTAAGCGGTGCAGCTTTTAGCGCAAAATTCGGAACAAACCTGCGAAAATAACTTGTTAGTCTGATGAATGATTGCAGCTGTTTTTTATTGTTGGGAGCAGGAAAGTCATCAATAGCTTTAGTTTTTTCGTTGCTGATGCGAATTTTTCCTAATCTAAACAATTTTTTTACTTGGTGCCAACACAACCTTCTCGAACTGAATGTAAACAAATGCCAAGCCATTACATACTCCCGAAAACACCCTCCTTTACTACAACCTCAATATTTTATCGACAATGAACCAGTTGCGATTGTCACTTCCATTCGTGACTTGGGTGTAATATGTGATTCCCAACTCAATTTTCGAGCTCACTATGATAATATTATTAATAGAGCTAACTCTACTCTAGGTTTCGTAAAACGCTGGTCGAAAGAATTCTCTGATCCCTATGTTACCAAGTCTCTGTATGTCACATTTGTTAGACCTCTTCTTGAGTATGCCTCTGAAGTATGGTCTCCGTACCACCATATTCACATTAAACGTATAGAAGCTGTTCAACGTAGATTCATTCGCTTTTCCTTGCGTAGTCTTTGTTGGAATGACCCTTATAATCTTCCTCCTTACGAAAGTCGTCTAAAATTAATAAATTTGCAAACTCTTAGTAGACGTCGCGATAATGCCGATATACTCTTTGCATACCAGCTTTTGAATGGTGTCATTGATAGCGAATGTCTTCTCAATAAATTTAAACCGAACACTCGGAATCATCATTTGAGGACCATTCCCCTCTTCTTTGTCCCTTTCCATCGTACTGAATATGGCCAAAATGAACCAATTACTAGAGTAATTCGAAAAGTAAATAATTCCAACATTTTTGACTTAAGCCTATCTAAATCCTCTCTCAAACTAGCTCTCAAATCTTAATTGTCCTTCTTTCCTTTTAATCCTTATCTTTTTCTTCACCTTAGCTCTAAGATTTAATTGTTATTTGGTCTTAAGATATTATGTGCTTGTACTAAGCGAAATAAATAAATAATCAGAACCTGCCTTAGTTACGCCCCTAAGGTAAATTCCTACCAAACGAACTTCTCTCAGTTCCGTCTCTGAGAAAGAACAAAAATCAAGACTCCCTTTTAGTTCCGTCCCTAAAAGAAAATTTCTACCTAACCTTTCTTAGTTCCGTCTCTAAGAAAAATTACTAAACTTTACTTAATTTCAAAAATAGACTTTAAACTTTTTGTAATTCCGTCTTTACAAAAATTTAAATAATACCTCAAATAAATTTTTCAATAAACTATATTCATACACGTCTGGGAGTGAACAATCCCAGCATGGATTAATAACATTCAAAAACGCTGATCTGATTTTTCGACAACAATCAACCAACAAATAAAATTTTAGAGTGTGTGGTCTTTAAACATATCGTGTCAAAAGAAAACTAGCTATGTTAAACCCAAAAGACATTGCCTCGTTATTTCATTGTATTACTGCAGACGTGCGTAGGGACTAAATCACCCACCACCGGTTAATACTCCATAAAAACACTAACAACAAACTCCCAAATCTAACTTTCGCAAATCTTTCTATATCTTCCTATAAAAAAAATATATTCCAGAGAAAAGAAATAATGTAGCTGATGTAGTAAAAAAAAAGGATTTCTCAGTAGACGACAAATTAGCTTCTGCAGCTGACGTGCGTAGGGACTTAAATCACCCACCACCGGTCAAAAGACAAAATCATCTATCACTTCAAAATCTTCTTTTGCTATCGCCTAAAGTACTAAGATCTTCGCAACAGACGACTAGAAGTAACAACTATCCAGTCCGGACAAACGACCAAAATGTACCTATCAACGAGAGGGAGAGAATTAATACCGAACCTTACGCAGCAGACGAAAATTAGGAAACCATTCACCAACTTCCCGGTCGTACAGTATTCACTACTAACCTCGATCTTGTTCCTCTAACAAAAGATAAGTACTACTTCATCACAAAATATCTCACTAGAACAAAATCTCAACAAAGAAAATTCTCAAAAAAAAAATTTTCAAAACTTTTCGAATCAACTTAAAACAACAAAATTCAAATCAAACTAATCTCAAAGGAACGAATTCAGGCCCCACGTTGGGCACCATCTGTAACGTTTGAAATTGTTAGTACTCCCTTACTTGTAAAACGCATGTAAACATCCCCTTGGAATGGCCATCCCATGACAAGACGTCAAATTCACAGGAACAGAACTCATCCTCGCAAACAAGACAACCCTGATCACGGAAATTCCTCCATTAATGCAATAACATCTCTTCCTCAACATCCCTGTCCACTTCCTTGTAGCACAACCACATTGGAAAGAGACATCACTACTGTTTACCTTCATTTTACTTACCCTCCACTTACAGAACCTCTCTTCATCCAATATCTTGAGTATCCCCTACGATGCACCTATAAATGCTTACCATATCCTGTAGCACACTGTCTTTCCATACTTTGAATACAACAGGTGACTACCCCACTTCTATGCAACACCACAGAGAAACTCAAGATACCCTTCATCCGGCAAGCTCTGCTGACTCTACTTGCCATCTGTTACCAAGTGTATACAACTAAACCCTGCACTATGAAACCACCACATCAAAACTAAACTCTACCAAGCAAACTTTAGGACGGTCGCCATGGACACATTGTCCTATCATCTCCTCAGAGAGTTCCCAGCGGAAGGCGGAACTCCAGGCTCGGATCGTCATGACATCCATGTTTGAGAACTATCTCAACCATGAACCTGAAATTCAAAAAGGAGGGCTGAGATTGACTATCGCAATTCGGTTCGCACGTCGAGACCGCTGACTAGCTCAGTTGGGTCGCGAATCCTTGCTCTAGGATCTACTAGCGTTGTCACATATTTTTAACTTGTGAGAACCTGTCGAGTTTGGCTGTAGAAAACTCGAAAAGAAACTATCAAAATGTTGTTTGCTGGGGGCCTGATCAACTACGTTCCCATACAAGAAAGGATGATTGAATATTTGTTGGTTACAAGAAGTAACAGATAAGTGACTAAAATAGAAAAAACATACGATTATGCGAGCTTATTGTAATGTTCACAGATGTTCATGAACAAGAACGCTACGGTAGCTCGGTCAACCCTGCTTGCGCTGAAGTTAAAGCATTGAGTTGACTAGTAGTAGATGACAAATATCGTACTACTTATATGGAGGAGGAAATCTAAGCTGTTATACGACTCCTCTGGCATCTTTATACCCACCCAAGAGAAAGTATCTGTTCCGTCCCAGAATACTTCCACCGATTGTCCTATGCTGCCCTTGGAGTAGAAACTCCGAAAAATATATAAATGGGACCCCTGAACGAAAAGAAGGAATAGACCTAAAAGCCTACCCACATCTTAACCCTTAACAACCTACACACACACTGGAACAAGAAAACTAAATCTTCATTCCTACTTACTCCTCATCAATGTTATTAATCAATCCATCGCTGCTGAAAACTGTTCACCCCCTCCCGACGTAACTTACAGTAACATCTCCATACCTGAAAATTTAAATGTCAAACTATAGAAATCTCTACTGTCCATTGACAGTAAGAAAAAAACTGATTTAAAATATTTTTCAGCTTTATAAATTTTCTTATTTATTAAATCTCTTAAACCTATACAATATTAATATCTATTTATTAAATGTTTTACTTTTTTCAATATCAAGTGATTTACACTTAAATCTTATAAGTGATATCCTTATAAAAAGGTGACTCTACAAATGAGTCATTTTATCTTATAGTGTCAATCAATATAGTGTTATAAAAATATGTTAAAGCCTACTCAAATATAATTTCAAAAACGTAGGGATCGCAGAAGTGTACCACTGGAACCAGACGCTGAAACAAAACTGATTAGGTAAAGGTGTTTAAGTTTTGAATATAACTATATCAGTAATAAACACTACCATGAAATAATAACTCTAATTAGAACAATCCACATCGGTTCTAACGATATTCTTATTTGTGAGTATTCTCCAACTGGATTGACATTCAATTCAATAGCGTCAATCTATAACCCTTGTCACTGTGTACTCTATGAGTACAACTAGTACATAAACAAACAGACAAAAAGTTCATACATATAAGTGATCGGGGTGGTAATAACCAATGAGAAGGTTGATTTAACCACTGAAGAAAAGATCTTTAGGAAAGAGACGTTAAGTCTTACTCTAGAAATAAATTTATATAATAAAGTGTAGTGATTAAAAAAAAAAGAAAAAAAAAGTTATTAACAGTGAACACTAAGGTTCGAATTATGGGTCCTTGCCCTGAATTATAAGTAATAAAGTGAGTGTAAAAATCAAAAAGTGTAAAACGATAAAAAAAAACTAACAAAGTGATTGGGTCCAAAGGACGAGTGTATAAAGTAATGTCTACTTAATCGTAGAATAAATACTCAAGGACGAGTTGACTTTAAGAAGTATAAAAGGATAAACGCACGTAAAGTGTTTCAAAAGTCAAATGACTGAATACTAACCAAAAGCTGGTAACATGGACCAAAAGTAACGAGTTACACAAACTCTCTCTGAAAGAAATTTTCTTTCGATCGAAATTGGAATCTAAATGATTCACAAAGGCACTATACCCGTTTTACTCAAAGAAAAAATTAGGAATTACATTAAAAAAAAACTCTAATTCACTTTCAGCGTTGATCGGGTAGTTCTCAATTGAAAATTTTAACTTAATCTTCTTGGAATGATCACTGATACGACACATGGATAAACAAACAGGATAAGCATTTCAATCTATATCAAAATTTCACTTTTCCATAATATTAGGTAAGTATATAGTTCTTTAAAGTTATATTAAAAATAAATATTCAAAAGATAGATTCACTAGCGCAATTATTGTATACATCTATCTTACTAATATTATAAATGTGGAAGTTACGATGTTTGGATGTTTGGATGTTTGGATGTATGGATGTTTGGATGTTTGGATGTTTGTTGCTAACTCACGCCAGAACGGCTTAACGGATCTGGATAAAATTTGGCACAGAGATAGCTTATAGTCTGGAATAGCAGATAGGCTATTTTTTATCCCGGTAAAATGTATGGTTCCCGTGGAATAGCTTTGTTTTAATTTTTGGAATATCACCAAAATGGCTGAACTCATCTGAATGAAATTTAGCACAGAGGTAGATTATAGTCTGGAATAGCATATTGGCTACTTTTCATTCCGGTAAAATGTATGGTTCCCGTGGGATAGATTTGTTTTAGTTTTTGAAATTACACAAAAATGGCTGAACTAATCTGAATGAAATTTAGCACAGCGATAGATTATAGTCTGGAATAGCATATTGGCTACTTTCTATCCCGGTAAAATGTATGGTTCTCGTGGGATAGATTTGTTTTAATTTTTGAAATCACACCAGAATGGCTGAACGGATCTGAATGAATCTTAGCAAAGAGATAGATTATAGCCTGGAATAGCATATTGGCTACTTTCTATCCCCGTAAAATGTATGGTTCCCGTGGGATAGATTTATTTTAATTTTTGAAATAACACCAGAATGGCTGAACTCATCTGAATGAAATTTAGCACGGAGATAGATTATATTCTGGAATAGAATATTGGCTACTTTTTATCCCGGTAAAATGTATGGTTGCCGTGGGATAGATTTGTTTTAATTTTTGAAATCTGTAACGAAGATTAAATGAAAATAATGAAGATTTTAATGAAATATTAAAAGGAAAAATAAATGAAAACAAAGCGTCCATCTATTATTCAACGCACAAATGAGGCCCGTGCGCCATAAAACTTTCCCCCACATTGAGCGCCACCTGTAACGTAGTAAAACAAATGGACATTAGTAATTATTTCCCCGGATGCGCCTATCCATCGACACTAGCCCTTCCCATCAGATATCCTATGAACACCCTAGGTCCAAACCAATGCCTATCGACGACACAAACCAGAGGGGAAGCAGAAAGAGACAAGCACCTTGTTTTTCCTTGACTCTCATACCAAGGAACAGCAACTCCATCGTCCTTCGCCCGAGTATCGGCATATCTAGCACTCTTATACAAGAAATACTTACAAGTCGCTAACACTGCCTCCTGTTCTTCCTACTCCCCTCCCCAATATCCCCAATCTCCAACCATCCCGATCATAGAAGCGAAAACCAACCATCAACCTACCATAGGTACTGACTACAAAACCCCGTAGAACAGCCTAGAGGGTATCTGACGGAATGTTTACGCCTATCCGCTGCAAGTACTAGATGTTCTGCTTACAGCTGTTTTTCCTTGTAGCTTACACCTGTAAACCACGGACCTTACTTATTCCCCCTCAACCGTATCTAGACTAATAATGCTATCCCCAATTGTCTTTACGCTAACACCCAGAGACTTCACTCTGGATTGCACTTGAATGTCTAGCTACTGTTATTGGTTTCTCGCGAATGGGATGGAAATAACCTTTTGCCGGCAACGCCCCCTCTCTCGCTGACCATCCGTGAAGAATGGCTAACAAGAACGGCATGCGACAACGCAAGGTCATGGCCGAGATCGACCGTCGCGGTGGCCGGCAGGACCCTAGCCACAGCTAGCTCAGCCAGGCCGCGGGCACTTGCTTCGGGATCTATCAGACCGGTGTTATCTCTTTTTTTACACTGCCGACCGTTGAACTCTGGTGTTCGAGTTCGAATAATGATTTTAGAATGCTTGATGGCCCTCATAGTGTTCAAAGAGAAGATTAAAGTGAATCAATGTCTAAGAAAGGATGATACAACACTGCACCTCTTATAGCATTGCGAGTAAAAGTGAACTAGAAGAGAAGAATTCCGTCTGGATTGCTATATTTACCCAAGGAACGTAAACCGTAAGAGGTATGAAAGAAAAAGCGAACCATAGATGTTCGTGGTCGCCATGGCATGAACTTAACATCCGAACGAACAGCTGCCACGATGATGTGCTGCTCGTTGGTGGAGAGGTGTCTAACCTTGAGGGGAGGGAGGATCGAAGATGTCAACTGATCCCCCTGGTCTCTCAACCCACCCAATTCAACTACTGAAATCAACTCTCCAGTAGTGACCTTGGTTGTCCATGGACCGATGAGTCCCCACGACTCAATAATATTAATGGGCAACCCCTTGAATAGAAAAGCAAGCAAAAGAGTATTGCCTGCCTACTATAACTTCCTAACTATACCATAATAACTAACCAAAATACCAAGTTAAAGCAAAAAGTATCTTCAACCGTTGCACTGGAAATACTCTAATAGTTTTCCATACTTCACATCACCTTGTTCCGTTCGAAGAGGAGTGAGGATCACCACCCTCCCTATAAATAACTTAACTGGTCATCACGAAAATCTAAGTGTCTTCAAGAAAATTTAAGCTCAAAAATCTCAATACGAATTTTCTTTAGAACTCTATAAAAAGGTCTTTAAATTTATTCAAAAGAAATCTTAATGTCTAACAAGTGTATATCTTACAAGTAAATACCTAAAATTTACATCCAAAAGTAGCTTTATCTTAATATTCTATATTTCAAAATTAATACTGTATAAGACTTGATCTGAATTATTCAACCATTCCAAAAAAGTAACAAAATTTAATAATATATGTAAGTTCTTATTTTCTAAAATGTAAAGAAGCTGGAGCTTCACAATGTTTGATAACTATTGTCTTTACAAAAACAAGGATCAAATTATTGTTCGATAAGTAAAAGTTTAATTAATCATAAATTCCTGCTTGTCCCTAAATCAAGCTTGTTAAATAATACTAGTTTCGCGTATCAAGAACTAAATATAGTTGTTCATAAAAAAAGGAAAATCTTCTTGCGCGAATCGCATTAACGCGGCGGCAGGGTTCGATAATCTTTTTCGATAATAATCATATTCCAAACAAAAAAAAAAAAAAAAAAGGGAATTATTAATTTCATAAGTTATCGCCGGATAGTAACTTATTTTTTTTTGTAATATATATAAACCTAAACACGTATACAGCACGAAAACTAAGGACGAATGTCTTGAGGATTCAAAAAGAGGAAACCAAGTTATCAGGCATCAGGGATCTGCTTGGGGTACTACACCTCAACGCAACAAAAAGGTAGTCAGTTTACAAATATAAATATCAAATGTTAATATAGAACCATATATGAAGGAACACAGTTCGTGTCCTACATATAATCGATTAAATATAATCAAATGTAAATGCAATATATATATAGTAAGTTACGACGGAAATCCGGGAGTGCACTGCTGGATACCTTCCTGTAAAAATGGTTAAAGAGGTAATATTTAATTATATTAAGTCTGACTTTACCTAATTTATAATTTGATTGCTCTGATTCCCACTTAGTAAAATCTTTTACGACTCTACGAGGTGGCAAGACACATTAAGAACACAATAACAACACGAAAAAAAGAAATAGGGAACTAACTCGAGTTCCTTCGGAGATCGTTTAATATCACCCGTGGTATATTAAATACAAACGAAGCAAGACGTAAATGTCTAAGAAACGAGTTCAAGTATCAAGAATTGTTCATGTATACTTCCAAGTGACCGTATGTCAGTGGAATATAACCGACTGAGTTGTGCTACAAAATCCGATAACGAGTTTACAAAAAAAAAATATCAAAAAATGTAAAACGAATTAAAGTAAGAACCGGAAGTAGTAGTAGAATTATTATTTATTTTCCGACGCGACGATTAAACGCAACGCGTTATGGTCGCTACCGACACTCGACATATATGTCCAAGGACAAAGTGTATAAATAAGGATCAATAAAAAAAATAATTTAAATGAACTCAAAAGAATAAGTGAAAATTGATTAAGGTAGAATATCCGTAAAGGAATTTAGTGATTAACGAAATTAAATAAAAAAAAAAAATAAAATAAAAAAAAAGAGTGGGTGATACATGCTCCTATACCGAGGAGAACGCGACGATTTGGTATGACACGATATGAACACAAAAAAAAATTATTAGTGAAGTGGCACCGTACCACGAAATTTGATTTCGGCTGTGGAATATACTATTCCGAGTATTTATTCACGGACCGAAATGATTTTAGTTTGTTAACGGCAGAAGAAAACTGATTGCCACACGATATTTTATGTATCTGAAGAGAATAGCTCTTCAAGTGGGTTATGTTCTTTCACATTTATCGATAAATGGTAGTTGATACAAAATTATCTGAGCACCGCAAAAAAAAAAAGGTATAAAACACACTATCATGCACAAGAAACAATGTATATACTTAAATACCTAGGTAAATAATATTACATATACGGCTTTTCTCAAGCCTATGAGCGGAGGAGGAGGCGTCAGGTCCTGCCTTCTGTGTTATAGAGTTGGATTGTACCACCGTCCGTGGTCGTCGGCGTTGAACGCCAGCGTGTATCGCTCACCGCAGCCACAAATTTGGGCGTGCTGGTGTTCGTTCGGCAGGGTGGTCTGAGCATATAAGCTCCCACCAAATTCACTCAATATAATAAAAAGCAAATTATGTTACCTGGAGTTGATGCTGGTATTGTAGTACCCCCTTTTTGGGATCTTTTATTAGTTATAAATGTATATAATATTGATCAGGAACTGATGAGTTGAGTTAAAACTTGGAATCAGGAACTGATGAACTGGTTTCTGGTGTGGAAATCCCACGCTATGTATCGGAAATTAAACAGCTCCTGGGTCGGCGTCTATGCATTAGCATACACCGGACATTCAGGAGAATACTTGATAGACGTTCCCTATTCCGTTATACGGTGGAGCCTTCAGCCTTTTCGAGACTGGGTACTCGTAGAGTTGAATATCGATGGGTGTGCCTTCGTGGCAGTGAAAAATCTCCTAAATTTTAGAGTGGTAGGTGGCGAGCCGATTTCGGATCAACGCCGCAGGGATTGCTTGAATTTACTAGCTACGAAAAATGATTCCGTAGATGGACGTTTCGTCGCTTTACGATTGCGTCTAGGATATGCGATCAGGAGTGGCGTCACGTGGACAAGCCAGTAAGTATATGCGTACTTTTTACGAACTTTTTAGCACACTTAAAAGAAATTATGTCTGGCGCAGCGCAACTGGCGCTCATGGATATATTTATCAAAATGTAGCACATTGAATATTGCCGCGTGCGTGAGCAAGTAAGTATAAATTAAAAAAAAAAGGAATCTTGTATTTCGGCCAATAGCACATTGCTGCCTTTCTTCTCTTTTTCTTCTAGGATTTGTTGCGCTGTCCAGCTTTCTAAATATTCCACTCCTTCCTTGGTGTATTCACCAGCTAATATTCCTGTAGGCAAAGGAAAGAAAATGCTTAATATGGTGGCCATGTGGCGTAGGAAAAATTCTGAAGTCTCTTGGCAAATTCTCACGAAATTGTATTTCGACAATTTAAGAATAATAATCTTACCTTATCTGTATTAGATAATTAGAACCTGGGCTTATTACTTCCAATTGCACATGCAATTGAAAGATTTCTCCTCGTAGGAGTTCAACAAAATGGTCGCGGTTTTCTCACACAATAAAAGTAATTAAGTTGTTCTGCGGTCGGGCTCCTCTTCAGTCTAAGGCTTTCTTCAAAATGAAGTCCAATTCACAGACTATTTCCTCCTTCTATTTCTCTATGTCTCACAAAAATCAAATAAACGCGCGACTTTTACTGCTCGTTTCAGTATCTCATCATATTTTATAATTCCTTTTTCACACGATAGGTGGCGTCATGAAAAATATGTGCCATAGAGTATTACCTCACTGTGCCGACTATGTTGGCACAGAGTCTTCACTGCCTGACAAATATTTTTGATGTTCACGAATGCGTGAAAATGGTCAATTTAATGCTACGATCGCACTAAGTGTAGGAATTGGAACTTATAATTTGCTATTTTCGTATTGACAATACTTCTGTCTTTATTGGAACTGATTTGTAATTCCATAACTGACACTAATAGTGTAAACATGGCAAAAAGGATATGGACAGATCTAGTGGCGTAAGTATGGAAGGTGAGTATTTTTGAACGGCGCTGATAAATGTTGACGACAACACTATAACGCCTGCCTGATGGTAAAGTGGTGGTTCATGATTAATGTCGGACTCACGTCACATCGGGACAAATTCAGTTCTTGAGCTAATATTGTTTGGTCAATGGAATTATTCACTCGTGACGTCACGACTGTATCCTACGGTTGGTGTTGTCACAAGATAATAGTTCGGTAAATGACAGCAGGTGTCAATATCTGTAAGTGCTATACTCCACGATACCAAACCAGAATGAAGTTATTCCATCTCACTCAGTGAGTAATCTTCGTCCGGAATTTGTGACAGTAGGGGAAATGTCACTATGACGTGTGGAAATAGAATTGAGGTGGTTTCGAAATTAGGCAATCACATTGAAAATGAGTCGCTATTGAGGTGAATTCCATTTTTGGTGGATTCCATTTTCGGGTGGATGGTTAGTAGTGCGTTCAGCACAAGGTGAGTAACTAAAAAAGTTTGCTCGAGTAGGTGGCACCACTAGCGTACTCTATTCGTGAGTACTGGCGAGCAAGTCACCCCTACAAAACTTGATATTTCGACCGAGTCTACTTGGTCTAATTATCAAGAAAAAGGTGGACTTCTCGCAAATGTGTTTCAGCACCTAGCATCTCTTCACTCGTCGTGTCGTAAAGACACTGCGACTCTTTACCGTCTAGTCGGTCGAAGACAAAAAAAATAAATTACAATATGTGTAACTAGCCAACGATTATTGGTTCTATAAATCTTCTGAAAATGTAAAACAAAACAAAATTCGGCGTTCAGCCAAGAGTCTCATGCACAGCTGAGAGCCGGGCATCAAAAAAAAACTAAAAATACAAAAAGAAAATTTTACAGACACTTGCATCTCTTCGTATATTCATCAATATACACATACGTCATATCTGGGGATTAATTATCAATCTTATTGATTGATATATATGGAAAGTCAGGTTATTTATGTATAAATCTAGGATGTGGTCACAAGGTTGTTTACCTATCTCTTTAAGTCTTTGGTATGACACGTTGTTTTGTGTCCTCGCCTATCTTCTACTTCATAAACATTGTTACCAATTACTTTGCTTACTCGAACTTTGATGAATTTCGGGCACAATTTCGCACTTAGATGTTTCGTTGCATCGCTCTGTACATGATTTCTTTTGTAGACCTCATCGTCTACTTTGAATGTTATATCCCTACTTCGGAGGTTGTAAGTCTTTTCGTAGGCTTCATGAGTTTTTATGAGAGCTTGCTTCAAGTATGAATGAATGATGTTCATCTTGGCGACTTTGGGAAGCCAATCTATCTCCGAACAGTTCAGTCCACCCAATTCTCTCAAAAGACGATAATCAGCCCCGTGTTCAATCATGCGTTGCCCGAATAAGGCTTCGTATGGGGACATTAAGAGGGTTGAATGTACTGTTGTGCGTAAAGCACTGCTGATCGAAGACAGATGGGCATCCCAATCCGTCTGTCGAGGATTGACATACGACCGTATGGCCGCCAAAATTGAACGATTCACGCGCTCACTTGCATTCGACTGGGGAGCATACATTGCCGTTCGGTAATGCTTGACCCCGAAAACATCAATGAGTTTTTGGAACTCCTTCCCAACAAATTGTGAACCGTTATCAGAGAGAATGCTCTCTGGTACTCCGTAAATCAAAAAGACGTCGTCTTTCAAAAACTTTACTAAGCTCGCGGCTGTTGCCTTGCGCAGTGGTTTGATGAAGACGAATTTGGTTAATTGGTCTAACACGATTGCGATGTAAACGTTTCCGGATCTTGACCTAGGATATGGCCCGAGAAAATCAACATATAAATGTTGGAACGGCCTATCCACTTCGAAACAGTTTCCCATCTCGCCTCTTAACGTCATATTAGCTGCTTTACTGGTCTTACATGTTTCGCACCGGTCTACGTAAAATTTGACCTGCGTATACATACCGGGCCAGTAGAATCTGTCTTTTAACCTATTAATAGTCTTCGCCACTCCACCATGCGAAGCACGCGGCGGATTGTGAGCTAGTGAGTTAAGAGATTCCGTCATCTCTGATGGAACCCACAACTTCCAAGTTAGATCGTCGGCCAAGGGATTACCAACCGCATGTTTGGTGCGTTTGTATATGTATCCTTCCGATACTTTGAGATCTGGCAGACGTTCTTGTTCCTTCCTTATATGACTGATGATATCAAGATAACTTTCAGACTTAAAGGATGGATCCTCTAGATCGATGTGGAGTACCTCCGAGGCACCGACCTGTGGTAGACATGAAAGGAAAGCTGACACTGTCAACTGATCATCTTCATACGCTCTGGATAGAGCGTCTGGCACGACATTTAATGTTCCCTTTCTATGCTCCACCACACCTCGCTAATCTTCCAGTTGGATCTTTCATAGTCATCAGCCATTTCAGGCTGGAATGGTCCGTAATAACGCGAAAATGGTATCCCTCAACGTACGATCTGAACTTCTGGATACCTTCAAAAGCTGCTAAGCACTCGCGCTCTGTAACCGAATAGTTTCTCTGTGCAGCGTTCAGTTTCCGAGAGAAGTAGTAAATGGGCTGCTCCGCCCCGGATTCGTCTCGCTGACAGAGTACACATCCGATGCCAGTCGCGGATGCGTCGCAGAGAATGATGAATTCTTTAGAGAAGTCCGGATTGACTAATACAGGCGCTGAAGTCAAAGCTTGTTTGATTTGCAGGAATGCTTCAATAGCTTCTGGTCCTAGCTTAAAGACTTTTCCCTTTTTCAGTGTCTCGGTCAAGGGTGCGGCTAGGGTGCTGAAGTCCTTAACAAACCGTCGATACCAACCTGCCATACCGAGAAATCGGCGAACTTAGCGAGTTGTGGTTGGCAACGGGAAGCTAATAATAGCTGAAATCTTGTCAGGATCAAATTTCAAGCAACCCTGACCGACCTTATAACCGAGATAGTGAAGCTCATCAAAACAAAACTTCGACTTCTCGACGTTAATCGTCAGTCCTGCATCCGTCAAGCACTTTCCGACTATCTCTAGAGTCTGTATATGTTCGTCAAAGTCCTTTGACACAACCAATAGATCATCTAGGTATATGAAAACCTGATCTCGTAACCCCGATGGAATTACGCGACTCATTAGGTAACTCAAACTTTGTGCCGCATTACATAGACCGAAAGGCATGACCTTAAATTGGTACAACGGTCGGCCTGGTACCGTAAAAGCGGTCTTCTCCCTCGAACTTTGCTCCAGCGGTATCTGCCAAAACGCATCCTTCAGATCCACGCTAGAAATATAACGTGTCTCTGTCAGACGTGCTAGCAGCCCCTCTATGTGCGCGATTGGATGAGCATCCTTCTTCGTTACGGAGTTCACCTTTCGAAAGTCCAGACATAATCGGTTCTTGCCAGGCTTGCGAACAAGCACCACTGGAGAACTCCATGCGCTGGAACTTTCTTCGATGACTCCCAACGAAAGCATGCGGTCCAATTCCGCGTACATGAGGGTTTGTATCGCCGGAGAAACGGGATAGTACCTCTGCTTTATTGGTACGGCATCACCCGTGTCTATGTAATGTTGCACTAGATTTGTTTTCCCGAGTCCATGGACTGCGAAAGAAGGAAATCTACGAACAACAGCTTCTAGTCGTTTAGACTCTTCATCATTCAACTTAATCTGGTTGGTGGGTCTCTCATCTGGCCCACCGATCGTAATTCCTGAAAGACCCGCAATTACATTAGGTGCGATCTGGAATTTTTGCCAAAAGTCAACGCCTAAATACAGACGTTGGCTTAAGGATGGCACGATATAAAGATCGATATCTTTAGTCACATTCTTATATTGAATTGGAGTAGTGATCACTCCCACTATGGATTGCTTGTGTCCATCGGCCGTGGACACGGTAGTCTCTACCTTCCTTACCGTAACATTTTTGTCTTTTAAATAGGGCAATATGTTGGTGCCTAAGCAACTAATGCTGGCCCCTGAATCGAGAAGACCTAAGAAACTGTCTCCGAATAAGCCAACCGTCACATAAGGACGTGGGTCATTCGATTCACGGCCTATGGTCGCTGAAGCTATGTTACGGTAAGTAGTCCGCTTCCGATGGAAGCGCTCCCTTGTCCGTCGTATCCGTTTGGACAACTCTGGAAAGGTGACAACTCTTTTACGTACTTCAATGTAATTGCGTAACCTTTCATGGAATGGTTTACGATATAAAGGTTCTGGTAAATTTTTATCAAGATTCAATTTCATATTTGGTTTGGGTTCTTTATTCAATATTGGGATTGTTCTACAATCATCTTTGTTATCGTTCGGTAATTCAATATTCTTAATTGGATTTAAAATAGTAACTTTTGGAGGTTCAAGAGGCTTTGTAGGCTCGGACACTTGAACTCCGGGTACGTTTAATCGGAGCGAACCCCCCCGGTTGTTGGGTTGTTCCTCCTCTCGTTTCCCGCTAGACATTTCGGACAGGACGGACTATACGCGTCTGCTAAACCGCAGCGGAAAAAGAATACTTTATCGATGGGTTTGGCACAATCTCGAAAGTTGTGGCCAAGGACTTGGCAATTCCAGCATTTCTGTGGTTTGTGATCTCTCTGGATCGCATCGATACTGGAAGCAGGCAATGCTATAGTAAGATCCTGACAAGGTTCTTCTACTATTTCATTGACATATCGCCTTGCGGACGGACGTTGTGCACTGGGCACGAAATTTGGACGTGGATTCTCAAATTGAGAATGAGCTTTTTCAATAGCTCGACAGTAATACGTTAACTGTCTTAAGCTGGACGGACTGTAGGTAATGAGGAGTTCACTCATACGCCTACGGACATTTGTTTTGATTATTTCTAAAATCTCCTTTTCAGGCCTAGGAACTCGCATTCTGGAGTTCAAATGTTGAATGGCATCGTAAAAGTCATTGAAAGACTCGCCATTTTGCATTTTACGATCAGACAGCTTCCTAAAGAGCTCTGTGTCTGTCTCTAAACTGCGGTATTGCTCTACCAAAGCAGTTTTCAAATCCTCCCATGTAGTGTGCCTGTTGCTTTTTAAATATACCCAGTACCATGATTCTACGGATCCTGATACAAAATGGTAAAAATTTGTGGTAATGTCATACCACGATACACCATAACTACTGCGCATACACCCGAGGCGGAACAGGAAGTCGTCAACTGACATACTTTTCCCATCGAATTTCAATCCCCACTTGTGGAATTGATGATGGCGATTCACAGACGTGACATTCGATGGTGGTGGCCTCGGCGGTGAAGCAGTAGACTCGTCGTCAAAGTTGAACGCATTTAGGCGAGTCATGAACTCGTCTAAGTTCGAGCCTAAAGGTATCTGAGCTGGATCAACATTCGGCAAAGGTAATTCTCTTGGAGGCTCATAATGAGGGGTAATTCTATTCGCCATATCACCTTCATTGATTGGCCTATAAGCGGACGGAATATGTCTAGAAGTGGGTGGTCCGGAAGGGACATTAAGGTTCACTACACGTGTAGTGTCTGGATTTGCTACGTTGACTTGCCGTGCGACTTTTTGAGTCGATGTGGCATTAGGTGGAACCGATGGTTTTGCAGGGGGAGCTGCATTTGTAGAAGGGACAGTAGGTTCAGTAGCTTTGACAGTGCGTTTCTGTAGTAACTGGGCAACTTGGTCGAGCAATCGAGCATGGCTCCTCTCTAGATCTTCTGCCATAAATTGCCTATCATTGACCCTATGAAGGTCGATAGTAGCAGAGACTACTTGTTGGATATACGCAGAATGATCAGCTGCGTCTTTACGCAGTTGCTCTTCCACTCTTGCTGCTTCTTCTTCATCCACTACTACGCTTCTATCGACAGTAATATTTTCTGCCTGATTTTCGTTTTGACTGTCTTCTTCGTCAGAGTGGCTCTCTACAATATCGTTTTGGCCGTGGCCGGGTTTCGGTTTGGATCCACCAGGAATCATCGCGACAAAGTCTTTGTACTTAGTGAGATAAGTACTTCTGACAGCTTTTCTACGACTCCGATCGGTCATTCAACCGTGAAAGTAAACGAACGGATAACGTCGGGTACGTAAAAAAAAAATTTTAGGTATTGTAGGCCGTGAGAAATTCCTCGAACGGTTCCTACTCAAGAAATATTACAATAAAGAAAAGGAAAGTCCGGGTAGTGTGTCAAAAACTTCAAATATACCGTGAGCAAAACCTCGAACGGATATTTGTCAAAAAAAAAAGATGTAAGTGCTTAAAACTAAATATATGTTATGTATGAAAATTTGTCTATGAAAAACGTTAATTCAAAAATGTTTTCAAAAAGAAAATTTTAATAGGTTACTCAAAAAGGGTATCTAAATATGTTCTTAAAATATATGCTTAATACTGTAATTATATTTTATAAATTTGGATATTGATACTTAGTTAAGGCTTAAACTAATTTCGATACTAAATGTTCTAAACTTCAAAAATCTGTATACCTAAATAATGGTGGGCTCTATCCCAAAAAAATTTTAATTGTAATTATAAACTATAAATGCGGGCACTATCCCAAAAAAAATCTAAATACTGAAAATGGGCACTATCCCAACTTACACATCAATCGAGAGGTTACGTCTCAACTCGATTGACGGAAACTAAAAAAAAAAACTATATGCTCAAAACTAAAATCTCAAAAATATCTAAATGGTGGGCACTATCCCAAAACTTACACATCAATTGAGAAGTTTACGTCTCGACTCAATTGACGGAAACTCAAAGTAACTATATACTGGATACCTTAGAAGCTTTATCGTCTTCTAACTATCCAAAACTCAAAAGATACTTTAACTGAACTATATCTAAAAAAAAAAATGTAATAATAATACTTAAATATGTAAATTTGTGTTTTCATAAAAAGATTCGGGAGAGGGCAACCCTCCCATCTTCGGAACAAGGCGTGTGTTTCGGTTCTGTAACTTAACCGACTCAAAAAAAAAAAATGTGATTGAAAAAGACAAAAGAAACTAGTGTGTGTAGACTTGAATTCTGTACGGCTTCCTACTGTATAAGAGAAGACAAATTCGACTAAACGTAAAGTTGTTCGGGTAAGTAAAGGCGACATTACGCTACTGCAGACGTACATCGGGTACTAAGACACCAATTACCGGTTAGCGCTTCATGTCTCTTCGCATACCGTTACTTCATAACATCTACCAAAACTGACTATAATCACCAAATACGAATTGGAGTAAAAATATCAAATCAAAGTGATAAGTTGAGTTGTAGTTGAAACCATTCGGGTCGTAAATTGAGTGAATGACCAGCTTCTGCAGCTGACGTGCGTCGGGCAAAAAGCACCAACCACCGGTCAGAAGACCTGCTCATACTGCCCTAATACAACCGGAATCTTAGACATCACATTCGGGACACATCAACACCTCAGCTACTGACGATCAAGCAAAAATTACTGCTCAACCCGGACAGAGATCGAAGACATACCTAAGTGAGAGGTAGAGAAAAGTGGATAGACCTAATGCAACAGACTGATTCAGGACAAAATCACCAAACCACTGGACAAAATAGTGCCTATACCGCTAATCCCGATGGTATTCCTCCATCTAATAAACCTGCTCAACAAACAAAAACTATATCTCAAAACAAAACAAAATTTTCACAAAAAGGAAAATTCTCAAAAATAAAATTTCTAAACTTCTGTTCACCTTACTCGGAATCGACCTAACTTCCATCAATTCTAATCTTCACTTCGTCAACTAATTCGGGCCCCACGTTGGGCGCCATCTGTAACGAAGATTAAATGAAAATAATGAAGATTTTAATGAAATATTAAAAGGAAAAATAAATGAAAACAAAGAGTCCATCTATTATTCAACGCACAAATGAGGCCCGTGAGACATAAAACTTTCCCCCACATTGAGCGCCACCTGTAACGTAGTAAAACAAATGGACATTAGTAATTATTTCCCCGGATGCGCCTATCCATCGACACTAGCCCTTCCCATCAGATATCCTATGAACACCCCAGGTCCAAACCAATGCCTATCGACGACACAAACCAGAGGGGAAGCAGAAAGAGACAAGCACCTTATTTTTCCTTGACTCTCATACCAAGGAACAGCAACTCCATCGTCCTTCGCCCTAGTATCGGCATATCTAGCACTCTTATACAAGAAATACTTACAAGTCGCTAACACTGCCTCCTGCTCTTCCTACTCCCCTCCCCAATATCCCCAATCTCCAACCATCCCGATCACAGAAGCGAAAACCAACCATCAACCTACCATAGGTACTGACTACAAAACCCCGTAGAACAGCCTAGAGGGTATCTGACGGAATGTTTACGCCTATCCGCTGCAAGTACTAGATGTTCTGCTTACAGCTGTTTTTCCTTGTAGCTTACACCTGTAAACCACGGACCTTACTTATTCCCCCTCAACCGTATCTAGACTAATAATGCTATCCCCAATTGTCTTTACGCTAACACCCAGAGACTTCACTCTGGATTGCACTTGAATGTCTAGCTACTGTTATTGGTTTCTCGCGAATGGGATGGAAATAACCTTTTGCCGGCAACGCCCCCTCTCTCGCTGACCATCCGTGAAGAATGGCTAACAAGAACGGCATGCGACAACGCAAGGTCATGGCCGAGATCGACCGTCGCGGTGGCCGGCAGTACCCTAGCCACAGCTAGCTCAGTCAGGCCGCGGGCACTTGCTCCGGGATCTATCAGACCGGTGTTACCTCTTTTTTTACACTGCCGACCGTTGAACTCTGGTGTTCGAGTTCGAATAATGATTTTAGAATGCTTGATGGCCCTCATAGTGTTCAAAGA
This sequence comes from Platycheirus albimanus, assembly GCA_916050605.2. NCBI lineage: Eukaryota > Metazoa > Arthropoda > Insecta > Diptera > Syrphidae > Platycheirus > Platycheirus albimanus. Next base: position 245,407,752 of record OU696696.1, on the reverse strand, counting down.
GAAGATTAAAGTGAATCAATGTCTAAGAAAGGATGATACAACACTGCACCTCTTATAGCATTGCGAGTAAAAGTGAACTAGAAGAGAGGAATTCCGTCTGGATTGCTATATTTACCGAAGGAACGTAAACCGTAAGAGGTATGAAAGAAAAAGCGAACCATAGATGTTCGTGTTCGCCATGGCATGAACTTAACATCCGAACGAACAGCTGCCACGATGATGTGCTGCTCGTTGGTGGAGAGGTGTCTAACCTTGAGGGGAGGGAGGATCGAAGATGTCAACTGATCCCCCTGGTCTCTCAACCCACCCAATTCAACTACTGAAATCAACTCTCCAGTAGTGACCTTGGTTGTCCATGGACCGATGAGTCCCCACGACTCAATAATATTAATGGGCAACCCCTTGAATAGAAAAGCAAGCAAAAGAGTATTGCCTGCCTACTATAACTTCCTAACTATACCATAATAACTAACCAAAATACCAAGTTAAAGCAAAAAGTATCTTCAACCGTTGCACTGGAAATACTCTAATAGTATTCCATACTTCACATCACCTTGTTCCGTTCGAAGAGGAGTGAGGATCACCACCCTCCCTATAAATAACTTAACTGGTCATCACGAAAATCTAAAAGTGTCTTCAAGAAAATTTAAGCTCAAAAATCTCAATACGAATTTTCTTTACAACTCTATAAAAAGGTCTTTAAATTTATTCAAAAGAAATCTTAATGTCTAACAAGTGTATATCTTACAAGTAAATACCTAAAATTTACATCCAAAAGTAGCTTTATCTTAATATTCTATATTTCAAAATTAATACTGTATAAGACTTGATCTGAATTATTCAACCATTCCAAAAAAGTAACAAAATTTAATAATATATGTAAGTTCTTATTTTCTAAAATGTAAAGAAGCTGGAGCTTCACAATGTTTGATAACTATTGTCTTTACAAAAACAAGGATCAAATTATTGTTCGATAAGTAAAAGTTTAATTAATCATAAATTCCTGCTTGTCCCTAAATCAAGCTTGTTAAATAATACTAGTTTCGCGTATCAAGAACTAAATATAGTTGTTCATAAAAAAAGGAAAATCTTCTTGCGCGAATCGCATTAACGCGGCGGCAGGGTTCGATAATCTTTTTCGATAATAATCATATTCCAAAAAAAAAGAAAAAAAAAAAGGGAATTATTAATTTCATAAGTTATCGCCGGATAGTAACTTATTTTTTTTTGTAATATATATAAACCTAAACACGTATACAGCACGAAAACTAAGGACGAATATCTTGAGGATTCAAAAAGAGGAAACCAAGTTATCAGGCATCAGGGATCTGCTTGGGGTACTACACCTCAACGCAACAAAAAGGTAGTCAGTTTACAAATATAAATATCAAATGTTAATATAGAACCATATATGAAGGAACACAGTTCGTGTCCTACATATAATCGATTAAATATAATCAAATGTAAATGCAATATATATATAGTAAGTTACGACGGAAATCCGGGAGTGCACTGCTGGATACCTTCCTGTAAAAATGGTTAAAGAGGTAATATTTAATTATATTAAGTCTGACTTTACCTAATTTATAATTTGATTGCTCTGATTCCCACTTAGTAAAATCTTTTACGACTCTACGAGGTGGCAAGACACATTAAGAACACAATAACAACACGAAAAGAAGAAATAGGGAACTAACTCGAGTTCCTTCGGAGATCGTTTAATATCACCCGTGGTATATTAAATACAAACGAAGCAAGACGTAAATGTCTAAGAAACGAGTTCAAGTATCAAGAATTGTTCATGTATACTTCCAAGTGACCGTATCTCAGTGGAATATAACCGACTGAGTTGTGCTACAAAATCCGATAACGAGTTTACAAAAAAAAATATCAAAAATTGTAAAATAAATTAAAGTAAGAACCGGAAGTAGTAGTAGAATTATTATTTATTTTCCGACGCGACGATTAAACGCAACGCGTTATGGTCGCTACCGACACTCGACATATATGTCCAAGGACAAAGTGTATAAATAAGGATCAATAAAAAAAATAATTTAAATGAACTCAAAAGAATAAGTGAAAATTGATTAAGGTAGAATATCCGTAAAGGAATTTAGTGATTAACGAAATTAAATAAAAAAAAAAATAAAATAAAAAAAGAGTGGGTGATACATGCTCCTATACCGAGGAGAACGCGACGATTTGGTATGACACGATATGAACACAAAAAAAAATTATTAGTGAAGTGGCACCGTACCACGAAATTTGATTTCGGCTGTGGAATATACTATTCCGAGTATTTATTCACGGACCGAAATGATTTTAGTTTGTTAACGGCAGAAGAAAACTGATTGCCACACGATATTTTATGTATCTGAAGAGAATAGCTCTTCAAGTGGATTATGTTCTTTCACATTTATCGATAAATGGTAGTTGATACAAAATTATCTGAGCACCGCAAAAAAACAAAGGTATAAAACACACTATCATGCACAAGAAACAATGTATATACTTAAATACCTAGGTAAATAATATTACATATACGGCTTTTCTCAAGCCTATGAGCGGAGGAGGAGGCGTCAGGTCCTGCCTTCTGTGTTATAGAGTTGGATTGTACCACCGTCCGTGGTCGTCGGCGTTCAACGCCAGCGTGTATCGCTCACCGCAGCCACAAATTTGGGCGTGCTGGTGTTCGTTCGGCAGGGTGGTCTGAGCATATAAGCTCCCACCAAATTCACTCAATATAATAAAAAGCAAATTATGTTACCTGGAGTTGATGCTGGTATTGTAGTACCCCCTTTTTGGGATCTTTTATTAGTTATAAATGTATATAATATTGATCAGGAACTGATGAGTTGAGTTAAAACTTGGAATCAGGAACTGATGAACTGGTTTCTGGTGTGGAAATCCCACGCTATGTATCGGAAATTAAACAGCTCCTGGGTCGGCGTCTAAGCATTAGCATACACCGGACATTCAGGAGAATACTTGATAGGCGTTCCCTATTCCGTTATACGGTGGAGCCTTCAGCCTTTTCGAGACTGGGTACTCGTAGAGTTGAATATCGATGGGTGTGCCTTCGTGGCAGTGAAAAATCTCCTAAATTTTAGAGTGGTAGGTGGCGAGCCGATTTCGGATCAACGCCGCAGGGATTGCTTGAATTTACTAGCTACGAAAAATGATTCCGTAGATGGACGTTTCGTCGCTTTACGATTGCGTCTAGGATATGCGATCAGGAGTGGCGTCACGTGGACAAGCCAGTAAGTATATGCGTACTTTTTACGAACTTTTTAGCACACTTAAAAGAAATTATGTCTGGCGCAGCGCAACTGGCGCTCATGGATATATTTATCAAAATGTAGCACATTGAATATTGCCGCGTGCGTGAGCAAGTAAGTATAAATTAAAAAAAAAAGGAATCTTGTATTTCGGCCAATAGCACATTGCTGCCTTTCTTCTCTTTTTCTTCTAGGATTTGTTGCGCTGTCCAGCTTTCTAAATATTCCACTCCTTCCTTGGTGTATTCACCAGCTAATATTCCTGTAGGCAAAGGAAAGAAAATGCTTAATATGGTGGCCATGTGGCGTAGGAAAAATTCTGAAGTCTCTTGGCAAATTCTCACGAAATTGTATTTCGACAATTTAAGAATAATAATCTTACCTTATCTGTATTAGATAATTAGATCCTGGGCTTATTACTTCCAATTGCACATGCAATTGAAAGATTTCTCCTCGTAGGAGTTCAACAAAATGGTCGCGGTTTTCTCACACAATAAAAGTAATTAAGTTGTTCTGCGGTCGGGCTCCTCTTCAGTCTAAGGCTTTCTTCAAAATAAAGTCCAATTCACAGACTATTTCCTCCTTCTATTTCTCTATGTCTCACAAAAATCAAATAAACGCGCGACTTTTACTGCTCGTTTCAGTATCTCATCATATTTTATAATTCCTTTTTCACACGATAGGTGGCGTCATGAAAAATATGTGCCATAGAGTATTACCTCACTGTGCCGACTATGTTGGCACAGAGTCTTCACTGCCTGACAAATATTTTTGATGTTCACGAATGCGTGAAAATGGTCAATTTAATGCTACGATCGCACTAAGTGTAGGAATTGGAACTTATAATTTGCTATTTTCGTATTGACAATACTTCTGTCTTTATTGGAACTGATTTGTAATTCCATAACTGACACTAATAGTGTAAACATGGCAAAAAGGATATGGACAGATCTAGTGGGGTAAGTATGGAAGGTGAGTATTTTTGAACGGCGCTGATAAATGTTGACGACAACACTATAACGCCTGCCTGATGGTAAAGTGGTGGTTCATGATTAATGTCGGACTCACGTCACATCGGGACAAATTCAGTTCTTGAGCTAATATTGTTTGGTCAATGGAATTATTCACTCGTGACGTCACGACTGTATCCTACGGTTGGTGTTGTCACAAGATAATAGATCGGTAAATGACAGCAGGTGTCAATATCTGTAAGTGCTATACTCCACGATACCAAACCAGAATGAAGTTATTCCATCTCACTCAGTGAGTAATCTTCGTCCGGAATTTGTGACAGTAGGGGAAATGTCACTATGACGTGTGGAAATAGAATTGAGGTGGTTTCGAAATTAGGCAATCACATTGAAAATGAGTCGCTATTGAGGTGAATTCCATTTTTGGTGGATTCCATTTTCGGGTGGATGGTTAGAAGTGCGTTCAGCACAAGGTGAGTAACTAAAAAAGTTTGCTCGAGTAGGTGGCACCACTAGCGTACTCTATTCGTGAGTACTGGCGAGCAAGTCACCCCTACAAAACTTGATATTTCGACCGAGTCTACTTGGTCTAATTATCAAGAAAAAGGTGGACTTCTCGCAAATGTGTTTCAGCACCTAGCATCTCTTCACTCGTCGTGTCGTAAAGACACTGCGACTCTTTACCGTCTAGTCGGTCGAAGACAAAAAAAATAAATTACAATATGTGTAACTAGCCAATGATTATTGGTTCTATAAATGTAAAACAAAACAAAATTCGGCGTTCAGCCAAGAGTCTCATGCACAGCTGAGAGCCGGGCATCAAAAAAAAAACTAAAAATACAAAAAGAAAATTTTACAGACACTTGCATCTCTTCGTATATTCATCAATATACACATACGTCATATCTTGGGATTAATTATCAATCTTATTGATTGATATATATGGAAAGTCAGGTTATTTATGTATAAATCTAGGATGTGGTCACAAGGTTGTTTACCTATCTCTTTAAGTCTTTGGTATGACACGTTGTTTTGTGTCCTCGCCTATCTTCTACTTCATAAACATTGTTACCAATTACTTTGCTTACTCGAACTTTGATGAATTTCGGGCACAATTTCGCACTTAGATGTTTCGTTGCATAGCTCTGTACATGATTTCTTTTGTAGACCTCATCGTCTACTTTGAATGTTATATCCCTACTTCGGAGGTTGTAAGTCTTTTCGTAGGCTTCATGAGTTTTTATGAGAGCTTGCTTCAAGTATGAATGAATGATGTTCATCTTGGCGACTTTGGGAAGCCAATCTATCTCCGAACAGTTCAGTCCACCCAATTCTCTCAAAAGACGATAATCAGACCCGTGTTCAATCATGCGTTGCCCGAATAAGGCTTCGTATGGGGACATTAAGAGGGTTGAATGTACTGTTGTGCGTAAAGCACTGCTGATCGAAGACAGATGGGCATCCCAATCCGTCTGTCGAGGATTGACATACGACCGTATGGCCGCCAAAATTGAACGATTCACGCGCTCACTTGCATTCGACTGGGGAGCATACATTGCCGTTCGGTAATGCTTGACCCCGAAAACATCAATGAGTTTTTGGAACTCCTTCCCAACAAATTGTGAACCGTTATCAGAGAGAATGCTCTCTGGTACTCCGTAAATCAAAAAGACGTCGTCTTTCAAAAACTTTACTACGCTCGCGGCTGTTGCCTTGCGCAGTGGTTTGATGAAGACGAATTTGGTTAATTGGTCTAACACGATTGCGATGTAAACGTTTCCGGATCTTGACCTAGGATATGCCCCGAGAAAATCAACATATAAATGTTGGAACGGCCTATCCACTTCGAAACAGTTTCCCATCTCGCCTCTTAACGTCATATTAGCTGCTTTACTGGTCTTACATGTTTCGCACCGGTCTACGTAAAGTTTGACCTGCGTATACATACCGGGCCAGTAGAATCTGTCTTTTAACCTATTAATAGTCTTCGCCACTCCACCATGCGAAGCACGCGGCGGATTGTGAGCTAGTGAGTTAAGAGATTCCGTCATCTCTGATGGAACCCACAACTTCCAAGTTAGATCGTCGGCCAAGGGATTACCAACCGCATGTTTGGTGCGTTTGTATATGTATCCTTCCGATACTTTGAGATCTGGCAGACGTTCTTGTTCCTTCCTGATATGACTGATGATATCAAGATAACTTTCAGACTTAAAGGATGGATCCTCTAGATCGATGTGGAGTACCTCCGAGGCACCGACCTGTGGTAGACATGAAAGGAAAGCTGACACTGTCAACTGATCATCTTCATACGCTCTGGATAGAGCGTCTGGCACGACATTTAATGTTCCCTTTCTATGCTCCACCACAAAATCGAAACCTTGAAGTCGCATACTCCACCTCGCTAATCTTCCAGTTGGATCTTTCATAGTCATCAGCCATTTCAGGCTGGAATGGTCCGTAATAACGCGAAAATGGTATCCCTCAACGTACGATCTGAACTTCTGGATACCTTCAAAAGCTGCTAAGCACTCGCACTCTGTCACCGAATAGTTTCTCTGTGCAGCGTTCAGTTTCCGAGAGAAGTAGTAAATGGGCTGCTCCGCCCCGGATTCGTCTCGCTGACAGAGTACACATCCGATGCCAGTCGCGGATGCGTCGCAGAGAATGATGAATTCTTTAGAGAAGTCCGGATTGACTAATACAGGCGCTGAAGTCAAAGCTTGTTTGATTTGCAGGAATGCTTCAATAGCTTCTGGTCCTAGCTTAAAGACTTTTCCCTTTTTCAGTGTCTCGGTCAAGGGTGCGGCTAGGGTGCTGAAGTCCTTAACAAACCGTCGATACCAACCTGCCATACCGAGAAATCGGCGAACTTAGCGAGTTGTGGTTGGCAACGGGAAGCTAATAATAGCTGAAATCTTGTCAGGATCAAATTTCAAGCAACCCTGACCGACCTTATAACCGAGATAGTGAAGCTCATCAAAACAAAACTTCGACTTCTCGACGTTAATCGTCAGTCCTGCATCCGTCAAGCACTTTCCGACTATCTCTAGAGTCTGTATATCTTCGTCAAAGTCCTTTGACACAACCAATAGATCATCTAGGTATATGAAAACCTGATCTCGTAACCCCGATGGAATTACGCGACTCATTAGGTAACTCAAACTTTGTGCCGCATTACATAGACCGAAAGGCATGACCTTAAATTGGTACAACGGTCGGCCTGGTACCGTAAAAGCGGTCTTCTCCCTCGAACTTTGCTCCAGCGGTATCTGCCAAAACGCATCCTTCAGATCCACGCTAGAAATATAACGTGTCTCTGTCAGACGTGCTAGCAGCCCCTCTATGTGCGCGATTGGATGAGCATCCTTCTTCGTTACGGAGTTCACCTTTCGAAAGTCCAGACATAATCGGTTCTTGCCAGGCTTGCGAACAAGCACCACTGGAGAACTCCATGCGCTGGAACTTTCTTCGATGACTCCCAACGAAAGCATGCGGTCCAATTCCGCGTACATGAGGGTTTGTATCGCCGGAGAAACGGGATAGTACCTCTGCTTTATTGGTACGGCATCACCCGTGTCTATGTAATGTTGCACTAGATTTGTTTTCCCGAGTCCATGGACTGCGAAAGAAGGAAATCTACGAACAACAGCTTCTAGTCGTTTAGACTCTTCATCATTCAACTTAATCTGGTTGGTGGGTCTCTCATCTGGCCCACCGATCGTAATTCCTGAAAGACCCGCAATTACATTAGGTGCGATCTGGAATTTTTGCCAAAAGTCAACGCCTAAATACAGACGTTGGCTTAAGGATGGCACGATATAAAGATCGATATCTTTAGTCACATTCTTATATTGAATTGGAGTAGTGATCACTCCCACTATGGATTGCTTGTGTCCATCGGCCGTGGACACGGTAGTCTCTACCTTCCTTACCGTAACATTTTTGTCTTTTAAATAGGGCAATATGTTGGTGCCTAAGCAACTAATGCTGGCCCCTGAATCGAGAAGACCTAAGAAACTGTCTCCGAATAAGCCAACCGTCACATAAGGACGTGGGTCATTCGATTCACGGCCTATGGTCGCTGAAGCTATGTTACGGTAAGTAGTCCGCTTCCGATGGAAGCGCTCCCTTGTCCGTCGTATCCGTTTGGACAACTCTGGAAAGGTGACAACTCTTTTACGTACTTCAATGTAATTGCGTAACCTTTCATGGAATGGTTTACGATATAAAGGTTCTGGTAAATTTTTATCAAGATTCAATTTCATATTTGGTTTGGGTTCTTTATTCAATATTGGGATTGTTCTACAATCATCTTTGTTATCGTTCGGTAATTCAATATTCTTAATTGGATTTAAAATAGTAACTTTTGGAGGTTCAAGAGGCTTTGTAGGCTCGGACACTTGAACTCCGGGTACGTTTAATCGGAGCGAACCCCCCCGGTTGTTGGGTTGTTCCTCCTCTCGTTTCCCGCTAGACATTTCGGACAGGACGGACTATACGCGTCTGCTAAACCGCAGCGGAAACAGAATACTTTATCGATGGGTTTGGCACAATCTCGAAAGTTGTGGCCAAGGACTTGGCAATTCCAGCATTTCTGTGGTTTGTGATCTCTCTGGATCGCATCGATACTGGAAGCAGGCAATGCTATAGTAAGATCCTGACAAGGTTCTTCTACTATTTCATTGACATATCGCCTTGCGGACGGACGTTGTGCACTGGGCACGAAATTTGGACGTGGATTCTCAAATTGAGAATGAGCTTTTTCAATAGCTCGACAGTAATACGTTAACTGTCTTAAGCTGGACGGACTGTAGGTAATGAGGAGTTCACTCATACGCCTACGGACATTTGTTTTGATTATTTCTATAATCTCCTTTTCAGGCCTAGGAACTCGCATTCTGGAGTTCAAATGTTGAATGGCATCGTAAAAGTCATTGAAAGACTCGCCATTTTGCATTTTACGATCAGACAGCTTCCTAAAGAGCTCTGTGTCTGTCTCTAAACTGCGGTATTGCTCTACCAAAGCAGTTTTCAAATCCTCCCATGTAGTGTGCCTGTTGCTTTTTAAATATACCCAGTACCATGATTCTACGGATCCTGATACAAAATGGTAAAAATTTGTGGTAATGTCATACCACGATACACCATAACTACTGCGCATACACCCGAGGCGGAACAAGAAGTCGTCAATTGACATACTTTTCCCATCGAATTTCAATCCCCACTTGTGGAATTGATGATGGCGATTCACAGACGTGACATTCGATGGTGGTGGCCTCGGCGGTGAAGCAGTAGACTCGTCGTCAAAGTTGAACGCATTTAGGCGAGTCATGAACTCGTCTAAGTTCGAGCCTAAAGGTATCTGAGCTGGATTAACATTCGGCAAAGGTAATTCTCTTGGAGGCTCATAATGAGGGGTAATTCTATTCGCCATATCACCTTCATTGATTGGCCTATAAGCGGACGGAATATGTCTAGAAGTGGGTGGTCCGGAAGGGACATTAAGGTTCACTACACGTGTAGTGTCTGGATTTGCTACGTTGACTTGCCGTGCGACTTTTTGAGTCGATGTGGCATTAGGTGGAACCGATGGTTTTGCAGGGGGAGCTGCATTTGTAGAAGGGACAGTAGGTTGAGTAGCTTTGACAGTGCGTTTCTGTAGTAACTGGGCAACTTGGTCGAGCAATCGAGCATGGCTCCTCTCTAGATCTTCTGCCATAAATTGCCTATCATTGACCCTATGAAGGTCGATAGTAGCAGAGACTACGTGTTGGATATACGCAGAATGGTCAGCTGCGTCTTTACGCAGTTGCTCTTCGACTCTTGCTGCTTCTTCTTCATCCACTACTACGCTTCTATCGACAGTAATATTTTCTGCCTGATTTTCGTTTTGACTGTCTTCTTCGTCAGAGTGGCTCTCTACAATATCGTTTTGGCCGTGGCCGGGTTTCGGTTTGGATCCACCAGGAATCATCGCGACAAAGTCTTTGTACTTAGTGAGATAAGTACTTCTGACAGCTCTTCTACGACTCCGATCGGTCATTCAACCGTGAAAGTAAACGAACGGATAACGTCGGGTACGTAAAAAAAAAATTTGTAGGTATTGTAGGCCGTGAGAAATTCCTCGAACGGTTCCTACTCAAGAAATATTACAATAAAAAAAAGGAAAGTCCGGGTAGTATGTCAAAAACTTCAAATATACCGTGAGCAAAACCTCGAACGGATATTTGTCAAAAAAAAAAGATGTAAGTGCTTAAAACTAAATATATGTTATGTATGAAAATTTGTCTATCAAAAACGTTAATTCAAAAATGTTTTCAAAAAGAAAGTTTTAATAGGTTACTCGAAAAGGGTATCTAAATATGTTCTTAAAGTATATGCTTAATACTGTAATTATATTTTATAAATTTGGATATTGATACTTAGTTAAGGCTTAAACTAATTTCGATACTAAATGTTCTAAACTTCAAAAATCTGTATACCTAAATAATGGTGGGCTCTATCCCAAAAAAATTTTAATTGTAATTATAAACTATAAATGCGGGCACTATCCAAAAAAAATCTAAATACTGAAAATGGGCACTATCCCAACTTACACATCAATCGAGAGGTTACGTCTCAACTCGATTGACGGAAACTCAAAAAAAACTATATGCTCAAAACTAAAATCTCAAAAATATCTAAATGGTGGGCACTATCCCAAAACTTACACATCAATTGAGAAGTTTACGTCTCGACTCAATTGACGGAAACTCAAAGTAACTATATACTGGATACCTTAGAAGCTTTATCGTCTTCTAACTATCCAAAACTCAAAAGATACTTTAACTGAACTATATCTAAAAAAAAAAAAATGTAATAATAATACTTAAATATGTAAATTTGTGTTTTCATAAAAAGATTCGGGAGAGGGCAACCCTCCCTTCTTCGGAACAAGGCGTGTGTTTCGGTTCTGTAACTTAACCGACTCAAAAAAAAAAAAAAATGTGATTGAAAAAGACAAAAGAAACTAGTGTGTGTAGACTTGAATTCTGTACGGCTTCCTACTGTATAAGAGAAGACAAATTCGACTAAACGTAAAGTTGTTCGGGTAAGTAAAGGCGATATTACGCTACTGCAGACGTACATCGGGTACTAAGACACCAATTACCGGTTAGCGCTTCATGTCTCTTCGCATACCGTTACTTCATAACATCTACCAAAACTGACTATAATCACCAAATACGAATTGGAGTAAAAATATCAAATCAAAGTGATAAGTTGAGTTGTAGTTGAAACCATTCGGGTCGTAAATTGAGTGAATAACCAGCTTCTGCAGCTGACGTGCGTCGGGCAAAAAGCACCAACCACCGGTCAGAAGACCTGCTCATACTGCCCTAATACAACCGGAATCTTAGACATCACATTCGGGACACATCAACACCTCAGCTACTGACGATCAAGCAAAAATTACTGCTTAACCCGGACAGAGATCGAAGACATACCTAAGTGAGAGGTAGAGAAAAGTGGATAGACCTAATGCAACAGACTGATTCAGGACAAAATCACCAAACCACTGGACAAAATAGTGCCTATACCGCTAATCCCGATGGTATTCCTCCATCTAATAAACCTGCTCAACAAACAAAAACTATATCTCAAAACAAAACAAAATTTTCACAAAAAGGAAAATTCTCAAAAATAAAATTTCTAAACTTCTGTTCACCTTACTCGGAATCGACCTAACTTCCATCAATTCTAATCTTCACTTCGTCAACTAATTCGGGCCCCACGTTGGGCGCCATCTGTAACGAAGATTAAATGAAAATAATGAAGATTTTAATGAAATATTAAAAGGAAAAATAAATGAAAACAAAGCGTCCATCTATTATTCAACGCACAAATGAGGCCCGTGAGACATAAAACTTTCCCCCACATTGAGCGCCACCTGTAACGTAGTAAAACAAATGGACATTAGTAATTATTTCCCCGGATGCGCCTATCCATCGACACTAGCCCTTCCCATCAGATATCCTATGAACACCCCAGGTCCAAACCAATGCCTATCGACGACACAAACCAGAGGGGAAGCAGAAAGAGACAAGCACCTTATTTTTCCTTGACTCTCATACCAAGGAACAGCAACTCCATCGTCCTTCGCCCGAGTATCGGCATATCTAGCACTCTTATACAAGAAATACTTACAAGTCGCTAACACTGCCTCCTGCTCTTCCTACTCCCCTCCCCAATATCCCCAATCTCCAACCATCCCGATCACAGAAGCGAAAACCAACCATCAACCTACCATAGGTACTGACTACAAAACCCCGTAGAACAGCTTAGAGGGTATCTGACGGAATGTTTACGCCTATCCGCTGCAAGTACTAGATGTTCTGCTTACAGCTGTTTTTCCTTGTAGCTTACACCTGTAAACCACGGACCTTACTTATTCCCCCTCAACCGTATCTAGACTAATAATGCTATCCCCAATTGTCTTTACGCTAACACCCAGAGACTTCACTCTGGATTGCACTTGAATGTCTAGCTACTGTTATTGGTTTCTCGCGAATGGGATGGAAATAACCTTTTGCCGGCAACGCCCCCTCTCTCGCTGACCATCCGTGAAGAATGGCTAACAAGAACGGCATGCGACAACGCAAGGTCATGGCCGAGATCGACCGTCGCGGTGGCCGGCAGTACCCTAGCCACAGCTAGCTCAGTCAGGCCGCGGGCACTTGCTCCGGGATCTATCAGACCGGTGTTACCTCTTTTTTTACACTGCCGACCGTTGAACTCTGGTGTTCGAGTTCGAATAATGATTTTAGAATGCTTGATGGCCCTCATAGTGTTCAAAGAGAAGATTAAAGTGAATCAATGTCTAAGAAAGGATGATACAACACTGCACCTCTTATAGCATTGCGAGTAAAAGTGAACTAGAAGAGAGGAATTCCGTCTGGATTGCTATATTTACCCAAGGAACGTAAACCGTAAGAGGTATGAAAGAAAAAGCGAACCATAGATGTTCGTGGTCGCCATGGCATGAACTTAACATCCGAACGAACAGCTGCCACGATGATGTGCTGCTCGTTGGTGGAGAGGTGTCTAACCTTGAGGGGAGGGAGGATCGAAGATGTCAACTGATCCCCCTGGTCTCTCAACCCACCCAATTCAACTACTGAAATCAACTCTCCAGTAGTGACCTTGGTTGTCCATGGACCGATGAGTCCCCACGACTCAATAATATTAATGGGCAACCCCTTGAATAGAAAAGCAAGCAAAAGAGTATTGCCTGCCTACTATAACTTCCTAACTATACCATAATAACTAACCAAAATACCAAGTTAAAGCAAAAAGTATCTTCAACCGTTGCACTGGAAATACTCTAATAGTATTCCATACTTCACATCACCTTGTTCCGTTCGAAGAGGAGTGAGGATCACCACCCTCCCTATAAATAACTTAACTGGTCATCACGAAAATCTAAAAGTGTCTTCAAGAAAATTTAAGCTCAAAAATCTCAATACGAATTTTCTTTACAACTCTATAAAAAGGTCTTTAAATTTATTCAAAAGAAATCTTAATGTCTAACAAGTGTATATCTTACAAGTAAATACCTAAAATTTACATCCAAAAGTAGCTTTATCTTAATATTCTATATTTCAAAATTAATACTGTATAAGACTTGATCTGAATTATTCAACCATTCCAAAAAAGTAACAAAATTTAATAATATATGTAAGTTCTTATTTTCTAAAATGTAAAGAAGCTGGAGCTTCACAATGTTTGATAACTATTGTCTTTACAAAAACAAGGATCAAATTATTGTTCGATAAGTAAAAGTTTAATTAATCATAAATTCCTGCTTGTCCCTAAATCAAGCTTGTTAAATAATACTAGTTTCGCGTATCAAGAACTAAATATAGTTGTTCATAAAAAAAGGAAAATCTTCTTGCGCGAATCGCATTAACGCGGCGGCAGGGTTCGATAATCTTTTTCGATAATAATCATATTCCAAACAAAAAGAAAAAAAAAAAAGGGAATTATTAATTTCATAAGTTATCGCCGGATAGTAACTTATTTTTTTTTGTAATATATATAAACCTAAACACGTATACAGCACGAAAACTAAGGACGAATGTCTTGAGGATTCAAAAAGAGGAAACCAAGTTATCAGGCATCAGGGATCTGCTTGGGGTACTACACCTCAACGCAACAAAAAGGTAGTCAGTTTACAAATATAAATATCAAATGTTAATATAGAACCATATATGAAGGAACACAGTTCGTGTCCTACATATAATCGATTAAATATAATCAAATGTAAATGCAATATATATATAGTAAGTTACGACGGAAATCCGGGAGTGCACTGCTGGATACCTTCCTGTAAAAATGGTTAAAGAGGTAATATTTAATTATATTAAGTCTGACTTTACCTAATTTATAATTTGATTGCTCTGATTCCCACTTAGTAAAATCTTTTACGACTCTACGAGGTGGCAAGACACATTAAGAACACAATAACAACACGAAAAGAAGAAATAGGGAACTAACTCGAGTTCCTTCGGAGATCGTTTAATATCACCCGTGGTATATTAAATACAAACGAAGCAAGACGTAAATGTCTAAGAAACGAGTTCAAGTATCAAGAATTGTTCATGTATACTTCCAAGTGACCGTATGTCAGTGGAATATAACCGACTGAGTTGTGCTACAAAATCCGATAACGAGTTTACAAAAAAAAAATATCAAAAATTGTAAAATGAATTAAAGTAAGAACCGGAAGTAGTAGTAGAATTATTATTTATTTTCCGACGCGACGATTAAACGCAACGCGTTATGGTCGCTACCGACAATAAAATAGGATCAATAAAAAAAATAATTTAAATGAACTCAAAAGAATAAGTGAAAATTGATTAAGGTAGAATATCCGTAAAGGAATTTAGTGATTAACGAAATTAAATAAAAAAAAAAATAAAATAAAAAAAAAGAGTGGGTGATACATGCTCCTATACCGAGGAGAACGCGACGATTTGGTATGACACGATATGAACACAAAAAAAAATTATTAGTGAAGTGGCACCGTACCACGAAATTTGATTTCGGCTGTGGAATATACTATTCCGAGTATTTATTCACGGACCGAAATGATTTTAGTTTGTTAACGGCAGAAGAAAACTGATTGCCACACGATATTTTATGTATCTGAAGAGAATAGCTCTTCAAGTGGGTTATGTTCTTTCACATTTATCGATAAATGGTAGTTGATACAAAATTATCTGAGCACCGCAAAAAAACAAAGGTATAAAACACACTATCATGCACAAGAAACAATGTATATACTTAAATACCTAGGTAAATAATATTACATATACGGCTTTTCTCAAGCCTATGAGCGGAGGAGGAGGCGTCAGGTCCTGCCTTCTGTGTTATAGAGTTGGATTGTACCACCGTCCGTGGTCGTCGGCGTTCAACGCCAGCGTGTATCGCTCACCGCAGCCACAAATTTGGGCGTGCTGGTGTTCGTTCGGCAGGGTGGTCTGAGCATATAAGCTCCCACCAAATTCACTCAATATAATAAAAAGCAAATTATGTTACCTGGAGTTGATGCTGGTATTGTAGTACCCCCTTTTTGGGATCTTTTATTAGTTATAAATGTATATAATATTGATCAGGAACTGATGAGTTGAGTTAAAACTTGGAATCAGGAACTGATGAACTGGTTTCTGGTGTGGAAATCCCACGCTATGTATCGGAAATTAAACAGCTCCTGGGTCGGCGTCTATGCATTAGCATACACCGGACATTCAGGAGAATACTTGATAGGCGTTCCCTATTCCGTTATACGGTGGAGCCTTCAGCCTTTTCGAGACTGGGTACTCGTAGAGTTGAATATCGATGGGTGTGCCTTCGTGGCAGTGAAAAATCTCCTAAATTTTAGAGTGGTAGGTGGCGAGCCGATTTCGGATCAACGCCGCAGGGATTGCTTGAATTTACTAGCTACGAAAAATGATTCCGTAGATGGACGTTTCGTCGCTTTACGATTGCGTCTAGGATATGCGATCAGGAGTGGCGTCACGTGGACAAGCCAGTAAGTATATGCGTACTTTTTACGAACTTTTTAGCACACTTAAAAGAAATTATGTCTGGCGCAGCGCAACTGGCGCTCATGGATATATTTATCAAAATGTAGCACATTGAATATTGCCGCGTGCGTGAGCAAGTAAGTATAAATTAAAAAAAAAAGGAATCTTGTATTTCGGCCAATAGCACATTGCTGCCTTTCTTCTCTTTTTCTTCTAGGATTTGTTGCGCTGTCCAGCTTTCTAAATATTCCACTCCTTCCTTGGTGTATTCACCAGCTAATATTCCTGTAGGCAAAGGAAAGAAAATGCTTAATATGGTGGCCATGTGGCGTAGGAAAAATTCTGAAGTCTCTTGGCAAATTCTCACGAAATTGTATTTCGACAATTTAAGAATAATAATCTTACCTTATCTGTATTAGATAATTAGATCCTGGGCTTATTACTTCCAATTGCACATGCAATTGAAAGATTTCTCCTCGTAGGAGTTCAACAAAATGGTCGCGGTTTTCTCACACAATAAAAGTAATTAAGTTGTTCTGCGGTCGGGCTCCTCTTCAGTCTAAGGCTTTCTTCAAAATGAAGTCCAATTCACAGACTATTTCCTCCTTCTATTTCTCTATGTCTCACAAAAATCAAATAAACGCGCGACTTTTACTGCTCGTTTCAGTATCTCATCATATTTTATAATTCCTTTTTCACACGATAGGTGGCGTCATGAAAAATATGTGCCATAGAGTATTACCTCACTGTGCCGACTATGTTGGCACAGAGTCTTCACTGCCTGACAAATATTTTTGATGTTCACGAATGCGTGAAAATGGTCAATTTAATGCTACGATCGCACTAAGTGTAGGAATTGGAACTTATAATTTGCTATTTTCGTATTGACAATACTTCTGTCTTTATTGGAACTGATTTGTAATTCCATAACTGACACTAATAGTGTAAACATGGCAAAAAGGATATGGACAGATCTAGTGGCGTAAGTATGGAAGGTGAGTATTTTTGAACGGCGCTGATAAATGTTGACGACAACACTATAACGCCTGCCTGATGGTAAAGTGGTGGTTCATGATTAATGTCGGACTCACGTCACATCGGGACAAATTCAGTTCTTGAGCTAATATTGTTTGGTCAATGGAATTATTCACTCGTGACGTCACGACTGTATCCTACGGTTGGTGTTGTCACAAGATAATAGATCGGTAAATGACAGCAGGTGTCAATATCTGTAAGTGCTATACTCCACGATACCAAACCAGAATGAAGTTATTCCATCTCACTCAGTGAGTAATCTTCGTCCGGAATTTGTGACAGTAGGGGAAATGTCACTATGACGTGTGGAAATAGAATTGAGGTGGTTTCGAAATTAGGCAATCACATTGAAAATGAGTCGCTATTGAGGTGAATTCCATTTTTGGTGGATTCCATTTTCGGGTAGATGGTTAGTAGTGCGTTCAGCACAAGGTGAGTAACTAAAAAAGTTTGCTCGAGTAGGTGGCACCACTA
Source organism: Platycheirus albimanus (assembly GCA_916050605.2). Taxonomy (NCBI): domain Eukaryota; kingdom Metazoa; phylum Arthropoda; class Insecta; order Diptera; family Syrphidae; genus Platycheirus; species Platycheirus albimanus. Next base: position 245,389,926 of record OU696696.1, on the reverse strand, counting down.
GCGTACTCTATTCGTGAGTACTGGCGAGCAAGTCACCCCTACAAAACTTGATATTTCGACCGAGTCTACTTGGTCTAATTATCAAGAAAAAGGTGGACTTCTCGCAAATGTGTTTCAGCACCTAGCATCTCTTCACTCGTCGTGTCGTAAAGACACTGCGACTCTTTACCGTCTAGTCGGTCGAAGACAAAAAAAATAAATTACAATATGTGTAACTAGCCAATGATTATTGGTTCTATAAATGTAAAACAAAACAAAATTTGGCGTTCAGCCAAGAGTCTCATGCACAGCTGAGAGCCGGGCATCAAAAAAAAACTAAAAATACAAAAAGAAAATTTTACAGACACTTGCATCTCTTCGTATATTCATCAATATACACATACGTCATATCTTGGGATTAATTATCAATCTTATTGATTGATATATATGGAAAGTCAGGTTATTTATGTATAAATCTAGGATGTGGTCACAAGGTTGTTTACCTATCTCTTTAAGTCTTTGGTATGACACGTTGTTTTGTGTCCTCGCCTATCTTCTACTTCATAAACATTGTTACCAATTACTTTGCTTACTCGAACTTTGATGAATTACGGGCACAATTTCGCACTTAGATGTTTCGTTGCATCGCTCTGTACATGATTTCTTTTGTAGACCTCATCGTCTACTTTGAATGTTATATCCCTACTTCGGAGGTTGTAAGTCTTTTCGTAGGCTTCATGAGTTTTTATGAGAGCTTGCTTCAAGTATGAATGAATGATGTTCATCTTGGCGACTTTGGGAAGCCAATCTATCTCCGAACAGTTCAGTCCACCCAATTCTCTCAAAAGACGATAATCAGCCCCGTGTTCAATCATGCGTTGCCCGAATAAGGCTTCGTATGGGGACATTAAGAGGGTTGAATGTACTGTTGTGCGTAAAGCACTGCTGATCGAAGACAGATGGGCATCCCAATCCGTCTGTCGAGGATTGACATACGACCGTATGGCCGCCAAAATTGAACGATTCACGCGCTCACTTGCATTCGACTGGGGAGCATACATTGCCGTTCGGTAATGCTTGACCCCGAAAACATCAATGAGTTTTTGGAACTCCTTCCCAACAAATTGTGAACCGTTATCAGAGAGAATGCTCTCTGGTACTCCGTAAATCAAAAAGACGTCGTCTTTCAAAAACTTTACTACGCTCGCGGCTGTTGCCTTGCGCAGTGGTTTGATGAAGACGAATTTGGTTAATTGGTCTAACACGATTGCGATGTAAACGTTTCCGGATCTTGACCTAGGATATGCCCCGAGAAAATCAACATATAAATGTTGGAACGGCCTATCCACTTCGAAACAGTTTCCCATCTCGCCTCTTAACGTCATATTAGCTGCTTTACTGGTCTTACATGTTTCGCACCGGTCTACGTAAAGTTTGACCTGCGTATACATACCGGGCCAGTAGAATCTGTCTTTTAACCTATTAATAGTCTTCGCCACTCCACCATGCGAAGCACGCGGCGGATTGTGAGCTAGTGAGTTAAGAGATTCCGTCATCTCTGATGGAACCCACAACTTCCAAGTTAGATCGTCGGCCAAGGGATTACCAACCGCATGTTTGGTGCGTTTGTATATGTATCCTTCCGATACTTTGAGATCTGGCAGACGTTCTTGTTCCTTCCTGATATGACTGATGATATCAAGATAACTTTCAGACTTAAAGGATGGATCCTCTAGATCGATGTGGAGTACCTCCGAGGCACCGACCTGTGGTAGACATGAAAGGAAAGCTGACACTGTCAACTGATCATCTTCATACGCTCTGGATAGAGCGTCTGGCACGACATTTAATGTTCCCTTTCTATGCTCCACCACAAAATCGAAACCTTGAAGTCGCATACTCCACCTCGCTAATCTTCCAGTTGGATCTTTCATAGTCATCAGCCATTTCAGGCTGGAATGGTCCGTAATAACGCGAAAATGGTATCCCTCAACGTACGATCTGAACTTCTGGATACCTTCAAAAGCTGCTAAGCACTCGCGCTCTGTCACCGAATAGTTTCTCTGTGCAGCGTTCAGTTTCCGAGAGAAGTAGTAAATGGGCTGCTCCGCCCCGGATTCGTCTCGCTGACAGAGTACACATCCGATGCCAGTCGCGGATGCGTCGCAGAGAATGATGAATTCTTTAGAGAAGTCCGGATTGACTAATACAGGCGCTGAAGTCAAAGCTTGTTTGATTTGCAGGAATGCTTCAATAGCTTCTGGTCCTAGCTTAAAGACTTTTCCCTTTTTCAGTGTCTCGGTCAAGGGTGCGGCTAGGGTGCTGAAGTCCTTAACAAACCGTCGATACCAACCTGCCATACCGAGAAATCGGCGAACTTAGCGAGTTGTGGTTGGCAACGGGAAGCTAATAATAGCTGATATCTTGTCAGGATCAAATTTCAAGCAACCCTGACCGACCTTATAACCGAGATAGTGAAGCTCATCAAAACAAAACTTCGACTTCTCGACGTTAATCGTCAGTCCTGCATCCGTCAAGCACTTTCCGACTATCTCTAGAGTCTGTATATGTTCGTCAAAGTCCTTTGACACAACCAATAGATCATCTAGGTATATGAAAACCTGATCTCGTAACCCCGATGGAATTACGCGACTCATTAGGTAACTCAAACTTTGTGCCGCATTACATAGACCGAAAGGCATGACCTTAAATTGGTACAACGGTCGGCCTGGTACCGTAAAAGCGGTCTTCTCCCTCGAACTTTGCTCCAGCGGTATCTGCCAAAACGCATCCTTCAGATCCACGCTAGAAATATAACGTGTCTCTGTCAGACGTGCTAGCAGCCCCTCTATGTGCGCGATTGGATGAGCATCCTTCTTCGTTACGGAGTTCACCTTTCGAAAGTCCAGACATAATCGGTTCTTGCCAGGCTTGCGAACAAGCACCACTGGAGAACTCCATGCGCTGGAACTTTCTTCGATGACTCCCAACGAAAGCATGCGGTCCAATTCCGCGTACATGAGGGTTTGTATCGCCGGAGAAACGGGATAGTACCTCTGCTTTATTGGTACGGCATCACCCGTGTCTATGTAATGTTGCACTAGATTTGTTTTCCCGAGTCCATGGACTGCGAAAGAAGGAAATCTACGAACAACAGCTTCTAGTCGTTTAGACTCTTCATCATTCAACTTAATCTGGTTGGTGGGTCTCTCATCTGGCCCACCGATCGTAATTCCTGAAAGACCCGCAATTACATTAGGTGCGATCTGGAATTTTTGCCAAAAGTCAACGCCTAAATACAGACGTTGGCTTAAGGATGGCACGATATAAAGATCGATATCTTTAGTCACATTCTTATATTGAATTGGAGTAGTGATCACTCCCACTATGGATTGCTTGTGTCCATCGGCCGTGGACACGGTAGTCTCTACCTTCCTTACCGTAACATTTTTGTCTTTTAAATAGGGCAATATGTTGGTGCCTAAGCAACTAATGCTGGCCCCTGAATCGAGAAGACCTAAGAAACTGTCTCCGAATAAGCCAACCGTCACATAAGGACGTGGGTCATTCGATTCACGGCCTATGGTCGCTGAAGCTATGTTACGGTAAGTAGTCCGCTTCCGATGGAAGCGCTCCCTTGTCCGTCGTATCCGTTTGGACAACTCTGGAAAGGTGACAACTCTTTTACGTACTTCAATGTAATTGCGTAACCTTTCATGGAATGGTTTACGATATAAAGGTTCTGGTAAATTTTTATCAAGATTCAATTTCATATTTGGTTTGGGTTCTTTATTCAATATTGGGATTGTTCTACAATCATCTTTGTTATCGTTCGGTAATTCAATATTCTTAATTGGATTTAAAATAGTAACTTTTGGAGGTTCAAGAGACTTTGTAGGCTCGGACACTTGAACTCCGGGTACGTTTAATCGGAGCGAACCCCCCCGGTTGTTGGGTTGTTCCTCCTCTCGTTTCCCGCTAGACATTTCGGACAGGACGGACTATACGCGTCTGCTAAACCGCAGCGGAAACAGAATACTTTATCGATGGGTTTGGCACAATCTCGAAAGTTGTGGCCAAGGACTTGGCAATTCCAGCATTTCTGTGGTTTGTGATCTCTCTGGATCGCATCGATACTGGAAGCAGGCAATGCTATAGTAAGATCCTGACAAGGTTCTTCTACTATTTCATTGACATATCGCCTTGCGGACGGACGTTGTGCACTGGGCACGAAATTTGGACGTGGATTCTCAAATTGAGAATGAGCTTTTTCAATAGCTCGACAGTAATACGTTAACTGTCTTAAGCTGGACGGACTGTAGGTAATGAGGAGTTCACTCATACGCCTACGGACATTTGTTTTGATTATTTCTATAATCTCCTTTTCAGGCCTAGGAACTCGCATTCTGGAGTTCAAATGTTGAATGGCATCGTAAAAGTCATTGAAAGACTCGCCATTTTGCATTTTACGATCAGACAGCTTCCTAAAGAGCTCTCTGTCTGTCTCTAAACTGCGGTATTGCTCTACCAAAGCAGTTTTCAAATCCTCCCATGTAGTGTGCCTGTTGCTTTTTAAATATACCCAGTACCATGATTCTACGGATCCTGATACAAAATGGTAAAAATTTGTGGTAATGTCATACCACGATACACCATAACTACTGCGCATACACCCGAGGCGGAACAGGAAGTCGTCAATTGACATACTTTTCCCATCGAATTTCAATCCCCACTTGTGGAATTGATGATGGCGATTCACAGACGTGACATTCGATGGTGGTGGCCTCGGCGGTGAAGCAGTAGACTCGTCGTCAAAGTTGAACGCATTTAGGCGAGTCATGAACTCGTCTAAGTTCGAGCCTAAAGGTATCTGAGCTGGATTAACATTCGGCAAAGGTAATTCTCTTGGAGGCTCATAATGAGGGGTAATTCTATTCGCCATATCACCTTCATTGATTGGCCTATAAGCGGACGGAATATGTCTAGAAGTGGGTGGTCCGGAAGGGACATTAAGGTTCACTACACGTGTAGTGTCTGGATTTGCTACGTTGACTTGCCGTGCGACTTTTTGAGTCGATGTGGCATTAGGTGGAACCGATGGTTTTGCAGGGGGAGCTGCATTTGTAGAAGGGACAGTAGGTTGAGTAGCTTTGACAGTGCGTTTCTGTAGTAACTGGGCAACTTGGTCGAGCAATCGAGCATGGCTCCTCTCTAGATCTTCTGCCATAAATTGCCTATCATTGACCCTATGAAGGTCGATAGTAGCAGAGACTACTTGTTGGATATACGCAGAATGGTCAGCTGCGTCTTTACGCAGCTGCTCTTCGACTCTTGCTGCTTCTTCTTCATCCACTACTACGCAGTAATATTTTCTGCCTGATTTTCGTTTTGACTGTCTTCTTCGTCAGAGTGGCTCTCTACAATATCGTTTTGGCCGTGGCCGGGTTTCGGTTTGGATCCACCAGGAATCATCGCGACAAAGTCTTTGTACTTAGTGAGATAAGTACTTCTGACAGCTCTTCTACGACTCCGATCGGTCATTCAACCGTGAAAGTAAACGAACGGATAACGTCGGGTACGTAAAAAAAAATTTTTAGGTATTGTAGGCCGTGAGAAATTCCTCGAACGGTTCCTACTCAAGAAATATTACAATAAAAAAAAGGAAAGTCCGGGTAGTGTGTCAAAAACTTCAAATATACCGTGAGCAAAACCTCGAACGGATATTTGTCAAAAAAAAAAGATGTAAGTGCTTAAAACTAAATATATGTTATGTATGAAAATTTGTCTATGAAAAACGTTAATTCAAAAATGTTTTCAAAAAGAAAATTTTAATAGGTTACTCAAAAAGGGTATCTAAATATGTTCTTAAAATATATGCTTAATACTGTAATTATATTTTATAAATTTGGATATTGATACTTAGTTAAGGCTTAAACTAATTTCGATACTAAATGTTCTAAACTTCAAAAATCTGTATACCTAAATAATGGTGGGCTCTATCCCAAAAAAATTTTAATTGTAATTATAAACTATAAATGCGGGCACTATCCCAAAAAAAATCTAAATACTGAAAATGGGCACTATCCCAACTTACACATCAATCGAGAGGTTACGTCTCAACTCGATTGACGGAAACTCAAAGTAACTATATACTGGATACCTTAGAAGCTTTATCGTCTTCTAACTATCCAAAACTCAAAAGATACTTTAACTGAACTATATCTAAAAAAAAAAATGTAATAATAATACTTAAATATGTAAATTTGTGTTTTCATAAAAAGATTCGGGAGAGGGCAACCCTCCCATCTTCGGAACAAGGCGTGTGTTTCGGTTCTGTAACTTAACCGACTCAAAAAAAAAAAATGTGATTGAAAAAGACAAAAGAAACTAGTGTGTGTAGACTTGAATTCTGTACGGCTTCCTACTGTATAAGAGAAGACAAATTCGACTAAACGTAAAGTTGTTCGGGTAAGTAAAGGCGACATTACGCTACTGCAGACGTACATCGGGTACTAAGACACCAATTACCGGTTAGCGCTTCATGTCTCTTCGCATACCGTTACTTCATAACATCTACCAAAACTGACTATAATCACCAAATACGAATTGGAGTAAAAATATCAAATCAAAGTGATAAGTTGAGTTGTAGTTGAAACCATTCGGGTCGTAAATTGAGTGAATGACCAGCTTCTGCAGCTGACGTGCGTCGGGCAAAAAGCACCAACCACCGGTCAGAAGACCTGCTCATACTGCCCTAATACAACCGGAATCTTAGACATCACATTCGGGACACATCAACACCTCAGCTACTGACGATCAAGCAAAAATTACTGCTCAACCCGGACAGAGATCGAAGACATACCTAAGTGAGAGGTAGAGAAAAGTGGATAGACCTAATGCAACAGACTGATTCAGGACAAAATCACCAAACCACTGGACAAAATAGTGCCTATACCGCTAATCCCGATGGTATTCCTCCATCTAATAAACCTGCTCAACAAACAAAAACTATATCTCAAAACAAAACAAAATTTTCACAAAAAGGAAAATTCTCAAAAATAAAATTTCTAAACTTCTGTTCACCTTACTCGGAATCGACCTAACTTCCATCAATTCTAATCTTCACTTCGTCAACTAATTCGGGCCCCACGTTGGGCGCCATCTGTAACGAAGATTAAATGAAAATAATGAAGATTTTAATGAAATATTAAAAGGAAAAATAAATGAAAACAAAGAGTCCATCTATTATTCAACGCACAAATGAGGCCCGTGAGACATAAAACTTTCCCCCACATTGAGCGCCACCTGTAACGTAGTAAAACAAATGGACATTAGTAATTATTTCCCCGGATGCGCCTATCCATCGACACTAGCCCTTCCCATCAGATATCCTATGAACACCCCAGGTCCAAACCAATGCCTATCGACGACACAAACCAGAGGGGAAGCAGAAAGAGACAAGCACCTTATTTTTCCTTGACTCTCATACCAAGGAACAGCAACTCCATCGTCCTTCGCCCTAGTATCGGCATATCTAGCACTCTTATACAAGAAATACTTACAAGTCGCTAACACTGCCTCCTGCTCTTCCTACTCCCCTCCCCAATATCCCCAATCTCCAACCATCCCGATCACAGAAGCGAAAACCAACCATCAACCTACCATAGGTACTGACTACAAAACCCCGTAGAACAGCCTAGAGGGTATCTGACGGAATGTTTACGCCTATCCGCTGCAAGTACTAGATGTTCTGCTTACAGCTGTTTTTCCTTGTAGCTTACACCTGTAAACCACGGACCTTACTTATTCCCCCTCAACCGTATCTAGACTAATAATGCTATCCCCAATTGTCTTTACGCTAACACCCAGAGACTTCACTCTGGATTGCACTTGAATGTCTAGCTACTGTTATTGGTTTCTCGCGAATGGGATGGAAATAACCTTTTGCCGGCAACGCCCCCTCTCTCGCTGACCATCCGTGAAGAATGGCTAACAAGAACGGCATGCGACAACGCAAGGTCATGGTCGAGATCGACCGTCGCGGTGGCCGGCAGTACCCTAGCCACAGCTAGCTCAGCCAGGCCGCGGGCACTTGCTCCGGGATCTATCAGACCGGTGTTACCTCTTTTTTTACACTGCCGACCGTTGAACTCTGGTGTTCGAGTTCGAATAATGATTTTAGAATGCTTGATGGCCCTCATAGTGTTCAAAGAGAAGATTAAAGTGAATCAATGTCTAAGAAAGGATGATACAACACTGCACCTCTTATAGCATTGCGAGTAAAAGTGAACTAGAAGAGAGGAATTCCGTCTGGATTGCTATATTTACCCAAGGAACGTAAACCGTAAGAGGTATGAAAGAAAAAGCGAACCATAGATGTTCGTGGTCGCCATGGCATGAACTTAACATCCGAACGAACAGCTGCCACGATGATGTGCTGCTCGTTGGTGGAGAGGTGTCTGACCTTGAGGGGAGGGAGGATCGAAGATGTCAACTGATCCCCCTGGTCTCTCAACCCACCCAATTCAACTACTGAAATCAACTCTCCAGTAGTGACCTTGGTTGTCCATGGACCGATGAGTCCCCACGACTCAATAATATTAATGGGCAACCCCTTGAATAGAAAAGCAAGCAAAAGAGTATTGCCTGCCTACTATAACTTCCTAACTATACCATAATAACTAACCAAAATACCAAGTTAAAGCAAAAAGTATCTTCAACCGTTGCACTGGAAATACTCTAATAGTATTCCATACTTCACATCACCTTGTTCCGTTCGAAGAGGAGTGAGGATCACCACCCTCCCTATAAATAACTTAACTGGTCATCACGAAAATCTAAAAGTGTCTTCAAGAAAATTTAAGCTCAAAAATCTCAATACGAATTTTCTTTACAACTCTAAAAAGAGGTCTTTAAATTTATTCAAAAGAAATCTTAATGTCTAACAAGTGTATATCTTACAAGTAAATACCTAAAATTTACATCCAAAAGTAGCTTTATCTTAATATTCTATATTTCAAAATTAATACTGTATAAGACTTGATCTGAATTATTCAACCATTCCAAAAAAGTAACAAAATTTAATAATATATGTAAGTTCTTATTTTCTAAAATGTAAAGAAGCTGGAGCTTCACAATGTTTGATAACTATTGTCTTTACAAAAACAAGGATCAAATTAATGTTCGATAAGTAAAAGTTTAATTAATCATAAATTCCTGCTTGTCCCTAAATCAAGCTTGTTAAATAATACTAGTTTCGCGTATCAAGAACTAAATATAGTTGTTCATAAAAAAAGGAAAATCTTCTTGCGCGAATCGCATTAACGCGGCGGCAGGGTTCGATAATCTTTTTCGATAATAATCATATTCCAAAAAAAAAGAAAAAAAAAAGAGAATTATTAATTTCATAAGTTATCGCCGGATAGTAACTTATTTTTTTTTGTAATATATATAAACCTAAACACGTATACAGCACGAAAACTAAGGACGAATGTCTTGAGGATTCAAAAAGAGGAAACCAAGTTATCAGGCATCAGGGATCTGCTTGGGGTAATACACCTCAACGCAACAAAAAGGTAGTCAGTTTACAAATATAAATATCAAATGTTAATATAGAACCATATATGAAGGAACACAGTTCGTGTCCTACATATAATCGATTAAATATAATCAAATGTAAATGCAATATATATAGTAAGTTACGACGGAAATCCGGGAGTGCACTGCTGGATACCTTCCTGTAAAAATGGTTAAAGAGGTAATATTTAATTATATTAAGTCTGACTTTACCTAATTTATAATTTGATTGCTCTGATTCCCACTTAGTAAAATCTTTTACGACTCTACGAGGTGGCAAGACACATTAACAACACGAAAAGAAGAAATAGGGAACTAACTCGAGTTCCTTCGGAGATCGTTTAATATCACCCGTGGTATATTAAATACAAACGAAGCAAGACGTAAATGTCTAAGAAACGAGTTCAAGTATCAAGAATTGTTCATGTATACTTCCAAGTGACCGTATGTCAGTGGAATATAACCGACTGAGTTGTGCTACAAAATCCGATAACGAGTTTACAAAAAAAAAATATCAAAAATTGTAAAATGAATTAAAGTAAGAACCGGAAGTAGTAGTAGAATTATTATTTATTTTCCGACGCGACGATTAAACGCAACGCGTTATGGTCGCTACCGACACTCGACATATATGTCCAAGGACAAAGTGTATAAATAAGGATCAATAAAAAAAATAATTTAAATGAACTCAAAAGAATAAGTGAAAATTGATTAAGGTAGAATATCCGTAAAGGAATTTAGTGATTAACGAAATTAAATCAAAAAAAAAAATAAAATAAAAAAAAAGAGTGGGTGATACATGCTCCTATACCGAGGAGAACGCGACGATTTGGTATGACACGATATGAACACAAAAAAAAATTATTAGTGAAGTGGCACCGTACCACGAAATTTGATTTCGGCTGTGGAATATACTATTCCGAGTATTTATTCACGGACCGAAATGATTTTAGTTTGTTAACGGCAGAAGAAAACTGATTGCCACACGATATTTTATGTATCTGAAGAGAATAGCTCTTCAAGTGGGTTATGTTCTTTCACATTTATCGATAAATGGTAGTTGATACAAAATTATCTGAGCACCGCAAAAAAAAAAAAAAAGGTATAAAACACACTATCATGCACAAGAAACAATGTATATACTTAAATACCTAGGTAAATAATATTACATATACGGCTTTTCTCAAGCCTATGAGCGGAGGAGGAGGCGTCAGGTCCTGCCTTCTGTGTTATAGAATTGGATTGTACCACCGTCCGTGGTCGTCGGCGTTCAACGCCAGCGTGTATCGCTCACCGCAGCCACAAATTTGGGCGTGCTGGTGTTCGTTCGGCAGGGTGGTCTGAGCATATAAGCTCCCACCAAATTCACTCAATATAATAAAAAGCAAATTATGTTACCTGGAGTTGATGCTGGTATTGTAGTACCCCCTTTTTGGGATCTTATATTAGTTATAAATGTATATAATATTGATCAGGAACTGATGAGTTGAGTTAAAACTTGGAATCAGGAACTGATGAACTGGTTTCTGGTGTGGAAATCCCACGCTATGTATCGGAAATTAAACAGCTCCTGGGTCGGCGTCTATGCATTAGCATACACCGGACATTCAGGAGAATACTTGATAGACGTTCCCTATTCCGTTATACGGTGGAGCCTTCAGCCTTTTCGAGACTGGGTACTCGTAGAGTTGAATATCGATGGGTGTGCCTTCGTGGCAGTGAAAAATCTCCTAAATTTTAGAGTGGTAGGTGGCGAGCCGATTTCGGATCAACGCCGCAGGGATTGCTTGAATTTACTAGCTACGAAAAATGATTCCGTAGATGGACGTTTCGTCGCTTTACGATTGCGTCTAGGATATGCGATCAGGAGTGGCGGCACGTGGACAAGCCAGTAAGTATATGCGTACTTTTTACGAACTTTTTAGCACACTTAAAAGAAATTATGACTGGCGCAGCGCAACTGGCGCTCATGGATATATTTATCAAAATGTAGCACATTGAATATTGCCGCGTGCGTGAGCAAGTAAGTATAAATTAAAAAAAAAGGAATCTTGTATTTCGGCCAATAGCACATTGCTGCCTTTCTTCTCTTTTTCTTCTAGGATTTGTTGCGCTGTCCAGCTTTCTAAATATTCCACTCCTTCCTTGGTGTATTCACCAGCTAATATTCCTGTAGGCAAAGGAAAGAAAATGCTTAATATGGTGGCCATGTGGCGTAGGAAAAATTCTGAAGTCTCTTGGCAAATTCTCACGAAATTGTATTTCGACAATTTAAGAATAATAATCTTACCTTATCTGTATTAGATAATTAGATCCTGGGCTTATTACTTCCAATTGCACATGCAATTGAAAGATTTCTCCTCGTAGGAGTTCAACAAAATGGTTGCGGTTTTCTCACACAATAAAAGTAATTAAGTTGTTCTGCGGTCGGGCTCCTCTTCAGTCTAAGGCTTTCTTCAAAATTAAGTCCAATTCACAGACTATTTCCTCCTTCTATTTCTCTATGTCTCACAAAAATCAAATAAACGCGCGACTTTTACTGCTCGTTTCAGTATCTCATCATATTTTATAATTCCTTTTTCACACGATAGGTGGCGTCATGAAAAATATGTGCCATAGAGTATTACCTCACTGTGCCGACTATGTTGGCACAGAGTCTTCACTGCCTGACAAATATTTTTGATGTTCACGAATGCGTGAAAATGGTCAATTTAATGCTACGATCGCACTAAGTGTAGGAATTGGAACTTATAATTTGCTATTTTCGTATTGACAATACTTCTGTCTTTATTGGAACTGATTTGTAATTCCATAACTGACACTAATAGTGTAAACATGGCAAAAAGGATATGGACAGATCTAGTGGCGTAAGTATGGAAGGTGAGTATTTTTGAACGGCGCTGATAAATGTTGACGACAACACTATAACGCCTGCCTGATGGTAAAGTGGTGGTTCATGATTAATGTCGGACTCACGTCACATCGGGACAAATTCAGTTCTTGAGCTAATATTGTTTGGTCAATGGAATTATTCACTCGTGACGTCACGACTGTATCCTACGGTTGGTGTTGTCACAAGATAATAGATCGGTAAATGACAGCAGGTGTCAATATCTGTAAGTGCTATACTCCACGATACCAAACCAGAATGAAGTTATTCCATCTCACTCAGTGAGTAATCTTCGTCCGGAATTTGTGACAGTAGGGGAAATGTCACTATGACGTGTGGAAATAGAATTGAGGTGGTTTCGAAATAAGGCAATCACATTGAAAATGAGTCGCTATTGAGGTGAATTCCATTTTTGGTGGATTCCATTTTCGGGTGGATGGTTAGTAGTGCGTTCAGCACAAGGTGAGTAACTAAAAAAGTTTGCTCGAGTAGGTGGCACCACCAGCGTACTCTATTCGTGAGTACTGGCGAGCAAGTCACCCCTACAAATCACGCCAGAATAGCTGAACTCATCTGAATGAAATTTAGCACAGAGATAGATTATAGTCTGGAATAGCATATTGGCTACTTTTTATCCCGGTAAAATGTATGGTTCCCGTGGGATAGATTTGTTTTAGTTTTTGAAATTACACAAGAATGGCTGAACTCATCTGATTGAAATTTAGCACAGAGATAGATTATAGTCTGGAATAGCATATTGGCTACTTTTTATCCCGGTAAAATGTATGGTTCCCGTGGGATAGATTTGTTTTAGTTTTTGAAATTACACAAGAATGGCTGAACTCATCTGAATGAAATTTAGCACAGAGATAGATTATAGTCTGGAAAAGCATATTAGCTACTTTTTATCCCGGTAAAATGTATGGTTCCCGTGGGATAGGTTTGTTTTAGTTTTTGAAATTAAATCAGAATAGCTGAACTCATCTGAATGAAATTTAGCACAGAGATAGATTATAGTCTGGAATAGCATACTGGCTACTTTCTATCCCTGTAAAATGTATGGTTCCCGTGGGATAGATTTATTTTAATTTTTGAAATTACACCAGAATGGCTGAACTCATCTGAATGAAATTTAGCACGGAGATAGATTATAGTCTGGAATAGAATATTGGCTACTTTTTATTCCGGTAAAATGTATAAAATGTATGGTTCCCGTGGGATAGATTTGTTTTAGTTTTTTAAATTATACAAGAATGGCTGAACTCATCTGAATGGAATTTAGCACAGAGATAGATTATAGTCTGGAATAGCATATTGGCTACTTTCTATCCCTGTAAAGTGTATGGTTCCCGTGGGATAGATTCATTTTAATTTTTGAAATTACACCAGAATGGCTGAACTCATCTGAATGAAATTTAGCACAGAGATAGATTATAGTCTGGAATAGCATACTGGCTACTTTTTATCCCGGCAAAATGTATGGTTCCCGTGGTATAGATTTGTTTTAATTTTTGAAATTAAACAAGAATGGCTGAACTCATCTGAATGAAATTTAGCACAGATATAGATTATAGTCTGGAATAGCATATTGGCTACTTTTTATCCCGGTAAAATGTATGGTTCGCGTGGGATAGATTTGTTTTAATTTTTGAAATCACACCAGTATGGCTGAACTCAGCTGAATGAAATTTAGCACAGAGATAGATTATAGTCTGGAATAGCATATAGGCTACTTTTTATCCCGGTAAAATGTATGGTTCCCGTGGGATAGATTTGTTTTAGTTTTTGAAATTACACAAGAATGGCTGAACTCATCTGAATGAAATTTAGCACAGAGATAGATTATAGTCTGGAATAGCATATTTGCTACCTTTTATCCTGGTAAAATGTATGGTTCCCGTGGGATAGATTTGTTTTAATTTTTGAAATTACACCAGAATGGCTGAACTCATCTGAATGAAATTTAGCACAGAGATAGATTATAGTCTGGAATAGCATATTGGCTACTTTTTATCCCGGTAAAATGTATGGTTCCCGTGGGATAGGTTTGTTTTAGTTTTTTGAAATTACACCGGAATAGCTGAACTCATCTGAATGAAATTTAGCACAGAGATAGATTATAGTCTGGAATAGCATATTGTTTACTTTCTATCCCTGTAAAATGTATGGTTCCTGTGGGATAGATTTATTTTAATTTTTGAAATTACACCAGAATGGCTGAACTCATCTGAATGAAATTTAGCACAGAGATAGATTATAGTCTGGAATAGCATAGTGGCTACTTTTTATCCCGGTAAAATGTATGGTTCCCGTGCGATAGATTTGTTTTAGTTTTTGAAATTACACAAGAATGGCTGAACTCATCTGAATGAAATTTAACACAGAGAAAGATTATAGTGTGGAATAGCATTTATGCTACCTTTTATCCTGGTAAAATGTATGGTTCCCGTGGGATAGATTTGTTTTAATTTTTGAAATTACACCAAAATGGCTGAACTCATCTGAATGAAATTTAGCACAGATATAGATTATAGTCTGGAATAGCATATTGGCTACTTTCTATCCCTGTAAAATGTATGGTTCCCGTGGGAGAGATTTATTTTAATTTTTGAAAGTACACCAGAATGGCTGAACTCATCTGAATGAAATTTAGCACAGAGATAGATTATAGTCTGGAATAGAATATTGGCTACTTTTTATCCCGGTAAAATGTATGGTTCCCGTGGGATAGATTTGTTTTAGTTTTTGAAATTACACAAGAATGGCTGAACTCATCTGAATTAAATTTAGCACAGAGATAGATTATAGTCTGGAATAGCATATTGGCTACTTTCTATCGCTGTAAAATGTATGGTTCCCGTGGGATAGATTTATTTTAATATTTGAAATTACACCAGAATGGCTGAACTCATCTGCATGAAATTTAGCACAGAGATAGATTATAGTCTGGAATAGGATATTGGCTACTTTTTATCCCGGTAAAATGTATGGTTCCCGTGGGATAGATTTGTTTTAATTTTTGATATCACACTAGATTGGCTGAACGGATCGGAATGAAACTTAGCACAGAGATAGATTATTGTCTGGAATAGCATATTGGCTACTTTCTATCCCTGTAAAATGTATGGTTCCCGTGGGATAGATTTATTTTAATTTTTGAAATTACACCAGAATGGCTGAACTCATCTGAATGAAATTTAGCACAGAGATAGATTATAGTCTGGAATAGCATATTGGCTACTTTTTATCCCGGTAAAATGTATGGTTTCCGTGGGATAGATTTGTTTAAATTTTTGAAATCACACCAGAATGGCTGAACGGATCTGAATGAAATTTATCACAGAGCTAGATTATAATCTGGTATAGCTTATAGGTTTCTTTTTATTACGGTTAGATGTAGGTATTAAATTATAAAGCTATAAAAGAAGAAGAAGCTAGATTACGATAGACTATACTCCTCAAGCTACAGTCTACTTCTTGATCAGCTGAAACGCGAGCAAAGCCGCGGGTAAAGGCTAGTATATCTATATATATATAATCTAAGATAAATATAGTATCGTCAATTCAGGCGGAGGTATTTCAACGATGTGTTGACGTCACCACCGTCCGTTGGCGTTCGAATAAATTATGTAGGGTGTTTCCAAAAGCGGATATATATTCGGTATTTCCAAAAAAAAGGTAGTTGCTATTAACAAGTGTGTTTTCAGGAAGGGCGTTCCTTGGCGCCAAGATCCTTGACTTTGTCTCTTCTTATATGTGAGACCGACGTCTTTCAATATAAATATATATAAAAGAGTTACCTGGTGTTCAAAAATTTCTGACGAAAAAGATGTACGCTCTCAATTTTTTTATTTTATTTAACAAACGTGGGAACAAGGAAATCCCTGTACGTTGGAGCTTCGAAGCAAATATAGCACCATGTGGTTCTATTCGCTCTTCTATATTTTCGCAACGACGATATGAACGTATATAACAGCTTCCCTCGTTGCTCCTAATGTCGGAGTAATATGACGATATTAACCTTTTGCTATTGAAGAAACACTACGATGACGTATGTCCCTCGTGGTTTTCTGATACCACATCCCTTTCCAATCAGATTCTGGAAATCTTTTAAAGTTGAGTAGGAATTCCTGCTTAGCACTTATGTGGGGTGCACGACCCAAAATATACGCTGGGAGAAATGCGTAAATGTATTAGGTTTGGCTTGGAATGGCACGTGCAATGGGCCTCGCCAGTAAAACGTGTTTGGTCTGGTGCGTTTTGCACCCAGTACTTGGATTGGCACGTAAATTGTGCTCCGCACTTACAATGGATGTGCTGCTTTTAGTACTCTGCACTAGGACCCTAGTGAGAAATAAAATAAATTCATTAAACTCACTAGTTTTATATATTTGCACATGTTTTCTTCTGAAGAAAACTCTATGAAAGTGCACTAAGCACTAACAAAACCACGCCGCCATCATGTATTATGCATGGTCGACAAAAAAAAAAAAACTATCTCTTACCTTCTTTTTAAGGGGTGGATTGAAAAATATTCCTTAGAAATTGCTTTTAGCAGTCATATTATATTTAATAATGTATAAATAGATATATTCACACGCGTTTATGCTAATTTTATGATGATTTCTGACTATTTCTGAACTTTCATCAGAATTCTTGCAAGACTTTGAATAATGTGAAAGATGGAAATTGAATGGATGAGACAAGAGGCATTGACAAAGCTAACGCCTATGATTGGATGCGTTCGGAAAGTAACATATCGCTTTCAGATACTCTCGGTCAGTGCGTTCTTTGTTAACATTATACGCTCATGTACTTTCTGGACTCTTCGTGAATTACTGGAAGAAAATGTGAAAGAGGAATTGGCAAGGCGTCGGTTTAGCGAATATTGTTAACAAAAGGCAAACGAAAATGGCTGATTCAAGTACGTCTACTACGATTAGACAATTCAGGATAATTCATTATTCGCTTACGGACTTCATAATAATTCCTAAGCCTTTCATGAAATGGCTTTCTTATTAATTCATTTTTCTTAATATTAGAATTCAAATTATTTGGTGTTGTTGCATTAACAACAGGTTTATTAATTGGTTTTAAAATAGTAACAGGAGTTTTGAGAGTAGAAGATTCTTCGGCACTTAAAACTCCGGGTTCATCTGTTCGGAGCGAACCCCCCCGGATGTTGGGTTGTTCCTCCTTAAGTTTCCCTGGCATTTTGGACAAGTAGGAAAAATAACGTTCTCCAAACCACAACGGAAACAAAACTTCCTATCAACAGGTTTATTATATTACCTGAACCCATGTCCTACACTTAAGCAATTCCAACACTTCCAAGTGTTCTTATCTCTATGTACATTATGTACAGCTTCTACACTTGAAGTTAAAGCTACAGTTAAATCATCTGATTCTTCCACAACTTCGTTTACGAAATGTTTTGTCGGAATGCGGTGCGTGTTCGGCACAAAAGAGGGTCGTGTGCTCTCCTGTCGATCGAGAAACTTTTCAATAGTTCGGCATACATATGCCATCTGTCTAAGACTGTGAGTACTGAAGGTAATGAGTAGCTCACCCATTCGTCTCTTCACATTCGTCTTAATAATTTCAATAAGTTCTCTCTCAGACTTCGGAACCCGCATCCTCGAATTAATCGACATCAGTGAGTCGTAAAAATCATTAAACGATTCACCTGATTGCTGCTTTCGGTCTGAAAGCTTTCGAGACAATTCGGAATCTGTTTCAAGACTTCGAAATTGTTCGATCAAACCGGACTGAAGCGAACTCCAAGAAGTGTGTGGATTACCCTTCAAGTACATCCAGTACCATGACCATGACTCCTCTTGTCCTGACACAAAATGGTGAAAATTCACCGTCAACTCATCCCATGGAACACCATAACTGTACCTTACGCGTTCTAATCGAAATAGAAAGTCATCGACCGACATATTCCGGCCGTCAAATCTGATTCCCCACTTATGATATTGTGGAAATTTACTATATGACGTGGCGTTAGAGGGTACTTGTCTCCTGGGTGATGAAGTTTCCGGAGAATTATCTAAATTAATCGCATGCATCTGCGTAAGAAAATCGTCAAGGTTAGACCCGTTAGCCATATCTACTGGATGTCCTGAAGGAGCATTCCGAATAAGAGCTGGTTAATTGTTTGGGGTTGGATAATTTTCCAAATTCCTAGATAAATTACGTATTTGATCTGTAGGATTGCCTGTATTTCTTCCGTTTGGAACGTTTGCTATTCTCACTCTATTCGAGGGTTGGCTAACTGTCTGCCTGGGTGCGAGATTTTGTGACGTCGATGGTTGGTTATTGGATGAAGGAGGTATAGTTTGAAAAAGATTTGTCAATTGCTCTAGAAGAAGAGCTTGACTTTGTTTTATCTTCTCTTTCATAACTCGTCTATCCTCTTCTCTGTGTAATTCAACTGTCGCTGTAATCATCTCTTGAAGAGTAAGAGAATTTTCGGTTTCATTGCGTCTATTGTCAAAACTATCGTTGACGACACGACCATTGACATTACCAAGAGGTATAGTACCATCATTAATTCCTAAAGGACTAGATTCATCTTCAAGTCTCATTTCTTCCCTTCTCTGATATTCACCGTTACCTGCAGCTTGTGCGTCAGCCATGATTATAACGTCTAAAAACCTTGAATTATAAGTGCTCGGACGGATTAATCTCCTATTCCCACTACTCATTCAACTGAGATTGTGAAACTCTTGTATAAAACAAAACTAATGGAACACAATCGAAGTGACAAAAAAAAATTAAACAGTGCTTAAAATTAAAGTATTTGTAGTGAAACGGATCACTTAGTAATTCAAATCAAAGATATAGTCCTACAAAGAGAAGGCTCCTTGTAGACTAGCAAAGATCCTACAAAAAAAAAAGTTTGACTCTCAAAGAAAATATTTCAAGATTTCTTCAAAGTCAAAAAGTAAGTTTTACTTAACGATATACTAAACTATTCTTATCTTGTTTTTAAATCGTAATCTAAATTCAGTAATTGCTGACTCAAAACAATCTACACCTATGTACTAAAACTAAACTAACTTGTCAGAAACTATCCTGAAAGTTGTTAAACTTAAAAATAAAGTAAATATTATTTGGTGTGGCGACACCGCCAAAAATTCTTAACTATAACAATTGCAATACTGCAAAAATATCTCAAAAACTGGGCAACACTGCCACTAAAAATCTCAAAAACCGCGACACCGCGAAAATTACCAGAATTTATCTCAGTTACGTCTCTGAGACAAACTCCAAACTCACAAAAACTTAGGACTTCCTTTTAGTTAACGTCTCTAAAAGCAAAATCCCTACCAAGAACCAGAATTCCTTTTTCAGTTACGTCCCCGAAAAATAATTCCAAAACTATACTCAAAAAAAATATCTCAAAACTGCAAAACTTTCTATAAACCTTGTAATAACTTCTTACAAAATCTATTTTATACTCAAAATTAATTTTTAAATCTCAACAATATTCATTCACGTTTGGGAGTGGACATTCCCCCCGGTGCGTATTGGATTAATAACATAAAAAAAAGACGTTAGCTTGATTGCTCAACAACAATCAACTAACAAAAAAAAAACTTAGTGTGTGTGTCTTTAAACTATTCGTGCTCAACACAAAAACTAAATCTGCTAAATTCAATAGATAGTGACTCCTGATTTTATTATGCTACTGCAGACGTGCGTAGGGACTATCGATCACCCACCACCGGTTAGCACTTCATAAAATGAATCCTCAACCATTCATCAAATCTAACCTTCAAAAATTCTCATAAAATTCTCTACAAAAAAAAAGTAAAAGTGAAAAAGTGTTGTTTGAGTAGAAAACATGGGTTATTCAGTGACGATAAAGTAGCTTCTGCAGCTGACGTGCGTAGAGACTAAAATCATCCACCACCGGTCAAAAGACTCAATTATCTACCACTTCCTAACCCTTTCCCAGCTATCGCTTTAAGCAAAGTGATCATTAGCAACAGTCAACCAAGAATACTAACCCTTCGGTCCGGACAAATGACTCAAATAAACCTATCACGAGAGGTAGAGGAATAATAGTGAAGCTAACGCAACAAACAGAAGTCAGGAATCTATCCACCAACTTCCCGGACATATAGTCTTCAATACTAAACTCCGATGACGTTCTTCTAGCAAAAGAAATGTACTACTTCAATAAAAAAAAACTTCCTCAAACAAACTTCAATAATGAAAAATTTCCAAAAGAAAAATTAATTTCCCCAAAAACTTTTCGAATCAACTTAATACAATACAAATCTTAATCTTTCAAAACTTCTCAAGACGTTCTTCAGGCCACCACGTTGGGTGCCATTCTGTAACGTAAAATAAAAATAGGAAACGAAACTTCAAGCAACCTTTCGTGTGACCAAACACAGCCCCACGTTGGGCGCCATTCTGTAACGTAAAATAAAAATAGGAAACGAAACTTCAAGCAACCTTTCGTGAGACCAAACACAGCCCCACGGTGGGCGCCATTCTGTAACGTAAAATAAAAATAATGAGAACCTGAAAATGAATGAAGAATGATAAAATGGATCTTACATTACCTCTAATCGTCTGATGAGAGACCACAGCCTCTACCAGACGCCATCTGCAACGCCAATGATGTAATATAAATGAACACCGAGAAATATCCTGCTGCCCCATAAGGACCTCATCTTCCTGCGTTGGTTAAAGATTATCACAGTAATTATTTGTGGCCTCCCTGATGTTTGTCAGAGACCTGTGACGTATTCAATCACTCCAACTGCCAATCTTATTTCTCTATATTCGTCCATCCATTTTTCGATAATTCACTACTTCCCCTTTCCACTCACAGAAACTTACTCTTTTCGATCTTAGTCTATAATCTTCTTACAGATCGTCAAGTAAAACTTACTACCACAAACTTTAGATGAACTAGTTTGCCACTCTACTACTATACCCACAACAAAACCCAAGACAAAACCTAATAACTCACTACAATACCAAATTCTCTAAGGAATGTACACTGGTTCGGTCGCCTTGGACACTAGCTCCAATGTGATTCCTTAAAGGATTCAAAGTGGAAAGGCTGTAACTCTGTTCAGACTACAAGACTCGCTCATAGAGAACTCTCTCTATGACAGCGTGTCCACTTAGTTGAGACAGAGAAACAATTGGGTTGCGATCGACCTTCGCATCCGGTTCGCACGCACGCCCTTGACTAGCTCATGAGGGTCGTGCATTCTTGCTCAGGGATCGACAACGTTGTTACCTCTTTTTACCAGTGCGAACCTACTGAAGTTTGGATGTTAAAAACTCAGAAAAACAAAATTAAATATTCTTGCTGGGGCCTGATCAACAAACGCTGAGAAATAGTGTTCTGAAAGCATCTTTTGTTGGAAGGCCTACACAAGTCAGATTAGTATTGAATAAGACGGAAGAGAGAACCGCACGAAAAGCGAGCCTTTATACAAAAACTAATCTTAGATGTCATAGACTAATGCGCCATAGGCTCAGTCAGCTTATTCAGCGCGAAATATTCTTCGATACTGCTGACTAGTGGAGTAGGTCAACACCTACACACACTCTTATAAACAGGGAAGGGGGAGAAGATGTTGAAATTACCCCCTTCTGGCTTCTGTACCCACCCATGAGGAAATGATTCATCAGCTCGAATCATCTTCCACCATTGATCCACGGTGCCAAGTAAACACAAGGAAATGTTACTAAAAAAAAATATTTAGGATCCCCAAAACTGATAAAACAATCAAAAAGAGACTGAACTACCTAAACCATAACACTATAACATTATATCGACCTATTCACTCTTGGAATATTCGACCAAAACCACACTAAACTTGGATAGAAACAAACTATCATTCCTCATCCACTAAACCCACTACCATGTTACCTGTGTATCCATCCGCACACGTGAGAAGTGTCCACCCCTCCCTACGTACTTACACGAAGACCATCCTATCTAAAGAAAGATAACCTGAAATGTCCAAAAATCTCATAATACCACTGTCTACACGACAGCATTAAAAACACTACAAAAGTTTCTTTCACAAAACGTTATAAATCTTCTGTTTATTCAATTAATCTTAAATTTTAAATGTCTTAATTATGTCAAATTCCAAAACCTACAAAATATTCGACTCAATAAATCTTAAACCTATCATAAAAGTATTACGAATCTTATTACTTAATAAAGTGACCAAACGAAGTAAGTATATTTATATCAGTTAATGAAACGTTATTATTAAATATTTGAATTTTGTATGTGAAGCTATCCTTCAGCCTCATACAAAGGTATCTTCGTTATTATCTTTATCAAAAAAAATTTATTTGCGCAAAAAGAAGAATGTACTCTTGGTATCATTCAACTTCGCTCGTAACTCAACTTTGTTGAGGTAGGTCAAAAAAAAAACTTTATATTTATTATATGTTTGACGTTTCTTTTATCAAATTAAATTTCAACACTCGCTCAAAATGCGAACATACTTTCTAATCTCGCAAGTTATTAAACTTTTAAAAATAACAATGAGCTTAGGTAAACCAAAAAAAAAAACAAAGACTACAAGTTAGAAACGAATACGCAAAAGAAAATACGCTTTACTACTCAAAAACCAAGATTCAAAAACCTAACGAACCCAAAAATAAATCATGGGACGTTAGCCCAAAGGTTTATGTTGTGGAAGGAGACAGGGAGATAGTATAAGAGATAGATTAAATAGTATATTATATGATTATTAATATGGTGTAATTCAATATAGCAATAATAATAATATAGTAATAACAGGCGTGAAGGAACAGGAGTGCACTCTGGAACCAGTTGCTGTAAACTAAAAAGGTTATTAAAAATTATACTGTAATCTGATAACTACCATATGTGTAATCGTTATACTCTTATCTTCTCGAAGCTGATAAGATATAGTATCTTTAACTATGTCTCTTCAAAGTTTCTTTAAAAATCTTGAGATACCTTTACCGCTATGAGCAAGTAACTGTCAGATGAGTGACTATCAAATAATCACACTGCTGTAAGTAAGTAAAGTATCTTTGAGGTATGTCTTGGAAGGACAGGTAAAATCAAAACGCATACATATAACACGCAAATGTAAAGTGACTCCGTTTGAAATTCACTAGGTTAACTTCAAAGGACTTCCAGTAGGATACGGAACAAGACGTGCTGTTAAAGCAACTTGTTAAAGGACGAAATGGAACTAAAAAGTTCAAGATGGTGACGAAAAGAAAGAAAGGGTCTTCAAAGTACGGAAAGTTCCGACTGACCAGTGTAATCTAAAACAAAAAAAAAAGTAAAAACTGATGAAATGAAAGAAGTGGTATCTCAAGGATACAAGTGAGAAGTAAATGTGATCACAAGATCAAGTAATGTTGTTCCCAAAGGAAAGTGAAGTAAGTAATTGAATATATAGTGTGATACGTAAAGTATCTTAAAGTAGGTTGTCTTGGTACGTAAAACGATTTACCCTTAACGCCAAATCTAAATGATTCAATTACAACCGAGAAAAATTGGTTGTTCAAAACAGGAAAAACTCGGAAATCACCTTGGATTCCGGTAAATGATTCACTGAAATGTGAGATAATAATCTCAAGGATAAAGTATGAACGATTTTTTTGAATGACCTTGTATAACCGGTAAGTAAAGAGTTTCTGATGAATTCAGATCAAAAAACTAATAAGGATTTTTATTTTGGTCACTTTTGTACACAAATAATAACACATAAGGACGTGATGCACACAAAACGTAAGTAATTATTTCTCAAATAAGTAAAATTGTATAAAAATCAAAAAAAAAAAAAATCGAATATTTTAGTATTATAAATAGTGCTTAGAATAAAGGATAATATCATTCAAGTAAGTATAAATTTTATAAGGTACTCATAGATACTCTGCGTAGCTTCAATTCTATACGTATCCACCGTCCGTGGATAAAAATGTAGCGTCGTCTTTAGGAGCGACGATACGACGTCAGGATGTTGGTAAGCATGTAACGTTGAACGGACATTCTTTGACGTTCTCGTTCGTGGGTGCTCCTTGGCAAAAATGTAGGCACGAATATATATATATATGTATAAACACAAAAATTGTTACCTTGCGATTAGCTTTATGCAATAATCGTTAAATTTTATTACTGTTTAGGCGTGGAAGTAGGTATATATCGAAGTATACCGCGTGGATGTTCCATCCGAAAGCAAAACCATGTGGTCAGCTCGGATTTACGCCGGAACATGCGGTCCATATACCACGTAGTCTTCCCTCGTGGAAGACGCGCACAATGCTTCGGAGGTGCAACGAAATCGTCACACTCCTACTTCACTCGATGCGCCTTATTCTTATACCTACTGGAACTGATGAAACTGCTTACAATTCAGTGAAGATTCCTTCGGGTAAAATATGTGGTGTTGAACATCTCGTTCCCACTGAACCTTTGGCACGGATTCGCCAAGGAAAAATATTTTCTTTCAATTAATCAGGGCGAAATCCTTGCCCCTGACTAAAACCCTAGTGAAATGGAAAAAGAAATATTTCAAAACCACTAGTTTATATACTGGTAGCATTTCTTTTGCAATAAAAGAAACATTGCTACGAAATTGGAACCCTCCCACGAGGTTCACCTTGACGCGGTGGGGGGGCTTACGTTCTGACACTTCATCAATCCAGATGCAGTGAAAGAACAACCAAGCAACCTCAAAAATAAGACAGAGATGTCAAAATATGAAAAATATGGAAAAAGTTAATAAAGAAGATGAAAATCGAGTGGGGATATACACTCAAAAGTCGGTAGAGGTCACGGCTGCCGGCGATGGCTTTGCTTCGATAGAAGAGAAGTCGCCAGTGACTCATTCAAATTCAAATAAAAATACAAAAACCAAAACTAAAAACGAAACAGCAGAGGAACATATTCCTGCTTGTAGCAGTGGTGCCCTTCTGATTGATGAAAGCCTCCACCTCGGTGAGGTTTTCATGGATCTCACTGACTCTGAGGTCGGGACCGTGGGAGCTGACGAAAGTGAGATATCGTCTGGTGAGGAAAATCGAATCCTTGCAGATGACGATTATCAATCTTTCGCCAGCTCCGACGGCTCCGAAGCGGATGTCACAGTGGCCGAAAACCCTGCAGCTGCTAACAAAGGCAACATACTGGCCAAAAACCCGGTGGACCCGGGAGCCAAATCAACCTCAACTCCCTGCAAAGGGTCAAAGTCTAACAAACCTTCCAAAGTCTGTGTGGATGCTGCCAATTCCGGAAACCGATGCTCGCATGGGCCAAAACCGACTACGGGAAAAACGGTGAATCCGAAAGAACAGAATAAGGAAGGGGACCTTAACTTTGACAAGAAGTTGCAAAACGCCCTGAGAACCATCAGAAGATATGGTCAGGGTGACACAAAAAGGCTTAGTCTCCGAGACTGGAAACGCTTGAGCTGGGCTCGCAAACTAGTCTCGAAAATGGAGGCCAACAATAAGCCAAACGCAGAACCGAAGATAGTCGTGAAAAACCAAACCACGAAGAATCAAACAGACCTAGATGCCTCCTCTTCCAAGGCTGCTCAAGTTAGTAATCCGAAAGTGAAACCACCGTTGGATGGTCTAAAACACTTAAGGGTCGTAAAAACTGACGACAGCAGTCATAGAAAGAGGACGAGACATAACGACTCAACAACCCCTCCGATGTCCGCAAACAAAAAGCCGAAGACGACAAACAAAACAGGCACACCGGCGGAATTGATAAAAGAAAGGCTTCAGGTGGCCGTTATCAATGAGGGGAGCTCCGAAAAACTGCTGAGCGAAGAGAACTGGGCCAAGGTTGAGGAAAAACTACTCGAGTGTGTAAACGACGAGCTGCTTACCTCAACTGGCACTCTGCCGAGATTCGGGCCCTTGTCGACAGTAAAGGGTTTTAAAATTCTCACTTGCCGTGATGAATTTACCCTTAACTGGCTCAAAGGCAAAATAACTGAAATGAGCACATTAATTGAAGGGGCAACACTAAAAGTTGCTTTTAAAAATGACCTCCCTACCAGACCCAAAGTCCGAATAAACATTCCGGGCCCTCGGATGACGAAGGAAAGGCTAGAGCTCTTCCTAAGAAGACTCAACCCTGACTTTCCGAGTTCCGATTGGCAAGTCATGGAGATGGAAGAGCCTACGAAAACAGGCCAAGAAGCTATTATCATGCTTAACCATGAAACAATGGCTTTGCTTCCATCGAAAGGGTTCAAACTCTGTATCGGCATAAATGAGGTTAAGGTGAGGCCGCTAACGGCTGCCAACTTAAACAAAAAAGACAAAACAAAAAATGATGATGAAAGTGCTGCAACTAAATCTGCAACACAGTAAGTTGGCTTCTGCCACCTTAACCTCTTTTTTGTCAAAAAACAAGACAGATATAGCCCTTATACAAGAGCCATGGATCAACAGCGGCCTCATCTGCGGACTCAAATCCAAAGATTATATACTTTATTTTAATAAAGGGCCTACAGAAGGTAACTATCGCACATGTATAATGGCGAAAAAGAATATAAATCTATTTCTCCTATCCTCCCATTGTAGCACAGACATGACAACAGTGAAGTGTGAAAGAGACGGGGCCCCGCCCCTGATCCTAACCTCCATCTATTTGCCAGGCGACGAAACACCCACCCCGCCATCAGCAGCTGTTAAAGAACTTGTCGCGGTAACAGGTAGGAACGGATGGGACCTACTGATAGGTGCTGACGCTAACGCTCACCACCTTCAGTGGGGAAGCACCGACACAAATTCAAGAGGTGAGTCACTTTTTGAATTTATTATTAAGAACAATATATTGATTTTGAATAGAGGTAGTGAACCGACATTCATAACTAGAACTAGGAGGGAAGTGCTTGATGTTACACTTTCGACAAACTCTAATACTCTTATTATCAGTAATTGGAAGGTATCAAGTAACGTAACATTCTCTGACCACAGAATGATTACGTTCCAAATAAAGCACAAATTAGAAGACCCAAAGCCCTATAGAAATCCCAGAAAAACAAACTGGGAAGCCTATAACAATAAACTGGCCTTATCTCTGGGCCGCTACAGTAAGCAACCTATACTCAACTGCTCAGACATCGAAACAAATGTCAATGAACTAACGCTAGCTATTCGTCTTGCGTACGAAAACTCGTGCCCCATTATCAAAGGAAAAGGCAAGCTCAACCCCGTATGGTGGTCAAAAGAGCTGTCTATCCTTAGAAAGAACTCAAGGAGGCTGTTCAACAGAGCAAAATATAGTAACAACGCTGATGACTGGAATCTTTACAAAACCAGCAAAAATGAGTACAAAAACAGAACCACCTATGCGAAAAGAGCAGCCTGGCGAAAATTTTGTACAGACATCGAGTCCACAAATGATGCTGCCAGGCTCAGGAAAGTCATGTCAAAGGTCCACACTCCTCCAGGTTTCTTTAAAAGACCGGATGATACCTGGACTGACACCTGCTCTGAAACTCTAGAAGCTCTTATGAACACTCATTTCCCAGGTTGTGTTAACATAACATCTCCTATGGAAAGAGACCCCAACATAAATCCTGCCAACAATATTGGCAATCAAATCGTAGACAGTAGAAAGGTGGCGTGGGCCATCGACTCCTTCTCAGCATACAAGTCTGCAGGGCCTGATGGGATAATTCCAATTATGCTCCAATGCTCAAAAGACATAATCGTTCCGATTCTGGTGGATATATTCAGGGGATGTTTAAACATAACCTATATTCCAACTGGATGGAGAGAAGTCAATGTCATCTTCATTCCTAAAGCTGGCAAGCCCACTCACACTGAACCAAAAGACTTCAGGCCTATAAGCCTTTCTTCCTTTCTCCTTAAAACCTTAGAAAGACTCATAGAAACGCATATCCGCCTAAAACTAAATGATAATATAATCTCACAGGCCCAACACGCTTACGTTAAGGGCAAATCTGTTGAGACGGCACTTCACGAAGTTGTTGGCACGATTGAGAACTCAATCCAATTCAAAGAATTCACCCTAGCAGCATTTCTTGATATAGAAGGGGCCTTCAATAATGTAGATAATCACGCGATACGACAAGCCCTAGACTCTGTCAATGTTGATCCTGAACTATCGAATTGGATTGACTCTATGCTTCAAACAAGACTTGTAAATGCGGAGTTAGGTGCCAGCAAGCTAAAAGTCAAGACCTGTAGAGGTACTCCACAGGGAGGGGTTCTTTCTCCGTTGCTTTGGCTTCTGGTTGTCAACCAGATCTTAGGTAAACTAAGTCTTAGTGGCGTTAAGGTCGTGGCATATGCCGACGACATTGTAATAATGTCCTCAGGAAAATATATTCCCACACTGTGTGATCTCCTTCAAATAGCCCTAAACAAACTCAGCAATTGGGCCAGTAGCTGCGGACTTAACGTCAATCCAACAAAGACAGAACTAGTTTTGTTTACAAGGAAAAACAACATTCCAACGGTAGACCCGATCACTATAAACGGGACACCACTTCAAGTTTCAAATGTGGCAAAATATCTTGGAGTGGTGTTGGACCGTAAACTAAACTGGAATGAAAACATAAAAGAAAGAGGGAAAAAAGCATCAATAGCATTCTATACTTGCAATAGAATCTTTGGCAGGAAATGGGGACCCAGCCCCAAAACTATTCACTGGATGTATACGGCCATAGTGAGGCCTATCCTGACATATGCATGTCTGGTATGGTGGCCAGCCCTTGAAAAGGCGACAAATCTCAAAACCATGACAAAAATCCAAAGACTTGCGTGCATTGGCACAACCAGTGCAATGAGAACTACACCAACCGCAGCCCTAGAAACGTTCCTTCTACTAGCCCCACTCGATCTATTTACGAAAGAAATGGCGGCCAAAAGTGCATTGCGTCTCAGTCAATGCTCTAGTTGGAAAAGGGGCCATTCAGGTCACAGGCTAATAATGAACTTCACAGACATTAACATTCAAACAGACTATATTACTCCGCACATAGATTTTAACCCAGCAGCCCAAACAGACTTCCCTACAAGAGAATGCTGGATGGAAAACAGGGTCATAAATGAAAATCACGTTTCTGTCTTCACAGACGGTTCCAAAACGGAAGATGGGGTAGGGTCAGGCATCTTTTCAGATAACCCACCCATAAACAAGTCACTAAGACTTCCAGACTTCTGCAGTGTCTTCCAAGCGGAAGTGCTTGCAGTCTATGAAGCTGCAAATCACCTTTTAACGTGCGAACTGGAAAATAAGAATATTGATATTTTCATCGACAGCCAGGCGGCCATAAAAGCCATTTCCTCCATAGTTACAAAATCCAAACTGGTCGATCGTTGTCGTAATGAGTTGAGACTACTCAACGCAACGAATCCAGTAACCCTGCGGTGGGTCCCGCGACATCGTGACATACACGGAAATGAAATGGCTGACCAACTGGCCAAAACCGGTTCATCTCTCGAACCAAGCCAAATGGTAACCTCAATTAACATGCCACTCGAAAGGGAAAAAACAAGAATTAGCCATAGTTTCCTTAAAACCGCTAATGACAGATGG